>CM031241.1:756216165-756233665 GCA_018340775.1 Taxus wallichiana var. yunnanensis
ATCACAACGAAACGCAAATTGCCGAGCGCTGCCGCCGCCCCTACTCTCTAGAAACGCCCCGCAAATCACTTCCATAACTCGCACGGACGACCCTAGGCAAAGCGGATCCGATCAGAATCAAACATTCCGCCTACCGCCTACAATCATTTGGGCCACCCACGAATGGTTACATCCGTGAAGAACATGACGCTTCCAATCGAGAGCCAACGAACGAAGCGAGCACAACAAAGAGATCCGCATTTAAAATCAACGCCGCCTTCCCATTGCAATCACATGAGCTCAAAGGAGAATTCAACGCAACGAACAAGGAGAGCCAAGGAGAACACCAATGGCAAAAATTTTATAACATGCACTCATAGCCCGCATAATCTTTTCGGCAATGACACCGATACGTGATGGGACAGAATTCTTCCGTTCACCTATGAATCGGTTGTCACTCTATTAGAGGAGGAAGACCCATCCGTTGACAACTTGGCCAATAGAGGGCTGCCCGCATTATCATCGAACCGTATATACCATCAAGGAATCAACACAAGCACAACCGGCAAAGCACCCAATAAATTATTAGGCGTGTTAATGAGAGGCAAAACCCACGTGTTCCGAAGAAAACTCCAAGAACGGTGGGATATTTGCGTAATACATGTCACGTCCGTTACTAGGTGGATGTGGGTTAGACGGAAATTTCGACAGCCCTAACAATGGCCCGAGGCCAAAGCTCGATCGACCCGAAAGACCACGCCAATTTAACTCAATCCACTCTTGGCACGATAAGAACAAATGCGAGCTGAGCAAGCTTTTCCGAGAGTCCGCTACATAGCGTAGTGGCAAAAACATCGAATGACCAACCTCTATCCATAGTAGTTCTAAGTAAAAGGACTGTCGCGCGACGGATAAGGATACGGATGACAAAAACATTCACTTTTTTTTCAGCAGAGCTAGATTTAGATTAGCTCGCCGCACGACGCGACGATCTCGCTTTTGTCAAAAGTTCACGATCGCGGATTGCCCACGTTGAGCCATGGCGCGCTCGTAAAACCTCCAATCAAAAATAATATTGTCTTGTGGCTCCGCAAGACTTTCGTGACAAGATTATAATTCAAAACGCTCAGCTTTTAATGTACTCGCAAAGGTCATTGCTCGATGCAAATATCCCCATTCGCCTCACTATCGGACTCGCCAACATAAGGTACAAGCGAAAAAACATCACAAGAGCAACGCCCACCCATAGTAGTTATAAGTAAATAGGCTCTGCAAGCGACGGATAAGGATCCGAACGAGAAAACATTCATCCTTTTAGTTCAGTAAACCAGCCAGACCACGCGCTCGGTATGTCCCAATGTGGGCGATTTTTGAATGCAAGTGTTGAGCCATGGCGCGCTCACTAACGCTGAAACCAAATCGGTATTTTAATGTTTCCGACGTCTCACCGCGCAAGATTTTGCACAAAGTTATTTCGCCAACATAGATTAGCTCGCCGCAAACATAGCCATACGGCTCACCGACCGACTCGCCAACATTGGGTACAAGCAAAATCATCCGACGAACAACCTCTACCCATAGTAGTTATAGGTAAAAAGGGCTCTCACACGACGGATAAGGAATCGAACGAGAAAAACATTCATTTTTTTTTTTTTTAGCTCGCAGGTCAGCTCGACGGCCAGCGCTGCGGCGAGCTCGCTATGTCCAACGCTCGCGATTTTGGAATGCAAGAGTTGAGCCATGGCGCGCTTAGCAAAGACCCAACCGATCCGATATTTTCACGTTTCCAACATCTCACCTCGCAAGATTTTGCGCAACGTTGCATTCAAAACGTTGAATCTTAATGTAGGCTCGCAGCGCATATTTCTCGCGGCGAAAGATAGCCAACATTGGGTACAAGCAAAATCATCCGACGAACAACCTCTACCCATAGTAGTTACAAGTAAAAAGGGCTCTCACACGACGGATAAGGAATCCAACGAGACAAACATTCATTTTTTCTTTTAGCTCGCAGGGCAGCGCGACGGCGAGCTCTGCGACGAGGTCGCTATGTCCAATGTTCCCGATTTTGGAATGCAAGAGCTGAGCCATGGCGCGCTCGGCAAACCCCCAACCGGACCGATATTTTCACGTTTCCAACATCTCACCTCGCAACATTTTTCACAACGTTGAATTTTAACTTAACTCGCCGCAAATATAGCCATACGGCTCACCGACCGACTCGCCAGCATTGGGTACAGGAAAAATCATCCGACGAACAACCTCTACCCATAGTAGTTATAAGTAAAAAGGGCTCTCACACGACGGATAAGGAATCCAACGAGAAAAACATTCATTTTTTCTTTTAGCTCGCAGGGCAGCGCGACGGCGAGCTCTGCGACGAGGTCGCTATGTCCAATGTTCCCGATTTTGGAATGCAAGAGCTGAGCCATGGCGCGCTCGGCAAACCCCCAACCGGACCGATATTTTCACGTTTCCAACGTCTCACCTCGCAAGATTTTGCACAACGTTGAATTTTAACTTAACTCTCGCCAAATAAATATAGCCATACGGCTCACCGACCGACTCGCCAGCATTGGGTACAGGAAAAATCATCCGACGAACAACCTCTACCCATAGTAGTTATAAGTAAAAAGGGCTCTCACACGACGGATAAGGAATCGAACGAGAAAAACATTCATTTTTTTTTTTTTAGCTCCGAGGGCAACTCGACCGCGAGCTCTGCGACGAGCTCGCTATGTCCAATGTTCCCGATTTTGGAATGCAAGAGCTAAGCCATGGCGCGCTCGGCAAACCCCCAAACAAACCGATATTTTCACGTTTCCAACGTCTCACCTCGCAAGACTTTGCACAACGTTATATTCAAAACGTTGAATTTTAATGTAGCTCGCCGCAAAGATAGCCATACGGCTCACTGAAAGACTCGCCAACATTGGGTAGAAGCAAAATTGTCCGACGAACAACCTCTACCCATAGTAGTTATAGGTAAAAAGGGCTCTCACACGACGGATAAGGAATCGAACGAAAAAGACATTCATTTTTTTTTTTTTAACCTCGCAGAGCAGCTCGACGGCGAGCTCTGCAACGAGCTCGCTATGTCCAATGTTCGCAGTTTTGGAATGCAAGAGATGAGCCATGGCGCGCTCGGCAAAGCCCCAACCGAACCGATATTTTCACGTTTCCAACATCTCACCTCGCAAGATTTTGCACAACGTTGTATTCACAATGTTGAATTTTAACGTAGCTCGCCGCAAATATAGCCATACGGCTCACCGACCGGCTCGCCGGCATTGGGTACAAGCAAAATCATCCGACGAACAAACTCTACCCATAGTAGTTCTAAGTAAAAAGGGCTCTCACACGTCGGATAAGGAATCGAACGAGAAAACATTTTTTTTTTTTTTTTTTTTTTAGCTCTGAGGGCAACTCGACGGCGAGCTCTGCGACGAGCTCGCTATGTACAATGTTCCCGATTTTGGAATGCAAGAGCTGAGCCATGGCGCGCTCAGCAAAGCCCCAACCGGACCGATATTTTCACGTTTCCAACATGTCACCTCGCAAGATTTTGCACAACGGTATATTCAAAACTTTAAATTTTAACGTAGCTCGATGCGGCGACTGCTCGCCGCAAAGATAGCCGTACGGCTCACTGACCGACTCGCCAACATTGGGTAAAAGCAAAATCGTCCGACGAACAACCTCTACCCATAGTAGTTATAAGTAAATAGGGCTCTCACACGACGGATAAGGAATCGAACGAAAAAAAACATTCATTTTTTTAAGCTCGACGGCGAGCTCTGCGACGAGCTCGCTATGTTCGCGCTTTTGGAACGCAAGAGCTGAGCCACGGCGCGCTCAGCAAAGCCCCAACCGAACCGATATTTTCACGTTTCCCACATCTCACCAACGTTGAATTTTAACGTTGCTCGCCGCAAGGATAGCCATACGGCTCGCTGACCGACTCGCCAACATTGGGTACAAGCAAAAATCATCCGACGAACAACCTCTACACATAGTAGTTACAAGTAAAAAGGGCTCTCACACGATGGATAAGGAATCGAACGAGAAAAACATTCGTTTTATTTTAGCTCGCATGGCAACTCGACGGCCGGCTCTTTGACGAGCTACCTATGTCCAATGTTCCCGATTTTGGAATGCAAGAGCTGAGCCATGGCACGCTCAGCAAAGCCCCAACCGAACCGATATTTTCACGTTTCCAACCTCTCACCTCGCAAGATTTTGCACAACGTTATATTGAAAACGTTGAATTTTAATGTAGCTCGACACGGAGATTGCTCGCCGCAAAGATAGCCATACGGCTCACTGACCGACGAGCCAACATTGCGTACAAGCTAAATCATCCGACGAGCAACATCTACCCATAGTTAGTTATAAAAAAGGGCTGCCACGCGACGATAAGCAACATCAAAAAACATTCATTATTTCTAATAGTAGTTATAAGTAAAAAGGGCTCGCTTATGTCCAACGCGACGGATAAGGAATCAAGCAAGTCAAAAACATGGTCATTACACATGTTCACAACTGGATGACATTAAGTCTCCTCCGGTCATGCGCCAACACCCACTCAACCGATTTAGTCCTCTAAGCACATGCCCTGCTGAGCGAGCTCCCGCTACGACGAGCTCGCTATGTCCAACGCTCTCGAGACTCACCTACTCACCGCGATGCGCCCTTCGCACCAAGTCACCCCAAACTTGGTAGCTCGCAAGCTACACATGTTCACAACTGATCATTTAAGTCTCCTCCGGTCATGCGCCAACACCCACTCAACCGATTTAGTCCAGCCGCTCCCGCACATGAGCCGCCTGACGACGAAGCGCACGCGAGCTCCCATGCAAGCTGCACAACGAACTCTGAGGCGAGCCACCAGACGAGCTCAAGACGAGATGGCAAGGTGAGCTCCTCAGCGAGCTCAAGGCAAGAGAGCTCAGCGCGAGCTCCCGGCGAGCTGAATTCGAGCCGCCGACGAGCTCCCCAGTGAGATCCTCGCAGCCTCAAGCGAGCTCAAGAGTGAGGAGCTCCCGGCGAGCTCCCAAGCGAGCTACTGAGCGAGCCTCTTCGCGAGCTCCCGATGGAGCTCCCGATGAGCTCACAAGCGAGCCTGGCAAGCTCAGCCAAGAAGAGCCGGCGAGCTGCTCCGCCGAGCTCCTCGAGCTCCTGCCGAGAGCTGCTGCAAGCGAGCCAAGGCGAGTTGCAGCGAGCGAGCTCTGAGGCGAGCTCCGCGAGCTGCAGCGCGAGAGCAAGCGAAGCCACGCGAGCTCCCGCGAGCTGCTGGCAGAGCTCGGCGAGCTCCGCAAGGCGAGCCAAGCGAGCCGAGCGAGCTCGCCGAGCAAGCGAGCCGCCCGAGCTCCCGAGCGCGAGCCGAGCCTCCAAGCGAGCCAGCGAGCGAGCCGCAAGCAAGCTCCCAAGCGCGAGATTTCGCGCTTCGAGGCGAAGCTCGCGAGAGCGCCAGGCGAGTGGCAAGGCGAGCAAGGAGAGTCAGCTCCGAGCCAGCGCGAGCTCCCGGCGAGCCGAGCCGCGAAGTCGAGCCAA
This sequence comes from Taxus wallichiana var. yunnanensis, assembly GCA_018340775.1. Classification (NCBI taxonomy): domain Eukaryota; kingdom Viridiplantae; phylum Streptophyta; class Pinopsida; order Cupressales; family Taxaceae; genus Taxus; species Taxus wallichiana. The sequence goes on from CM031241.1 coordinate 756,221,698, forward strand.
GGCGAGTGAGCGCCTAGGCGAGCTCCGAGGCGCCGCGAGCTCGCTCGCAGCGAGCTGGCGAGCGAGCGAGGCGCAAGTGAGCGCCGCGAGTGAGCCAAGCCAAGCGAGCCGCAGCGAGCGAGCTCCAAGCGAGCTTGGCGAGCGAGCTGAGCTCCAAGCGAGCTCCCGAGCGATCCCGACGAGAGCTCAAGCGAGAGCTCGAGCGAGCTGCCAAGGCGAGCTCCAGGTGAGCTCTGAAAGAGCCTGGGCGAGCGAGCTCGAAGTGAGCTGCGAGCCGCGAGTCGCCAGCGAGCCGAGGCGAGCTCGCCAGCGAGCCCTGCGAGCTCGAGGCGAGCCGAGGCGAGCCTCCGAGCTCAAGCGAGCCCGAGCTCCCGTGCGAGCCGAGTGAGCTCCGAGGCGAGCTCCGTGAGCCCAGAGCGAGCTTCAGGTGAGCTCAAAGGCGAGCTAGCTCAAGGCGAGCGCTCGGCGAGCCCCGAGCGAGCGCACATGCGAGCCAAGCAAGCGAGCCGAGCGAGCTCGCGCGAGCTCCCAACCGAAGCGAGCTCGCGAGCGAGCTCCGCGAGCTAAGGCGAGCTCGCGAGCTACAAAGCGAGCTCAAGGCGCGAGCTCAAGAAGCTTCGAGGCGAGCCGGGAGCGAGCGGCGAGGCGAGCTCGCTCTCGAGTGAGCCGCAGCGAGTGCGAGCCGCTGGGGAGCCCTGTGAGCTCCTGGCGAGCTCAGCGGTGAGCTCCCTCGAGAGCCCAGTGAGCTGAGCTCGGCTGAGCTCGCAAGCCGCTCTCGAGCGAGCGAGCTGACGAAGCTCCCGAAGCGAGCGCCTGGTGAGAGGCTCCGAGGCGAGAGCCGAGCGAGCCTCCGAGCTCGCGAGCGAGCGCGAGCTGACCGACGAGCTCGAGGTGAGCCGGGCAAGGTGAGATCCAATGCAAGAGCCGCGAGGCGAGCTCGAAGCTCCGGCAAGCGAGCAAGGCGAGCCAGCGCGAGCGAGCAAGGTGAGCCGAGCTGATCCGAGCTCCCGAGCGAGCTCGCCGCGAGAGCGAGCGCGAGCTCAAAGCTCCGCGAGCTCCTCAAGGCAAGCCGCGCGAGCTCCCAGTGGAGCGAGCGAGAGCCCGAGCGAGCGCGAGAGCGCGAGAGCGCAGCGAGCGCCGAGCCGCGAGCTCAGCCGCGAGCTCCGAGCGAGCCGCAAGGCGAGCGCTCAGCGCGAGCTCCCGCGAGCCCAAGAGCGAGCCCGAGCGCGAGCAAGCAAGCGAGCCCGCGAGAGCGAGAGCGCGAGAGCGCGAGCCAAGCGAGCAGCGAGCAGCGAGCTCAGGCGAGCTCGCGAGCGAGGGCAAGGCGAGAGCTCAAGAGCCAGAGCTCGCAAGGCGAGCGAGAGCGACGAGAGAGCGAGCGAGCGAGAGCTCGCCGCGAGCGAGCGAGCCGCAAGAGCGAGTCCTCGGCGAGAGCGAGCGAGCTGCAGCGAGCCCAGCGAGCTCGCGAGGAGCCGCTCGACGAGCTGGCGAGCTCGAGCGAGCTGCCGCGAGCGAGCCGGCGAGAGCCGGGCAAGCGAGCTGCCGAGAGCTCCCGGCGAGCTACGGCGAGCCAAGCCGAGAGCCGGCGAGCCCCGCGAGCCGGCCGAGGCTGAGCTCCCAGCGAGAGGCGCCGCGAGCGAAGCCGCGCGCGAGCCGCTCGCGGATTTGAACCGCGAGCCCCGTGCGAGCGAGCGAGGTGAGATCCCATGCAAGATGGCGAGCGGCGAGCAGCCAAGCAAGAGCCAAGGCAAGCCGCAGCGAGCTAGAGCGAGCGAGCTGCAGCGAAGCAGCTTAAGAGCGAGCGGCGAGCCGAGCTCGAGCGAGCGCAGCGAGAGCCGAGCGAGCGAGCGCGCGGCGAGCGAGCTCCCGAGCGAGCAGCGACTCGAGCTCCCGCTGAGCGAGCGAGCGCGAGCTCCCGCGAGCGAGCTCCCGAGGCGAAGCGCGAGCCGCCGAGCGAGCTCGCGAGCGAGCAAGCGCGAGCGGCCCAAGCGAGAGCCGAGCGAGCGCGAGCTCAGCCGGCGGCGAGCCGCGCGAGCAGCAGCCGGGAGCGAGCCGCGAGCGAGCAAGGCAAGGCGAGAGCAAGCGAGCGAGAGCCCGAGGCGAGAGCGCCAGCGAGCCGCGTGGCGAGCCGCCGGCAGAAGCCGCCGAGCCGAGAGCTAGCGCGCGAGCTGGCAAGCGAGCCGCAGAGAGCTCCCATGCGAGCCGCCCGACGAGCTCCCGTGGCGAGCGAGCGAGCCGAAGCGAGTCGAGCTCCCGACTGAGCTCGAGGCAAGCCGCTGGCGAGAGCTCAAGCGAGCTCCCGAGCGAGCGAGCCAGAGAGCTCCCAAGCGAGTTAGCCGACGAGCGAGCCGAGCGAGCTCGAGCGAGCCGATCGGCGAGTCGTGAGCTCGCTGAGCTCCCTGGCGAGCTACTCGCGAGCCTCGCGAGCCTCTCGCTCCGAGCTCCCGAGGCGAGCTACTCGGGCGACGAGCTCGCGAGCGAGAGCGAGCGCTGAAGCGCAGCTCGCGAGCTCAGAGCGCCTACCGCGAAGCGAGCTCCGGCGAGCCGCCGACGAACTCCGAGCGAGGCAAGCGACGAGCGAGCTCAAGGCGAGCCGGCAAGCGAGCCCGCGCGAAGCCAGCGAGCCGCTGACGAGCCGGGCGAGCTCGAGTCGAGCCGCCTGAGCCGGGCAAGGCGAGATGCCAGCAGCTCCTGTGTGAGTTTACTGGGCAAGCCTCAAGCCGAGCCGCTCGAGCGAGCCTCGAGCCGCTCGAGTGAGCTCGCCCTGAGCCCCATGCTGAGCCGCGCGAGCCGCGCCGCGAGCTCCCGCGGGATTTGAACCGCGAGCTCCCGTGGGAGCTGCTCGGTGAGATCCCAGTGCAAGCTGTACGGCGAGCACCAAGGCAAGCCCCGCGGCAAGCTGCTATAGGGCGAGCGTGTCAGCAGTCTTACAGCGAGGCACGACGAGCTCAAGGCGAGCTGTCAGCGAAGAAGCCGCCGCGAGCTCCCGAGTGAGCTGCGTGGCGAGCCGCCGGCGAGCCGCCGCGCGAGCTACCGGGCGAGCTACAAGCTCGAGTCGGGCAAGGCAAGTTTCCATGCGAGCTGCTCGATGAGCTCCCGCGAGCGAGCGAGTCGCGAAGGCGAGCTGGTGAGCTCCCCGACGAGCTCAAGGAGCGAGCCGTCAGAGAGCTCAAGCGAGCTCGACGAGCTCAAGCGCGAGCCTGGGCAAGGCGAGCCAGAGAGCTCCCAGCGAAGCCGCCCGACGAGCTCCCGGGCGAGCTCGAGTCGAGCCGATCGGTGAGCTCCCAGGCAAGCTACTTGGCGAGCGAGCTAGCTCGGGCGAGCTCCCGAGCGAGCTACGCGCGAGCTCAAGCGAGCCCGCGAGATGTTACTGAGCGAGCCGCTCGCGAGCTCTGTTAGCTTCTGAGCGAGTGAGCGAGCCGAGCGAGCTCTTGAGCTAGCTGGGCGAGCCTCGCCCGAGCTCCGAGGCGAGCCGCCGCGAGCTGAGGCGAGCCGAGCTCAAGGCGAGAAGGCGAGCGAAAGGCGAGCCAAGCGAGCTCCGAAGCGAGCCGAAGCGAGCGAGCGAGCTCAGCGAGCTCGCTGCGAGCTCAAGGCGAGCTCGAGCGAGCCCGTGAGCTCGCAAGGTAAGGCGAGCTGCCGCAGCAGCTCCTGTGAGTTTACGGCAAGCTCTGCCGAGCCGCCGGGCGAGCCCAGCGAGCCGAGCGCTCGGTGAGCTCCCATGAGAGCCGCCAAGCAAGCCGCCGGCGAGCTCCCGCGGGATTTGAACCGCGAGCTCCCGTGGAGCCGCCGGTGATCCCCGCAAGCAAGCGACGGCGAGCACCAAGGCAAGCTCCGCGGCAAGCTGCTATAGGGCGAGCGTGCAAAGCGCCAGCCTTACAGCGAGCCGCGAGCGAGCCGGGCAAGGCGAAAGCTGCCAGCGAGCTCGCCGTGAGCTTCTCAAGCGAGCTCCCGAGTGAGCCGCCATGGCGAGCCGAGCTCGACGAGCTCCGAGGCGAGCTCGCAGCGCGAGCTACCAAACGAGCCAAGCGAGCTGGCGAGCTCAGTGAGGCCGCAAGCGAGTTTCCTACGCGAGCCGGCCGATGAGCTCCGCCGCGAGCGAGCTCCCAGCGAAGCTCGAGCGGGCGAGCGAGGCGAGAGCCGCAGCGCGCACGGCGAGTCGAGCGAGGCGAGCTCGCCGAGAGCTCCCAGGCGAGTCGCCCGACGAGCTCAAGGCGAGCTGGCAAGGCGAGCCGCCAGAGAGCTCCTGCGAGCGAGCGCGCGAGCCGACGAGCTCCGAGCGAGCTCTTGGCGAGCTCGAGCCGAGCTGAGCTCGCAGCGAGCTCCGAGGCGAGCAAGCTACTTCGCGAGCTCTGAGCGCGAGCTCCCAAGCGAGCTACTGGGCGAGCTCCCGGCGAGAGTTACTCGATGAGCTCCCGCTCGCGAGAGCTCAAAGTTAGCCTACTCGGTGAGCTCCCGGCGAGCTACTTGGCGAGCCGCCGACGAACTCCGAGGCGAGGCAAGGCGAGCCGCCGAGCGAGCTCCCGGCAAGCTCCTGCGAGCTCCCGAGCTGAGCTGCCTGCGAGCGCCAAGCGAGCCTGCTTGGCGAGCAAGCCAAGGCGAGCTCCCGGGAGCTAAGGCGAGCTAGCCGCCGGCGAGCTCCCGCGCGAGCTGAGCCGCGAGGAGTGAGTAGCTCGGCGAGCTCCCAAAGCGAGCTCCCGAGTGAGCTCCCGGCGAGCTCATGCTGAGCCGCAGAGCTCCCAGGCGAGCTCGAGTCGGCTAAGTGAGCTCCCAGTGAGCTCAAGGCGAGCGGGCAAGCGAGCTCGCTCGCGAGCTCCAGCGCAAGCCACGGGTGAGCTCTAGGCGCGAGCTCGGCGCGAGCGAAAGCTCAGTGCGATCGCGAGCTCAAACTTGGCGAGCTCCCAGTGAGCTCGAGCGAGTGGGGCGAGCGAGCCCATGCAAAGCCGCTTGGCGAGTAGGCCGAGGCGAGCAAAAAGGCGAAACCAGCTGCGAGCTCTGAGGTGAGCTAAGCGGAGCCGAGGTGAGCTCCGATGCTTTAGCCAGCCAAGGTGAGCTCCGTGCGAGCCCAAGCTCCGAGGCGAGCCCTCGCAGGCGAGCTTGCGAGCTCAAGGCGAGCCCAGTGAGCTCCCTGTCGCGAAGCCAAACGAGCTCCCAAGAGCTCCGAGGCGAGCTCAGCAAAGCTCCCGTGAAAGCTACCGAGCTCCCGGGCGAGCTCCCTGCACGAAAGCTACTTTATACTAGCCGCGAGCTTGAGGAGAGCTACCGAGAGCAAGAGAGTGAGCAAGGCGAGCTCCCGGTGAGTTCCAGGCGCAAAGCTCCGCCGAGCTACCGTGTGAACTCAAGCGAGCTACTTGTGAGCTCCTAGGTGAGCTACTTTTTGAGTATGGCGAGCCCCAAAAGACCTCCTGGCAAGAGTGAGCTTCTCCGTGAGCTCCCCGGGATGAGCCTGCCGGTGACCTCCCAAGTGAGCTATTCACCGAGCTCCCGCGAGCAGATGCTCTAGGTCAAGTAGCTCCGGCGAACTTGAGCCGAGCTTGTCAAGAATCTCTTAGGTGAGCTTACATCCGAGCTACCAAACGAGTTCAAGTTGAGTTGGGAAGGTAAGCTTCGATGTGAGCCCGAGCGAGCTACCATGAGCTCGTTGAGCCTCGGTGAGCTCAGTGAGCTCGAAATGAGCCCCAGGTGAGCTCATCGTGCGAGCTCTACTTGGCGAGCTCTGGTGAGCTACTTGGCGAGCTGCTCGGTGAGCTCCCAAGTGAGCTACTTTGCAAGCTCCCTAAAAATATGTTACTCGGTGAGCTGCTCACGAGCTCAAGTTAGCCTACTCGGCAAGATGCTCGGTGAGCTCCCAGGTGAGCTACTTGGCGAGCTACTCGATGAACTCCGAGGCGAGCTACCAGACAAGCTCAAGGTGAGTTGGCAAGGTGAGTGGAAAGGCAAGGCGAGAGGTGAGCTCCCATGCAAGTTTTCGGGAGTGAGCGCTTGACGAAAAGGACTTCACAAGCCGTGTTGGTTGTCAAAAAGGACTTCACGAAGAGCAAAGCGGTCAAGGGACAAGAAGTCCCTCCTCTTTAATGGGAGAGGTCCCTTATTCGAGAAATGAACCTATTTACACATATACAAAACATGATTTTCTTGTTGAAATTAGATATTTACGAAAGTGTTTTTCGTAGGTTTATCAATTACAAAAGGACTCCGAGGAATGAGAAAATGAGAACGAGTAGAAAGGCACCATTTAGAATTATAGATGACATAGTAATTCTTTATGTATGAAAAGTTACTGAGTGAATTGAAACAAGATCATTTGTATCATACTTAGTAAGATGAAATTTGAAAGACACAAAGTTCTATAAATAACATCGCAAGAATACAAAGCTTCTTATCATAACAGCGACAAATGATCTTAACAAGATTAAATGAAAAGCTTAGGGATAAAAGAGATCGAGATAGATGAAGAATGAAAAGCCATAGCTCATTAATTTCTTTATGATTTATTTACACTTTCAAAAAATAATCCAAGTTCCTCCTCCCGCAAAATGGAGAGGAGAGGCCATTATATAGTTTACAAATCATTTACTCTTGGTAACTACTTCTTTTAACTAACGATTAGTTAAGGATTTCCAATCGCAATACCTCAACTTATTACAATAAATCCGAGAGAAAGAATTGGAAGATAAGAGAGGAATAAGGAGAAGAAGGCAGTGAGCTGGGAGGGACCCATGACTTCAAAATTCGCTACCCGAATCTCTTCAATGCCTCGGCTATGTCTCGCCACATGGGAGTGGCGTGTTGGCTATAGGCTGGGTCTAAAATCTAAGGCACTTCTCCATTTCCTTATCAAACTCGACATGAGTATGATAGTCTTTATTTGCTTCTTCAATAGCAGATTGAAGAGAGCAGATCTCCTTCATTTTCTCTTTGGAAATGGAGCTTTCCTTGAATAGATTTCCTTTGACAAAAGCTCTGAATTGAGCTTTGATTTCTTGTAGGGAGAGAGACACACCAGAAGTTTCATCCTGAAGATGACAATGTATATCTTTGAAAGCAGATACAACTAGTGTTTTGAAAGCCTCTCCCTTCTGCCAGCTATTCTTCAATTCTCCGAAGCCTCCTCCAGGACCTTGATCTTCCACTCCACGCTGTAGACCCAGGATTTTGACAGATTATCCTTTGCATCATCAAAAACCTTACTCGCCAAAAGAATGTTTTCATCGGTCTGTCCCATGAGGCGGAGGTCCACTATGCAACTGCTCCAAAGTTTAAGCTCTTTATCTATGATCCCAATAGTGGAAGAGAGCTTTTGTTGCAAGTTGTTCACTTTTCCATGGATTTTGAAAGCTTCATGTTGATAGTAATCCAGTAGAGTAGAGCTGCAAGCTATACTTGGGATGAAATGCAGAGAGGAATGGATATGCGCACGAGGAATTTAGATGGAAAAGGTTCGAGCAAAAGATAGAATGAAAGCAAAGTGTGCAAAAATCATAGGTGGTTCACTCGTTATATAGCCATTTAGGAGAGAGAAAGGCAATGAATGCACATTTAATACATACCTACTAATTTGAAAAGCAAGGTATTCGGGTAGAGCGGGAAAAATCAGCACAAATAACACTTGGTTCATTTGTGACATGTGGGACGCGAAAGTGTGAAGTACACGAGCTCGGCGCGAGCTCAAGTCGAGCTGCCCGGTGAGCTGGCAAGGCGAGATGTCGGCAGGCTCCCAGGTGAGTTTACGGGCAAGCTCAAGCCGAGCTGCTCGGCGGGCCCCTTGGCGAGCTGCTCGGTGAGCTCCCATGGGAGCTGCTCGGCAAGCTGCTCGGCGAGCTCCCGCGGGATTTGAACCGCGAGCTCCCGTGGGAGCTGCTCGGTGAATCCCGAGCAAGATGTCTGGCGGGGCAAGGCAAGCCCAGCAGCAGCTGCTTTATAGGGAGCGTGTCGTGCGTGATCGAGGCGAGCTGCAGAGCGAGAGTTAAAGCGAGTTTGTCGAGGCGGAGTTGCTCGGCGAGCTCGAGCGAGTGAGGCTGCGTGGCGAGAGCTCGGCGAGCTCGAGCTGCTCGGCGAGCTCCCGAGTGAGCTGCGTGGCGAGCTCAGCGAGTTGGCAAGGCGAGTTTCCATGCGAGCTGCTCGATGAGCTCCCGTGCGAGCGCGAGTCGAGCTGCTTGGCGAGCTCCCAGACGAGCTCAAGGCGAGCTGTCAGGAGAGCTCCCAGGCGAGTTGCCCGACGAGCTCAAGCGAGCAAGGCGAGTCGAGGAGAGCTCGAGGCGAGTCAGGCAAGCTGTCGGGAAGCTCAGGCGAGTTGCGAGCTCGAGCGAGCGAGTCGAGCCGATCGGTGAGCCCCCAGGCAAGCTACTTGGCGAGCTGTTCGGCGAGCTCCCAAGCGAGCTACTTGGCGAGCTCCCTGGCCAGATGTTACTCGGCGAGCTGCTCGCGAGCTCAGGTTAGCCTACTCGGTGAGCTCCCGGGCGAGCTACTTGGCGAGCTGCTCGACGAACTCCGAGGCGAGCTCGAGGAGGAGGCGAGCGAGCTCAAGGCGAGCAGGCGAGCTGAAAGCGGCGAGAGCGGCGAGCGGCTCCGTGCGAGCGTTTTGAGCAGAGCTGCAGCGAGCTCTGGCGAGCTCAAGTCAGCTGCCGGTGGTAGCGGCGAGATGTCGGCGAGCCCGAGAGTGTGAGCTCGGCAGCGAGCTCAAAGCGAGCTGCTCGAGCGAGCTCTTGGCGAAGCTGCTCGAGCGAGCTAGGGCGAGCTCGGGTGCTGCTCGGCGAGCTCTGCGGGATTTGAGCGCGAGAGCTCGGGGAGCTGCTCGCGAGCTCGAGCGAGCGAGCTGCTTGAGCTCGGTGAGCTCAGCCGGGAGAGAGCGTGCTCAGCGAGCAGCTGCAGCGAGCAGGCGAGCAGTGCAAGAGCGCGAGAAGCAGAGTGCTGCGCGAGCGAGGCGAGCGAGAGTGCGAGCTGGCGAGCGAGTTGCGGAGCGAGGCAAGGCGAGCTGAGGCGAGCTGTCGGCGAGCTCGCTTCGGCGAGCGAGCAAGAGCAGCGAGTTGGCGAAAGCGAGTTTCCATGCGAGCTGCTCGTGAGCTCCGGCGAGCTCGAGCGAGCTGCTGGCGAGCTCAGGCGAGCTCTGGCGAGCTGTCGGAGCTGAGCTCAGGCGAGCTGCGAGCGAGCTCAAGGCGAGAGCTCGAGGCGAGAGCTCGAGCTCGAGAGCTGAGCGAGCTCGGCGAGCTCAGTCGAGAGCTCAGTGAGCTCAGCAAGCTCTTGGCGAGCTCTGGCGAGCTCAGCGCAGCGAGCGAGAGCGGCGAGCTCCGGCGAGAGTTGCTCGGCGAGCTGCTGGCGAGCTCGAGGCGAGCTGCGGGCGAGAGGCGAGCGGCGAGAGCGAGCTCAGGCGAGCTCGAGAGCGAGCTCAGCGAGCGAGCGAGCGAGCGAGGCGAGGCGCTGCGGTCGGTTTGCTCAGCGAGGCTCGGCGAGCTCAGCGAGCTCTCGAGCAAGCTCAGCGAGCTGCGGCGAGCTCAGCGAGCTGCGAGCGAGCTCGCGCTCTCAGGCGAGCTCGCAGTGAGCGAGCTGGCGAGCTGGCTGAGCGAGTGGCTGTGAGCTGGCGAGCTGCTCGGCGAGCTCGGGTGAGTGCTCGGCGAGCTCGGCGAGCTCCTGGCGGCGAGCTCAGCGGCGCTCGAGGCGAGCTGCTCGGTGAATCGAGCGAGCTGCTGGCGAGCACGAAGCGAGCTCGAGCGAGCTGAGCGAGCAGAGCAGCGTGCGAGCGAGCTCGAGCGAGCTCAGTGCGGCGAGTTGTGAGGCGAGTGAGCGAGCGAGCTGCTCTGCGAGCTGAGTGAGCTGCGGCGAGCGGCGAGAGCTCGGCGAGCTGCGAGGCGAGCTCAAGCGAGCAGCAAGGCGAGTTTCCAGCGAGCTCGATGAGCTCCTCGGCGAGCTCGAGGCTGAGCTCAGCGAGCTGGCGAGCTCGGGGAGCTCGAGCGAGCTGCTCGGCGAGCTCCAGCGAGATTTGAGCGAGAGCGAGCTCGGGCGAGGCGAGCGGCGGTGAGTTCCGGCAAGCTCGGCGAGCTCAGCTGAGCTGGCAAAGCTGGCAGCAGCGAGCAGCGAGCTCGAGCGAGCGAGCTCGGCGAGCTCGGTGAGAGGCGAGCTGCATTGGCGAGCGAGCTAGGCGAAGCTCAGCGAGCGGCGAGCTCTGGCGAGCGAGCGAGCTCGAGCGAGCGAGAGCTGCGAAGCGAGGCTCAGCAGAGCTGCTCGGTGAGCTCGAGGCGAGCTCAAGCGAGCTGCTCGGCGAGCTGCTCGAGGCGAGCTGCTCGGCGAGCTCAGCGGGCGAGCTGCGCGAGCGAGCTCAAGCAGAGCTGCAGCGAGCGAGCTTGGCGAGAGCTCGAGAGAGCTCAGTGGCGAGCTCGAGCAGGCGAGCTGCTCGAGCTCGAGCTCGAGCGAGTTGAGCGAGCGAGAGCCAGTCAGCGAGAGCTGCTCGGTGAGCTCCTGCGAGGCAGAGGCGAGGCAGCGAGCGAGGGAGCTCGGAGAGAGGCGAGGCGAGCTCGAGGCGAGCTCCGAGAGCGAGCGAGCGAGCGAGCGAGCGAGCGTGGCGAGCGAGCGAGCGAGAGACAGGCGGCGAGGCGAGCTCGGCGAGCTCAGCGAGCGAGCGAGCGAGAGCGAGCTCGGAGAGCTAGAGGCGGCGTGAGTGAGCTGCGGCGAGCTGCGAGCGAGCTCGCGAGCTCGGCGAGAGCTCGAGCGAGCGAGCTCGAGAGCTGCGTGGCGAGCTCGGCGAGCGGCGAGCTCGGCGAGCTCGCGGCGGCGAGCTCGGCGAGCTCGGCGAGCTCGAGGCGAGCTCGAGCGAGCTCTCGCGAGCTCCGCTGCGAGCTCGAGTCGAGCGGCGGCGAGCTCGAGGCGAGCTCGAGCGAGTTAGCGGAGCTCGGCGAGCTCGAGCGAGCAAGAGCTCAAGCGAGCGGCGAGCTCAGGCGAGCTCGAGGCGAGTTGCGAGCGAGCTCCGGCGAGCTCGAGTCGAGCTCGGTCGAGAGCTCGAGCGAGCTCTTGGAGGCTCGGCGAGCTCAGAGAGAGCTCGGCTGGCGAGTTACTCGGCGAGCTCGCAGCTGAGCTACTCGGTGAGCTCGGGCGAGTGAGCTCGGGCGAGTCGAGCGAGCTCGAGCGAGTGAGTTTTCAGGACAAGTCGAAGCGAGCTTTGAGCTGACTCGGCGAAGCTCGGAGCTGAGCAGTTTGAGCGAGTGTGAGCTAGCAAGCGAGCTCCGGCTGAGTTTGGCGGTGAGCTCTCGGCGAGCTCTGGCGAGAGCTGCTGGCGAGCGAGGCGTTCTCGGCGAGCTCTCGGTGAGGCAGGAAAGCTCAAGTCGAGCTGTTTGCGAGCTCCTCATGCGAGTTGCTCGGTGAGGCATGGGGCTGTTTGGCGAGCTACTCGGCGAGCTCTCAGCGGAGCTCCCTTGCGAGCTGCTCGGGGAGATCCCAGGCAAGCTGTTTGGCGAGCACTAAGGCAATCTCCGCGGCAAGCTGCTATAGGGTGAGCTGTCAGGCGAGCTGCGTTGCGAGCTACGTGGCGAGCAGCTTGGCGAGCTGCTCGACGATCGCCGAGGCGAGCTACCTCAAGGCGAGTTCGCAGGGTGTTCTCCTTAGCGAGCTCCCAGGCGAGTTTCCAGGCGAGTTGCTCGATGAGCTCCCGTGCGAGCTCAGGTCGAGCTGCTTGGCGAGCTCCCATGTGAGCCACTTAGCGAGTGCGGCGAGCTCCCAAAAAAAGCTCAGAGGCGAGGCTGCTCGGCGACCTCCCCTGACTTTGCTCTAGGTCGGCGGCTCGGCGAACTGTCGGCGAGCTTGTCGGTGTCTGTTAGGTGAGCTTACATGCATGCGAGCTAGGCTCAGGCGAGCTCAAGGCGAGTTGCCGATGAGCTCGGGCGAGCTCGGTGAGTCGAGTGAGTGAGCTGTCGGTGAGCTCCCAAGCGAGCTACTGGCGAGCTCCCAGCGAGCTCCCGGCGAATGTTACTCGGCGAGGCTGCTC
>CM031241.1:756243665-756261165 GCA_018340775.1 Taxus wallichiana var. yunnanensis
CATCCGTAAAGCGTGACGGGCTTCGAGGAGAGAACACAACGATTCGGGCTATATACACGGCCTCCCCTCGGGCTCATAACCCGATACTAGGGGATTCGGGAATCGCGTTCTAAACTCTCTCGTCGGCACCCACTCGGATGGGTCAACCACAGAGATCACATAGTAAAGCGATGGAGGACAGTGGATCGATCGAGATCGGGGAGGCGGCAAGTCTCACAAATCACACTCCGATCAGGATGGAATCGAATCGAAGCGTTCCACTCTGCGGCCTATAAACTCACTCGTCGGCACCCACTCGGATATGGGTCAACCACGAAAGGCTACATCCGTAAAGCGAAACACGCTTTGAGAGAGAACACAAAGAATCGAGCTATATACGGGGGCCTCTGCAATGTCTTGCAAATCACTTCAGTAACACCGATGGAGGACCCTAGGCCAAGTGGATCGATCGAGAATCTGAAGCGTTCCACTCTGCGGCCTACACGCATATGGGCACCCACTCGGATATGTCACCACGAATGTTACATCCGTAAAAGTAAGAGTAAGAAGTAAGATGCTTTGAGAGAGAAGCGGGATCGAGCTATATACGGGGGCCTCTAGCAATGTCTTGCAAATCACTTCCATAACACCGATGGAGGACTCTAGGCCAAGTGGCGATCCTGCGAAGCGTTCCACTCTGCGGCCTACACGCATATGGACGAATGTTACATCCGTAAAGAGTAAGATGCTTCGAGGAGAAAGCGGATCGATCGAATCTGAAATTGCGCGCATTCGCCGCCCCTACTCTCTAGAAAGCGTCCTGCAAATCACTTCCATAACCCACGGATGACCCTAGGCAAAGCGGATCCGATCGAGAAGAAACAGCGCTCTGATCATTTGGGCCACCCGATGTTACATCCATCCGTGAAGAGCATGGCGCGAGATCGAGCCAAGCGGAAGAGAGCACAACAAAGAGATCCGTACGAAAATCAGCGTCGCCTTCCCATTGCGATCACATGAGCTCAAAGGAGAATTCACGCGAGCGAACAAGGAGAGCGAGGAGAACACCAATGGCAAAAATTTTATAACATGCACTCATAGCCCGCATAATCTTGGCGGTGACACCGATACGAGGATGGGACAGAATTCTTCCGTTCACCTATGAATCGGTTGTCACTCTATTAGAGGAGGAAGACCCATCCGTTGACAACTTGGCCAATAGAGGGCTGCCCGCATTATCATCGAACCGTATATACCATCGAGGAAATCAACACAAGCACAACCGGCGGCACCCAATAAATTGGCGTGCTAATGAGAAGCAAAACCCACGTGTTAGAAGAAAACTCAAGAAGCGGTGGGATATTTGCGTAATACATGTCACGTCCGTTACTAGGTGGATGTGGGTTAGGCGGAAATTTAAATGACAGCCCTAACAATGGCGAGGCAAAGCTCGAGCCCGACCCGAAAGACCACGTCAATTTAACTCAATCCACTCTTGGAGACGATAAGAACAAATGCGGTGAGCAAGCTTTTCCGAGAAGTCCGCTACATAGCGTAGCGTAGTGGCAAAAACATCGAATGACCAACCTCTATCCATAGTAGTTCTAAGTAAAAGGACACGCGCGTGACGGATAAGGATACGGATGACAAAAACATTCACTTTTTTTTTGCGGCTAGATTAGATTAGCTCGCCGCACGCTCGGCGGCGATCTCGTTTTGTCAAAAGTTCACGATCGCGGATTGCCACGTTGAGCCATGGCGCGCGAGAAAACCTCAATCAAAAAAATAATATTGTCTTGTGGCTCCATTTTCGCCTGAATTATAATTCAAAGCGTTCGAGTTTTAATGTACCTCGCAAAGGTCATTGCTCGATGCAAATATCCCCATTCGCCTCACTATCGGACTCGCCAACATAAGGTACAAGCGAAAAACATCACAAGAGCAACGCCCACCCATAGTAGTTATAAGTAAATAGGCTGTCAGCGGCGGATAAGGATCGAGCGAGAAAAACATTCATCCTTTTAGTTCGTAAACCAGCGGCCCGGACCACGCGCTCGGTATGTCCCAATGTGGGCGATTTTTGAATGCAAGTGTTGAGCCATGGCGCGCTCACTAACGCTGAAACCAAATCGGTATTTTAATGTTTCGACGTCTCACCGCGCATGAATTTTGCACAAAGTTATTTCGCCAACATAGATTAGCTCGCATGAAACATAGCCATACGGCTCACCGACCACTTCGCCAACATTGGGTACAAGCAAAATCATCAAACGAACAACCTCTACCCATAGTAGATAGGTAAAAAGGGCTCTCACCACTGACGGATAAGGAATCGAGCGAGAAAAACATTCATTTTTTTTTTTTTTTTTTTTTAGCTCGCGGTCGGCTCGGCTCGGCGGCGGTTGCTGCGGCGCTCGCTATGTCGATTTTCGCGATTTTGGAATGCGAGAGTTGAGCCATGCGCGCGCAAAGACCCAACCGATCCGATATTTTCACGTTTCCAACATCTCACCTCGCAAGATTTTGCGCAGCGTTGCATTCAAAGCGTTGAATCTTAATGTAGGCTCGCGGCGCATATTTCTCGCGGCGAAAGATAGCCAACATTGGAGTACAAGCAAAATCATCCGACGAACAACCTCTACCCATAGTAGTTACAAGTAAAAAGGGCTCTCACCACGACGGATAAGGAATCAGCGAGACAAACATTCATTTTTTTTTTAGCTTTTAGCTCGCGAGCGAGCTGGCGAGCGAGCTGCGGCAGTCGTATATGTCAATGTTCCCGATTTTGGAATGCAGAAGTGAGCCATGGCGCTCGGCAAACCCCAACCGGACCGATATTTTCACGTTTCCAACATCTCACCTCATGACATTTTCATTTTTAGCGTTGAATTTTAACTTAACTCGCATGAAATAAATATAGCCATACGGCTCACCGGCCAAACTTCACTTGGTGGAGTGCGGGAAAAATCATCGACGAACAACCTCTACCCATAGTAGTTATAAGTAAAAAGGGCTCTCACCACGGACGGATAAGGAATCAGCGAGAAAAACATTCATTTTTTCTTTTTTTTTTAGCTCGCGATGAGCGGCGAGCGAGCTGCTCTGCGGCGAGCTCTGCGGCGATGTCGATTATGTCAATGTTCCCGATTTTGGAATGCAAGAAGTGAGCCATGGCGCTCGGCAAAACCCCAGACCGGACCGATATTTTCACGTTTCCAGCGTCTCACCTCGAATTTTGCACAACGTTGAATTTTAACTTAACTTGCAAATATAGCCATAATATAGCCATACGGCTCACCGGCCGACTTCTTGGCGTGGAGTGCGGGAAAAATCATCGAACAACCTCTACCCATAGTAGTTATAAGTAAAAAAGGGCTCTCACCTGACGGATAAGGAATCGAGCAGAGAAAAACATTTTTTTTTTTTTTTTTTTTTTTAGCTCAGGGCAACTCGCCGCGAGCTGCGGCGAGCTCGCTATGTCAATGTTCCCGATTTTGGAATGCACGAAAGCTAAGCCATGGCATGGCGCTCGGCAAACCCCAAACAAACCGATATTTTCACGTTTCCAGCGTCTCACCTCGAGACTTTTTGCACAGCGTTATATTCAAAGCGTTGAATTTTAATGTAGCTCGCCATGCAAAGATAGCCATACGGCTCTTTGAAAGACTTCGCCAACATTGGGTAGAAGCAAAATTGTCGACGAACAACCTCTACCCATAGTAGTTATAGGTAAAAAGGGCTCTCACCTGACGGATAAGGAATCGAGCGAAAAAAGACATTCATTTTTTTTTTTTTTTTTTTAACCTCGAGCAGCTCGGCGGCTCGGCGAGCGAGCTGCAGCAGCTCGCTATGTCGATGTTCGCGATTTTGGAATGCGAGATGAGATGAGCCATGGCGCAAAAGCAAAGCCCCCGAACCGATATTTTCACGTTTCCAACATCTCACCTCGCAAGAATTTTGCACAACGTTGTATTTGATGTTGAATTTTAACGCGCTAGCATATATGAAATATAGCCATACGGCTCACCCGGCCAAGCTCGCGGCATTAGGTACAAGCAAAATCATCAAGCGAACAAACTCTACCCATAGTAGTTCTAAGTAAAAAGGGCTCTCACACGTCGGATAAGGAATCGAGCGAGAAAAACATTCAATTTTTTTTTTTTTTTTTTTAGCTCGACGAGGGCAACTCGGCGGCGAGCTGCGGCGAGCTCGCTATGTCCCGATTTCCCGATTTTGGAATGCAAGAGCCATGAGCCATGGCGCGCAAAGCCCAACCGGACCGATATTTTCACGTTTCCAACATGTCACCTCGCGAATTTTGCACAACGGTATATTCAAAACTTTAAATTTTAACGTAGCTCGATCGTTTGCTCGCCGCCGCAAAGATAGCCGTCTGACTCAGCGGCCGACTTCATGACATTGGGTAAAAGCAAAATCGTCAGACGAACAACCTCTACCCATAGTAGTTATAAGTAAATAGGGCTCTCACCACGACGGATAAGGAATCGAGCGAAAAAAAAACATTCATTTTTTAAGCTCGGCGAGCTGCGGCGAGCGAGCTGCGGCTATGTTTCGCTATTTGGCGCTTTTGGAGAGCAGAAGAGTGAGCCGCGGCGCGCTCAAAGCAAAGCCCGAACCGAACCGATATTTTCCACGTTTCCCACATCTTGCGTTGAATTTTTGCGTTTGCCGCGCATGAGATAGCCATACGGCTCATTGGCCGACTTCGCCAACATTGGGTACAAGCAAAAATCATCGACGAACAACCTCTACACATAGTAGTTACAAGTAAAAAGGGCTCTCACCACGATGGATAAGGAATCGAGCGAGAGAAAAACATTCGTTTTATTTTAGCTCGCATGCGCATGGCGACTCGGCGGCCGGCTCTTTGGTGAGCTACCTATGTCCGATGTTCCCGATTTTGGAATGCGAAGTGAGCCATGAGCCGCACGCTTCAAAGCCCCAACCGAACCGATATTTTCACGTTTCCAACCTCTCACCTCGCGAGATTTTGCACAGCGTTATATTGAAAGCGTTGAATTTTAATGTAGCTCGACACGGAGATTGCGCGCGCGCGCAAAGATAGCCATACGGCTCAGCGGCCAAGCGAGCAACAACATTGTCTACAAGCTAAATCATCCGACGAGCAACATCTACCCATAGTAGTTATAAAAAAAGGGCTGCCATGACGGATAAGGAATCAAGCGAAAAAAACATTCATTATTTCTAAACTCGAGAGCGGCTCGGCGGTGAGCTCGGCGGCAGGCTCGCTCATATATGTCAGCGTTCTTGACTCACCTACTCGATGCGCTGCGATGCGCCCTTCGCACCAAGTCACCCCAAACTTGGTAGCTGCACATGTCAGCTACACATGTTCATTAATCTCTGGATGACATTAAGTCTCACCCGTCACCATTTCAGTCCACACCCACTCATGCTCCCCGATTTAGTCCTTAAGCACATGCTCCCGGACGAGCTCTGCGACTCCCCATGCAGCTGAGGCGAGGCGAGGCGAGGCGAGCCACCGAGGCGAGGCGAGATGGCAAGGTGAGCTCCTCAGCGAGCTCAAGGCAAGTTGTCATGCGAGCTCCCGGGCGAGCTGAATTCGAGCTGCTCGACGAGCTCCCAGGTGAGATCCCTTGCAGGCTGCTTGGCGAGCTCGAAGGTGAGGGCGAGCTCGGCGAGCGAGCGAGCGACTTGGCGAGTTGCTTGGCGAGCTCGCGGCGAGCTGTTTGGCGAGAGCTGGCGAGCTCCCGATGAAAGCTCCAGGCGAGCTCCAGCGAGCGCGAGAGCTCGAGCGAGCCAGCGAGCTGCTCCTCGATCTCCCAGGCAAGTTGTTCGGCGAGAGCAAGGCGGTGCATCACGCGAGCCCAGGAGCGAGTTGCGAGAGCAAGCCAAGGCGAGCTCCCGAGAGAGGCCCAGGCGGGGAGCTCCGGGCGAGGCGCGAGCTTCGAGGCAAAGGCTTGCTCGGCGAACTCGGGCGAGCGAGCTACGAGGCGAGCTCAAGGCGAGTTGGCGAGAGCTCAGGCGAGAGCGAAGCGAGGCGAGAGAGTCGAGCTCGAGGAGCTCACGGCCGAGCTGAAGTCGAGTTTGCTCGGCGAGCGTGCTCTAGGTGGTTGTTTGCGAGCTTGCGAGCTGCTAGCGAGCTCGAAGGCGAGCTGCTCGGCGAGCTCCCAAGCGAGCTGCTCGGCGTGCTCCCAAGCGAGCTACTTGGCGAGTTGTTGTTGGCGAGTTGCTCGGGATCCGAGGCTCTCGGCGAGCTCAAGCGGCTGAGCGCTCGCGAGCTCAAGCTCGGTGCTCGAGCTGAGCTCTGCAAGCCGAGAGCTGCTCGGTGAGCGAGCTTCAGGCGAGAGCTCGGCGAGCTCCCGAGGCTCGAGGTGCTCCCGAGCCGAGCTCCCAGCTGAGCGAGCTGCTCGGCTGAGCTACTCGGTGAGCTCCCCGGCAAGCTGCTCTAGGGTGAGATTGTCAGCAATCTTCGAGGCGAGGTTACAGGCGAGCTGCCATGCGAGTTGGCAAGGCGAGCTCCCATGCGAGTTGCTCGGCGAGCTCCCGGGCGAGCTGCGTTGCGAGCTGCTCGACGAACTTACAAACGAGCTCAAGGCGAGTGGGCAAGGCGAGCTGCTCGATGAGCTCCCGGGCGAGCTCAAGTCGAGCTCGGGCTGCTGCTCAGGGTGCTCCGGTGGGAGCTGAGTGAGCCAAAGAGCTCGGTGAGCTCCCAAAAGAGCTCCCAGGTGAGCTGCTCGGCGAGCTCGGCGAGCAGAGAAGGCTCAGGCGAGTCGAGGTCGGCGAGCAGCGGCTCAGGCGAGCTTGTCGGGGCTCGAGGTGGGCTTGCATCGAGAGCGAGGCGAGCTCGAGGTGAGTGGCGAGTGAGATCCTTAGCGAGCTCAGGCGAGTTGAGCAGCAGAGTTGTCAGTCAGCTGCTCGGCGAGCTCAGGTGAGTCAGGCGAGCTCCCAGGTGAGCTCCCTGGCGCGAGTTGTTTGGCGAGCTCAAGGCGAGCTAGCTGGCGAGCGGCGAGCAGCGAGCGAGCGAGCTCGAGCTCGAGCGAGCCAAGGCGAGCTCGAGCTCGGCGAGCTCAGCGAGCGGCTGCAAGAAGAGCTCAGTCGAGCTGCTCAGCGAGCCAAGCTGCGAGCTCAGCGAGCGAGCGAGCAAGCTGCTCGAGAGCTGAGCCGCGGCGAGCGAGTTGCGGCGAGCTCCGAGCGGCGAGCTCGGCGGCGAGCTTGTCGGCAATCGAGGCGAGCGTTCGAGGCGAGCGAGCGAGGCGAGTCGTCGGTGGTGGTGAGGCGAGCGAGCGAGCGGCGAGCTTTCGAGCTGGCGAGGCTGGCGAGCGAGCTCTGAGGCGAGCTGAGCGAGCGAGCGAGCGGCGGTAGGCGAGGCGAGATGTCGGCGAGCTCGAGAGTGAGTTCAGCAGGCAAGCTCAGCGAGAGCTGCTCGGCGAGCTGAGCCTGGCTGGCTGGTGAGCTGGCATGGGTGGCTCGGCCAGCCGGCGAGCTGAGCTCCGCGGATTTGAGCCGAGCGAGCTCGGCGAGCGGCGAGCTGCTCGGTGAGCCGATGAGCTCGTGAGATGCTCACCAGATGGCGGCAGCTCAGTGCGAGCAGAGCGATAGAGGCAGCGAGAGCTGCAGCGAGCTGCGAGCGAGCAGCTAGAGCTGCGAGCGAGCTCAGCGAGCGAGTTGCGATAGCGGCGCGTGCGGCGAGCTGCGAGCGAGAGCTGCGAGTGCGAGCGGCGAGCGGCGAGCGAGGCGAGCGAGGCGAGCTCAGCGCGAGTTAGCGAAGCGAGCTCGGCGAGAGCTGGCGGCGAGCTCGAGCGAGCGAGTAGCGAGGCGAGCTCAGCGAGCTCGGCGAGGCGAGAGCTCGGCGAGAGCTCGGCGAGCTCGGCGAGCTCGAGGCGAGGCGGCGAGCTCGAGCGAGAGCGAGCGAGTTAGCAAGCGAGCGAGCGGCGAGCGAGCGGCGAGCGGCGAGCGAGAGCGAGCTCAGCGAGCGAGCTCAGCGAGAGAGAGCTCGAGGCGGCGAAGCGAGGGCGAGCTCGAGCTGCAGTTGAGCTCGAGCGAAGCTCCAGGCGAGCTTGAGCGCGAGCTCGGTGAGCTCAGCGAGCTGACTCGGTGAGGCGAGAGCTGAGCAGCGCGAGCTGTTCGGCTGAGCTCGAGCGGCAGCGAGCGAGCGGGCGAGCTCTTGGCGAGCTCGGCGATGCGAGCTCGGCGAGCGGCTCGGCTGGCTCGAGCGGCGAGCTGCTCGGCGAGCTCGGGCGAGCAGCGAGCGGCTGCGGCGGCGAAGCGAGGCGAGCGAGCGGCGGCGCTGAGCGAGCTCGAGCGGCGAGCGAGGCGAGCGAGCTCAGGCGAGCGGCGAGCTCGCGAGGCGAGGCGAGCGAGCGAGCGAGCGAGGCGAGCTGAGGCGAGCTCGAGGCGAGGCGGCGAGTGGCGAGGCGAGCTGCTCGGCGAGCTCGGGTGAGTGAGCGAGCGGCGAGCTCTGAGCGGCGTGAGCTCGAGCGAGCGAGCTGAGCTGCTCGGTGGGAGAGCTGCGAGCGAGGCGGCGAGCAGCTGCTTTGCTCGAGCTCAGCTGAGCTGGCGAGCTCTGAGCGGCGAGCTGAGCTCTGGGCTGGGCTGAGGAGAGGCGGCTGCTCGGTGAAGCTCAGAGCAAGAGCAGCTGCGAGCTGGAGCGAGAGCAGGCGAGCCAGCGAGGCGAGCTGCTGTGAAAGCGCAGCGAGGCGAGCTGAGCAGAGTTGGCAGAGCGAGATTAGCGAGCGAGTTGCTCGGCGAGCGGCTAGCGAGCGAGCGAGCTGCGAGCAGCGAGAGCGAGCTGCGGCGAGGCGAGCGAGCGAGCGAGCTGGCGGCGAGCTGCGAGCGAGGCGAGCGAGCGAGCGAGGCGAGCTCGCGAGCGGCGAGCGAGCTCGAGCGGCGAGCTCGAGCGAGCTGCGCGAGCGGCGAGCGGCGGCGGCGGCGAGCGAGCGAGCGAGCGAGCGAGAGCTCAGCGAGCTGCGCGAGCTCGAGGCGAGCTCAAGGCGAGCTCGAGGCGAGCTGCGAGGCGAGAGCGAGCGAGCTCAGGCGAGCTGCCGGCGAAGCAGCGAGCTCAGGCGAGAGAGCGCGGCGAGGCGAGGCGAGGAGCTCGAGCGAGAGCGGAGCTCGAGCGAGCTCGAGCTCGGAGAGCTCCGAGCGAGCTCGGCGAGAGCTCGAGAGCGAGCTCGAGGCGAGCGAGCTGGCGAGCAGCGAGCTCAGCGAGATGAGCTCGGCGAGAGCGGCGAGCGAGGCGAGCGCTGAGCTCGGCTGAGCGAGCTGGCGAGCTGCGGCGGCGAGCGAGCGAGCGAGCTAGCTCGGCGAGCTCGAGCGAGCGAGGCGAGCGAGCTCGGCGAGCGAGGCGAGCGAGCTCGGCGAGCTCTGGCGAGCTCGGCGAGCGGCGAGCGAGCGGCGAGCTGCGCGAGCGAGAGCGAGCAGCTGGCGAGCGAGCTCGGCGAGCTCGAGCGAGCGAAGCTGGGCGAGCTGGCGAGCAGCAGCGAGAGCGAGCGAGCTCGAGCGAGGCGAGAGAGCGAGCGAGCTGGCGAGCGAGCGAGAGCGCTCGAGTGAGTTCGGCGATGCTCGAGTGAGCTCAGCGGGCAGCTCAGCGGCGAGCTGCTCGGTGAGCCTGGCGAGGCTGAGCTCGGTGAGCTCGAGCAGGGCGAGCTGCTCAGCTGAGCTGCTCTGAGCTCAGCTGGATTTGAGCGAGCTCGGTGAGCTGCTGGCGGTGAGCTGGCGAGCGAGCAGCGAGGCGAGAGCGAGCTCGGCGAGAGCTGCGAGCTGCAGCGAGCAGAGTGGCGAGTGCTCGAAGCGAGCTCGAGGCGGCGAGCTGCGAGCGAGCGAGCAGGCGAGCTCGAGGCGAGCTGCTGCTGCGAGCGAGCGAGCTGCTGGCGAGCGAGCGAGAGCTGGCGAGAGCGAGAGCGAGCAGCGAGCTCAGCGAGCGAGGCTGCGAGCGAGCGAGCTCGAGCGAGCGAGCTCAGGCGAGCGAGCGAGCGAGCTCGGCGAGCTAGCGGCGAGCTCGAGGCGAGCTCGAGCGAGAGCTCGGCGAGCTGCGAGCGAGCTCAGAGCGAGCTCGAGCGAAGGTGAGCTCGAGCGAGCGAGCGGCGAGCTGCGAGCGAGCGAGCTCGAGAGGCGAGAAGCGGCGAGAGCTCCCGAGCGAGTTGCCGAGGCGAGCTCGAGAGAGAGCGAGCTCGAGCCGAGCTCGGCGAGCTCCGCGAGCGAGCGACCGAGCGAGCTCGGCGAGCTCAGCGAGCTCTTGGCGAGCGAGCGAGCGAGCGAGCTCGGCGGCGGCTGAGCTCGCGAGCTCGAGCGAGCTACTCGGTGAGCTCGGCGAGCTGCTTGGCGAGGCTCGGCGAGCGGCGAGGCGAGGCGAGCGAGAGGCGAGCGAGAGCGAGCGAGAGCGAGCGAGCGAGCGAGAGCGAAAGCGAGCGAGCGAGCGCGAGCTCAAGCGAGCTGAGCGAGTGAGCGAGAGCGAGCGAGCGAGCGAGAGGTGAGCTGGCGAGAGCGAGCGAGTGAGTGCAGCTGAGAGAGGCGAGCTGGCGAGCTGAGTTCAGGCTTTCAGCGAGCTCGGCGAGCTCGAGAGCTGAGTCAGCGAGAGAGCTCGGTGAGAGCTCAGCTGAGCGAGCTCAGGGAGCTCGGCTGCTCGGTGGCTGAGGCTGCTCGGTGAGCTCCAGCGCGCGAGCTGAGGCAGAAGCCGGCGAGCGAGTGAGCAGCGTGCGAGCGAGTGAAGCTGCCGGCGAGCGAGGCAGCTGAGCGAGCGAGCAAGCGGCGAGCTAGGCGAGCGAGCTGAGGCGAGCGTGTCAGCGAGCGAGCTGGCGAGTGCTGCGAGCGAGCGAGCGAGCGCGTGCTCGGCGAGTTGCTCGGCGAGCGGCGAGCGAGCTGCGAGCGAGAGCTCGGCGAGCGAGGCGATGGCGAGCGAGCGCGGCGCGAGCTCAGCGAGCGCAGCGGCGAGTTCCATGCGAGCGAGCTGCGGCGAGCGCGAGCGAGCTCGCGAGCTCTCGAGCTCGCGAGCGAGCTCGCGAGCGAGCAGCGAGCTCGAGCGAGCGAGAGCGAGCTCGAGGAGCGAGCGCTCGAGAGAGCTCGAGCGAGCTCGAGGCGAGAGCGAGCGAGCGAGCGAGCGAGCGAGCAGGCGAGCGAGCGGCGAGCTCAAGCGAGTTGCGAGGCGAGCTGCGAGGCGAGCTCGAGCTCGGCGAGCGAGCTCGGGAGAGTGAGCTGAGGCGAGCGAGCTCAGCGAGCGAGCTCGGCGAGCTCGAGCTCAGCGGGCTACTCGGCGAGCAGCTGGCGAGAAGCTCGGCGAGCTGCTGGCGAGCTCGGCTGAGCTACTCGGTGAGCTCCTAGCTCGCGAGCTCGGCTCGGCGGCTGCTCGGCGAGCTCGGCGGCGAGCTCGGTGAGCTCGAGGCGAGCGGCGAGGCGAGCTCGGCGAGCTCGAGGCGCTCGAGGCGAGCTCAGCGAGTTAGCGGCGAGCGTGCGAGCGAGCTGGCTGAGCGAGCTCTGGCGAGCTCAAGTCAGCTGCCGGTGAGCGGCGAGGCGAGTGTCAGGCAGCTCAGTGAGTGAAGGAAAGCTCAAGTGAGCAGGAAAGCTCAAGTCGAGCTGCTCAGTGCTCGGTGAGCTCCCATGCTGGCTGCTCTGAGCTCGGCTGGGAGGCTGTTTGGCGGCGAGCTCGGCGAGCTCTCGGGAGCTCCTTGGGCGAGCTGCTCGGGAGATCTCAGGCAAGCAAAGGCTGTTTGGCGAGCACTAAGGCAATCTCGCGGCGCGTGCGTTGCTAGCTATAGCGGTGGTGTCGGGCGGCGGCTGCGTTGCGGCTACGTGGCGGCGAGCTGGCGAGCTGCTCGGCGATCGCGAGGCGAGCTACCTCAGCGAGTTCGCGAGGTGTTCTCCTTAGCGAGCTCGAGGCGAGTTTCGAGGCGAGTTGCTCGATGAGCTCCGTGCGAGCTCGGAGTCGAGCCATGTGAGCTCCCATGTGAGCCAGCGAGTGCGGCGAGCTCCCAAAAAAAGGCGAGGCTGCTCGGCGACCTCCCGACAATTGCTCTGCTCGAGTCGGCTCGGCTCGAACTCGGCGAACTCGAGGCGAGCTTGTCGGAGTACATTAGAGTGAGCTTACATGCGAGCTAGCTAGGCGAGCTCGAGGCGAGTTGCCGATGAGCTCGGGCGAGCTCGAGCTCGAGCTGATCGGTGAGCTCCCGAGCGAGCTACTTGGCGAGCTCCCCCAAGCCGGCGAGCTCCCGGCTGCCGAGATACTCGGCTCGGCTGCTGCGGCGAACTCGAGGCGAGAGCTGGCGAGGAAGGCGAGGCGAGCTAGGGAGGCTGGAAAGGCGAGCTCCCATGGGAGGCTGTTTGGCGACCTACTCGGCGAGCTCTCGGCCGAGGCTGCTCGTGAGCTCCGTGGGAGGCTGACCGCATGACTCCCATGCGAGATGCTCGGTGAGATCCCGAGGCAAGCTTTTGGCGGCTGCTCGGCGAGATCCCGAGCAAGCTGCTTATAATACTGTGATCTCTCGGATCGCGATCTTGGTGAGGCGAGTGTCGGGGTGAGCTCAGTGAGGCTGCTCGGCGAACTCGAGGCGAGCTCGAGGCGAGTTGGAAAGGTGAGCTCCTTAGCGAGCTCAAGGCGAGTTGGGAAAGCGAGCTCCCGAGGCGAGTTTCATGCATGCGAGCTCAAGCGAGCGAGCGAGCGGCGAGCTCAGGCGAGGCTGCTCGGTGACCTCCCAGCGAGCTCCGCGGCGAGCAGGCGGGGCGGCGGCTGTGCAGCAGCTGCAGCAGCTGCAAGCAGCAGCGGCAAGCTGCTCTTATAGGCGAGCTTATCGGCAATCTCTGGCGGCGAGGCAGGGCGAGGCTGTCGAGGGCGAGCTCGTGGGCGCGTGCTCGGCGAGCTCAGGTGAGCTTCAGGATCGGCTCGCCAAACTTGGCTCCGAATGCGTCTTTAGCTTGGGCATCTTGGGGCACAATCCTGTTCGCCATGCTGCGGCTCGGCGTACGGGTGGAAACCCCACTCTATAATTAGAAAAAAAAAAAAAAAAAAAAGGAAAAAAGAAACACAAAAGTTTAAAAGTGGAAACCCCACTTTTACTTGGAAAAGAAACACCTCTGCTCTGTGGAAACCGCACTTTATACCCGGGAGGAAAACTACCTCTGCTCTGCTGGAAACCCCACTTTTATGCTTTGGAAAAAAAAAAAAGCACATCTCCTCTCGTGGAAACCCCACTTTGTACTTGGAAAAAAACACCTACGGAAGAAAAGCACCTCTCCTCTTTGGAAACCCCACTTTATAGTTTGAAAAAAAAAAAAAAAAAAAAAGCACATCTCGTCTCTGGAAACCCCACTTTATTATACTTGGGAAAAAAAAACACATCTCTTCTCTGGAAACCCCACTTTCTTCCATGCTTAAAAAAAAAAAAAGAAAGGAGATCGCACCTCTTCTCTGGAAACCCCACTTCTTCTATGCTTAGGCAAAAAGAAGAAGAGGGGATCGCATCTCTTCTCTGGAAACCCCACTTCTTACGTGCTTAGGTGAAAAAAAGAAGAAGAGGAGACGCATCTCTTCTCTGGAAATCCCACTTCTTATGCTTAGGCAAAAAAGGAGGAGGAGATCGCATCTCTTCGCGGAAACCCCGCCCCTTCTTCCCCTTACTACTGGGGAAGAAGAGAGAGAGAGGAGGAGATCGCATCTCTTCGGGAAACCCCCCTCTTCTGCTACTTCTATACTTGGGAGAGAGAGAGAGAGGAGGAGATCGCATCTCTTCGCGGAAACCCCACCTCTTCTTCTCCCTTCTATACTTGGGCAAAAAAAAAAAAAAGAGAGAGAGAGGAGGAGATCGCATCTCTTCGCGGAAACCCCCGCCCCTTCTTCTCCCTTCTATACTTGCAAAAAAAAAAAAGAGAGAGAGGAGGAGATCGCATCTCTTCGCGCGGAAACCCCGCCAGCTTCTTCTCCTTCCATACTTGGGCGAAAAAAAAAAGAAGAGGAGGGAGGAGGAGATCGCATCTCTTCGCGGAAACCCCGCCTCTTCTTCTCCTTCTATACTTGAAAAAAAAAAAAAAAAAGAGAGAGGGAGGAGGAGATCGCATCTCTTCGCGGAAACCCCGCCCCTTCTTCTCCCTTCTATACTTGGGCAAAAAAAAAAAAAAAAAAGAGAGGAGGAGATCGCATCTCTTCGCGGAAACCCCGCTTCTTCTTCTCCTTCTATGCTTGGGCGAAAAAAAGAGAGGGAGGAGGAGATCGCGCTCTTCGCGGGAACCCCGCCCCTTCTTCTCCCTTCTATGCAAAAAAAAAAAAAAAAAAAGAGAGAGAGAGGAGGAGATCGCATCTCTTCGCGGGAACCCCGCCCCTTCTTCTCCCTTCTATGCTTGGGCAAAAAGAGAAGAATCGCATCTCTTCTCAGGAAACCCCACTCCTCCTCCTCCTATACTTGGGCAAAAGGAGAAGAAGGTCGCATCTGCTGTGTGTGTGAAAACCCCCTCTTGACCGGTCTCGGGTTATGCACGAATCGGGCGACAAAGGGCTGAATCTCGGTGGATCGTGGCGTGAGGCCACTCTGCCTTCTGATACCCGTCGCTTATTTAAGTAAATCTGCAAAGGATTCTTCTCGCCGACCACTTGAAATTGTTATACAAGGTTTCCCCGGACAGGTTTTGCACCCGCCGGAGAGTCATGTCATGATGACCACGGGCCCAGAAGCGCAGAAGCCCCCTCTGCGGGTCACGATGCAATCGAGAGAGAGATGCGCCGCATCTAGCGTGGATTCCCGACTTAGAGGCGTTCGGTCATAATCCAACACACGGTAACCGCGCCGCGGCGGCTTTTGACCAAGCGCGATGACCAAATGTGTGAATCAGCGGTTCCTCTCGTACTAAGTTGAATTACTATCGCGTGGCAGATCCTTGATGAGGTAAAACTAACTTTGTCTCACGGACGGTCTAAACCGAGCTCACGTTCCCTATTGGTGGGTGAACAATCCAACACTTGGTGAATTCTGCTTCACATGATGATAGGAAGAGCCGACATCGAAGGATCAAAAAAGCGCGTCGCTATGAGCGGCTTGGCCCAAGCCGATTATCCTGTGGTAACTTTTACGACACCTCTAGCTTCAAATTCCGAAAGTCTAAAGGATCGATAGGCCACGCTTTCACGGTTTGTATTAAATCTTGAAAATCAAAATCAAATGAGCTTTTACCCTTTTGTTCCCACGAGATTTCTGTTCTCGTTGAGCTCATCTTAGGACACTGCGTTATCTTTTAACGAGATGTGCCGCCCTGACCAAACCCCACGTGACAATGTCTTCCGCCCGGATCGGCGCGCCTTAGCGCACCTTAAGGCCAAAAGCAGGGGCATTGCCCGTCCCGCCTCACGGAATAAGTAAAATAACGTTAAAAGTAGTGGTATTTCACTTGCGCGAAAGCGGCTCCCACTTATTCTACACCTCTCAAGTCATTTCACAAAGTCGGACTAAGTCAAGCTCAAGGGTCTTCTTTCCCCCTGATTCCAAGCCCGTTCCCTTGGTTTGTGGTTTAGCTAGATAGTAGATAGGGACAGTGGGAATCTCGTTAATCCATTCATGCGCGTCACTAATTAGATGACGAGGCATTTGGCTACCTTAAGAGAGTCATAGTTACTCCGCCGTTTACCGCGCTTGGTTGAATTTCTTCACTTTGACATTGAGCACTTGGGCAGAAATCACATTGCGTCGGCATCGCGGGGACCATCGCAATGCTTTGTTTTAATTAAGCAGTCGGATTCCCCTTGTCGTACCGAGTTACGAGTTGGCTGTTCGCCGCTAGGAAAGCCCCCTGAGGGCGTCTGCGCCCGTCGCCCGTCGAGCGGCGCGCGCGCGCGGCCCCCGCGCGAGCGCCAGCGGAAGCGGGCGGGCGGCGGCGGCGGCCGCGAGTTTAAGCGCGAACCCCTAGGCCCGAGCCCTCGAGCCAATCCTTTTCCGAGAATTACGGATCCATTTTGCCGACTTCCTTACCTACATTGTTTATTGACGAGATTTGTTCACCTTGGAACTGATGCGGTTATGAAGTACGGCCGGGCGTGAGCAGTACTCGGTCCTCAGTTTTCAAGGGCGCGAAGCTGCCGGACACCGCGGGGCGTGCGGTGCTCTTCCGGCCGCTGGACCCTATCTCGGTTGAACCGATTTCGGGGTGGGCGAGGCTGTTAAAAGAAAAGATAACTCTTCCGGGGCCCCGCCGGCGTCTCGGATTTCCTAAGCGTTGCCGTCCACCGCCACGTCGGTTCGGGAATATTAACCCGATTCCCTTTCGATGATCGCGCAAAGTGCGGCCTTGATCTGAGACTTCCCCATCTCTTAGGATCGACTAACCCATGTCAAGTCTTTGTTCACATGGAACCTTTCCCCACTTGAGTCTTCAAAGTTCTCATTTGAATATTTGCTACTACCACCAAGATGCTGCACCGGGGGCAGTCCACCCGAGGCTCGCGCCCGAGGTTCGCATGCAACAACCCCGCGTCCTCCTACTCGCCGGACTGGCACTTGCCCCCCGGCGGAGTAGTATAGTTGCGCGCTTCAGCGCCATCCATTTTCGGGGCTAGTTGATTCGGCGGTGAGTTGTTACACACTCCTTAGCGGATTTCGACTTCCATGACCACCGTCGTCTGCTTTGTCTTAATCAACCAACACCCTTTGTGGGATGCGGGTTAGCGCGCTTGATTTGGCACCGTAACTTTCGACTTTCGGTTCATCCGCATCGCCGATTCTGCTTACCAAAAATGGCCCACTTGGAGCTCGCGATTAGTGGCGCGGCTCAGCGGAGCAGCAGCGCGCGCGCCTTACCTATTTAAAGTTTGAGAATAGGTCGGGCGTTACGCCCCGATGCCTCTAATCATTTGCTTTACCCGATAAAACTCACGCGTGAACTCCGGCTATATCTGAGGAAACCGGAGGAAACCAGCTACTAGGCAGTTCGATTAGTCTTTCGCCCCTATACCCAAGTCGACGAGCGATTTGCGTCGGTATCTGCGGGCCTCCACGAGTTTCCTGCGGCCGCCTGCTCGAGGCATAGTTCACCATCTTTCGGGTCCCAAGCAGGTGTGCTCGCACTCGAACCCTTCACGAGAAGATCGGGGTCGGTCGGCGGTGCCCCCAAAGAGAGGGCTCTCGCCGGTCGGCTTCCTTGCGCCTCGCGGGTTTCCAAACCCGCCGCTCGCGCACACATGTTAGACTCCTTCCGTGTTTGAGGCGGGTCGGATGGAAAGCCCAGCAAGCCGGCGCCGCGCGCGCGAGTGCCGAGGGCCCCGCCATGGCGCGCGCGCCGTTCCACGACCGCCGCGGCGGAGAGTACACTCAGCGGCCCAAAGGCGTGCTTGCTTGTGCGCGCGGCGGCGGCCGCGCCAACGCCTCCCCGAGCCGAGTGGCGGACCGGCTCACACCGTTCCGCATCCGGCCAGGGGAGCATCGCCGGCCTCCATCCGCTTCCCTCCCGACAATTTCAAGCACTCTTTAACTCTCTTTTCAAAGTCCTTTTTTTCATCTTTCCCTCGCGGTACTTGTTATTATCGGTCTCTCGCCCGTATTTAGCCGGA
>CM031241.1:756266165-756291165 GCA_018340775.1 Taxus wallichiana var. yunnanensis
CATCCGTAAAGCGTGACGGGCTTCGAGGAGAGAACACACACGATTCGGGCTATATACGGGGGATTCGCGGCGCCTCCCCTCTAGCAATGTCTTGCAAATCACTTCCGTAACCCGATGGAGGACCCTAGGCCAAGTGGATACGATCGGAATCTGAAGCGTTCCACTCTGCGGCCTATAAACTCACTCGTCGGCACCCACTCGGATATGGGTCAACCACCAAAGGCTACATCCAAGTAAAGCGAAACACGCTTTGAAGAGAGAACACAAAGAATCGAGCTATATACGGGGGCCTCTGTGCAATGTCTTGCAAATCACTTCCATAACACCGATGGAGGACCCTAGGCCAAGTGGATCCGATCGAGAATCGAAGCGTTCCACTCTGCGCCTACACGCATATGGGCATATGGGTACACACACCGAATGTTACATAAAGTAAAGAGTAAGATTCGAGGAGAGAAGCGGGATCACAACGAAAGCGTGCAAATTGCCGAGCGCTGTCGCCGCCCCTACTCTCTAGAAAGCGTCCTGCAAATCACTTCCATACACCTGCACGGACGACCCTAGGCAAAGCGGATCGATCGAGAATCGAAACATTCCGCTCTACTTTCTGATCATTTGGGCCACCCACGAATGGTTACATCCGTGAAGAACATGGCGCTTCGATCGAGAGCCAGCGAGAGCGAAGCGAGCACAACAAAGAGATCCGTACGAAAATCAGCGTCGCCTTCCCATTGCGATCACATGAGCTCAAAGGAGAATTCAGCGCGACGAACAAGGAGAGCGAGGAGAACACCAATGGCAAAAATTTTATAACATGCACTCATAGCCCGCATAATCTTGGCAATGACACCGATACGAGGATGGGACGAGAATTCTTCCGTTCACCTATGAATCGGTTGTCGGTTGTCACTCTATTAGAGGAGGAAGACCCATCCGTTGACAACTTGGCCAATAGAGGGCTGCCCGCATTATCATCGAACCGTATATACCATCAAGGAATCAACACAAGCACTGGCGTGCACCCAATAAATTAGGCGTGCTAATGAGAAGCAAAACCCACGTGTTCGAAGAAAACTCAGAAGCGGTGGGATATTTGCGTAATACATGTCACGTCCGTTACTAGGTGGATGTGGGTTAGCGGAAATTTCGACAGCCCCTAACAATGGCGAGGCCAAAGCTCGAGGCCCGACCGAAAGACCGTCAATTTAACTCAATCCACTCTTGGCGAGACGATAAGAACAAATGCGAGTGAGCAAGCTTTTAGAAGTCCGCTACATAGCGTAGTGGCAAAAACATCGAATGACCAACCTCTATCCATAGTAGTTCTAAGTAAAAGGACACTGTCGCGCGACGGATAAGGATACGGATGACAAAAACATTCACTCAGCAGCTAGATTAGCTCGCCGGCCGCACGCTCGGCGGCGATCTCGTTTTGTCAAAAGTTCACGATCGCGGATTGCCACGTTGAGCCATGGCGCTCGAGAAAACCTCAATCAAAAATAATATTGTCTTGTGGCTCCATGAGACTTTTTCGCCTGAATTATAATTCAAAGCGTTCGGTTTTAATGTACCTCGCAAAGTCATTGCTCGATGCAAATATCCCCATTCGCCTCACTATCGGACTCGCCAACATAAGGTACAAGCGAAAAACATCACACAGAGCAACGCCCACCCATAGTAGTTATAAGTAAATAGGCACTGTCAAGCGACGGATAAGGATCGAGCGAGAAAAACATTCATCCTTTTAGTTCGTAAACCGGCCGGACCACGCGCTCGGTATGTCCCAATGTGGGCGATTTTTGAATGCAAGTGTTGAGCCATGGCGCGCTCACTAACGCTGAAACCAAATCGGTATTTTAATGTTTCCGAGCGTCTCACCGCGCAATTGCACAAAGTTATTTCGCCAACATAGATTAGCTCATATGCAAACATAGCCATACGGCTCACCGGCCGACTTCGCCAACATTGGGTACAAGCAAAATCATCGACGAACAACCTCTACCCATAGTAGTTATAGGTAAAAAAAGGGCTCTCACCTGACGGATAAGGAATCGAGCGAGAAAAACATTTTTTTTTTTTTTTTTTTAGCTCGCGAGTCGGCTCGGCGGCGGCTGCGGCGGCTCGCTATGTCAGCGCTCGCGATTTTGGAATCAAGAGTTGAGCCCATGGCGCGCTTAGCAAACCCAGCCGATCCGATATTTTCACGTTTCCAACATCTCACCTCGCGAGATTTTTGCGTTGCGTTGCATTCAAAGCGTTGAATCTTAATGTAGGCTCGCGGCGCATATTTCTCGCGCGAAAGATAGCCAACATTGGGTACAAGCAAAATCATCGACGAACAACCTCTACCCATAGTAGTTACAAGTAAAAAGGGCTCTCACCACGACGGGATAAGGAATCAGCGAGACAAACATTCATTTTTTTTTTTTTTTAGCTCGCGAGCGTATGCGAGCGAGCTCTGCGGCGAGTCGCTATGTCAATGTTCCCGATTTTGGAATGCGAAGTGAGCCATGGCGCTCGGCAAACCCCAACCGGACCGATATTTTCACGTTTCCAACATCTCACCTCGCATGACATTTTCACAGCGTTGAATTTTAACTTAACTCGCGCATGAAATATAGCCATACGGCTCACCGGCCAAACTTCGGCGGCGTGGAGTGCGGGAAAAATCATCCGACGAACAACCTCTACCCATAGTAGTTATAAGTAAAAAGGGCTCTCACCACGACGGATAAGGAATCAGCGAGAAAAACATTCATTTTTTTTCTTTTAGCTCGCGAGCGTATGCGGCGAGCTGCTGCGGCAGTCGCTATGTCAATGTTCCCGATTTTGGAATGCGAAGAGCATGAGCCATTCGGCAACCCCCCAACCGGACCGATATTTTCACGTTTCCAGCGTCTCACCTCATGAATTTTGCACAACGTTGAATTTTAACTTAACTGCGCCATGAAATATAGCCATACGGCTCCGGCCAAACTTCACTTGGCGTGGAGTGCAGGAAAAATCATCCGACGAACAACCTCTACCCATAGTAGTTATAAGTAAAAAGGGCTCTCACACGACGGATAAGGAATCGAGCGAGAAAAACATTCATTTTTTTTTTTTTTTTTTTTTTTTAGCTCAGGGCAGCTCGCGCAGCGAGCTCTGCGGCGAGCTTCGCTATGTCGATGTTCCCGATTTTGGAATGCAAGAAGCTAAGCCATGGCGCTCGGCAAACCCCAAACAAACCGATATTTTCACGTTTCCAGCGTCTCACCTCGCAAGACTTTGCACAGCGTTATATTCAAAGCGTTGAATTTTAATGTAGCTCGCATGAAAGATAGCCATACGGCTCTTTGAAAACTTCGACTTCGCCAACATTGGGTAGAAGCAAAATTGTCGAGCGAACAACCTCTACCCATAGTAGTTATAGGTAAAAAGGGCTCTCACCACTGACGGATAAGGAATCGAGCGAAAAAGACATTCATTTTTTTTTTTTTAACCTCGCGAGCGGAAGCGGCTCGGCGGCGAGCTCTGCAGCGAGCTCGCTATGTCCATATGTTCGCGATTTTGGAATGCAGAGATGATGAGCCATGCGGCGCTTCGGCAAAGCCCCAACCGAACCGATATTTTCACGTTTCCAACATCTCACCTCGCAAGAATTTTGCACAACGTTGTATTCACAATGTTGAATTTTAACGTAGCTCGCCATATGAAATATAGCCATACGGCTCACCGGCCAAGCTCGCGGCATTAGGTACAAGCAAAATCATCAAGCGAACAAACTCTACCCATAGTAGTTCTAAGTAAAAAGGGCTCTCACACGTCGGATAAGGAATCGAGCGAGAAAAACATTCAATTTTTTTTTTTTTTTTTTTAGCACGAGGGCAACTCGGCGGCGAGCGAGCTGCGGCAGAGCTCGCTATGTCTGATGTTCCCGATTTTGGAATGCGAAGTGAGCCATGGCGCGCTCAGCAAAGCCCCAACCGGACCGATATTTTCACGTTTCCAACATGTCACCTCGCAAGATTTTGCACAACGGTATATTCAAAACTTTAAATTTTAACGTAGCTCGTGCGTAGCTCGATGCGGCTGCTTGCTCGCCGCAAAGATAGCCGTCTGACTCAGCGCCCGACTTCGCCATGACATTGGGTAAAAGCAAAATCGTCAAACGAACAACCTCTACCCATAGTAGTTATAAGTAAATAGGGCTCTCACACGACGGATAAGGAATCGAACGAAAAAAACATTCATTTTTTAAGCTCGCCGGCGAGCTCCTGCGGCGAGCCTCGCTATGTTCGCGCTTTTGGAACGCAAAGGTGAGCACGAGCGGCGCTCAAGCAAAGCCCAACCGACCGATATTTTCCGTTTCCCACAGTCGTTTCCCGTTTCCCACGTTGAATTTAGCGTTGAATTTTGCGTTGCTTGCCGCCATGAGATAGCCATACGGCTCATTGGCCGACTTCGCCAACATTGGGCAAGCAAAAATCATCAGACGAACAACCTCTACACATAGTAGTTACAAGTAAAAAGGGCTCTCACCACGATGGATAAGGAATCGAGCGAGAAAAACATTCGTTTTATTTTAGCTCGCGGCAAGCTCGGCGCCGGCTCTTTGGCGAGCTACCTATGTCAATGTTCCCGATTTTGGAATGCGAAGTGAGCCATGCTGCACGCTTCGCAAAGCAAAGCCCCAACCGAACCGATATTTTCACGTTTCCAACCTCTCACCTCGCGAGATTTTGCAGCGTTATATTGAAAACGTTGAATTTTAATGTAGCTCGACACGGAGATTGCTCGCCGCAAAGATAGCCATACGGCTCACTGACCGACGAGCCAACATTGCGTACAAGCTAAATCATCCGACGAGCAACATCTACCCATAGTAGTTATAAGTAAAAAGGGCTGCCACGCGACGGATAAGGAATCAAGCGAAAAAAAACATTCATTATTTCTAAACTCGCAGAGCAGCTCGACGGTGAGCTCTACGACGAGCTCGCTATGTCCAACGTTCTTGACTCACCTACTCACTGCGATGCGCCCTTCGCACCAAGTCACCCCAAACTTGGTAGCTCTGCAAGCTACACATGTTCACAATCTGGATGACATTAAGTCTCCTCCGGGTCATGCGCCAACACCCACTCAACCGATTTAGTCCTTAAGCACAGTGAGATGAGCTGAAATCCCTTGAGTGCTTGGCGAGCTCGAAGGTGAGCTGCTCGGCGAGCTCCCAAGCGAGCTACTTGGCGAGTTGTTTGGCGAGCTCCCCGATGAGCTCACAAGCGCGCTCAAACCGAGCTGCTCCGCGAGCTCCCAGCCGAGCTGCTCCTCGATCTCCCAGGCAAGTTGTTCGGCGAGAACCAAGGCGAGCTGTCACGCGAGCTCCCAGGCGAGTTGCCAGGCAAGCCGCTAGGCGAGCTCCCGAGAGAGCTGGGCCGGGAGCTCCCGGGCGAGCTGTTACGCGAGCTTCCAGGCAAGCTGCTCGACGAACTCCGAGGCGAGCTACCAGACGAGCTCAAGGCGAGTTGGCAAGGCAAGTTGTCAGGGGAGCTCACGGCCGAGCTGAAGTCGAGCTGCTCGACGTGCTCCTAGGTGAGCTGTTTGCCGAGCTCCCTTGCAGGCTGCTTGGCGAGCTCGAAGGCGAGCTGCTCGGCGAGCTCCCAAGCGAGCTGCTCGGCGTGCTCCAAGCGAAGCGAGAGGCGTTGGCGAGCTGTTGCTTCGCTCCTCCGAGCTCCTCGACAGGATCCTCGGCGAGAGCAAGCAAGAGCTCAAGTCGAGCTGCTCCGCGAGCTCCCAGTCGAGCTCAGGCTGCTCGGTGTGAGCTCTTAAGGCGAGAGCTGCGGCGAGCTCCCGGGTGAGCTGCTCCCCGAGCTCCCATGCGAGCTGCTCCGAGGCGAGCTACTCGGTGAGCTCCCCGGCAAGCTGCTCTAGGGTGAGATTGTCAGCAATCTTCGAGGCGAGGTTACAGGCGAGCTGCCATGCGAGTTGGCAAGGCGAGCTCCCATGCGAGTTGCTCGGCGAGCTCCCGGGCGAGCTGCGTTGCGAGCTGCTCGACGAACTTACAAACGAGCTCAAGGCGAGTGGGCAAGGCGAGCTGCTCGATGAGCTCCCGGGCGAGCTCAAGTCGAGCTGCTTGGGGTGCTCCCAGGTGAGCTACTTGGCGAGTACGGTGAGCTCCCAAAAGAGCTCCCAGGTGAGCTGCTCGGCGAGCTCCCCGACAAGCTGCTCTAGGTCGAGCTGACGAGCGAGCTTGGTCGGCAGCGAGCGAGCTCTGAGCGAGCTTGTCGGTAATCTCGAGTGGGCTTGCGTGCGAGCCGGGGCGAGCTCGAGGTGAGCAAAGTGAGATCCTTAGCGAGCTCAAGGCGAGTTGGCACGGCAGAGATCGGCGAGAAGTAAGCTCTGGGTTCGGTGAGCTCTCGGTGAGCTCCCTCACGTGAGTTGTTTAGCGAGCTCAAGCGAGCTCTTGGCGGGTTGTTGGCGAGCCCAAGCAGAGCTCACGGGCGCGCTCAAGTCTAGCTGCTCATGAGCTCGTTGGTGAGCTCCCATGGGAGCTGCTCTGGGTGAGCTCACGAAGCTACCGAGCAAGTTGCCCACGCGAGCTCCCGTGGCGGCTCTAGAGCGAGCTTATCGGCAATCTTGCGAGCTCCGGTGAGCGAGTTCAAGCGAAGCGAGTCGTTGGTGAGTTAGGAAGGTGAGCTCCCATCGAAAGTTTCGGAGGAGCTGCCCTCTGGTGAGCTCTAGGAAAGCTCAAGTCGAGCACTCAAAGAAGATCTCAACCGAGCTGCTCGGGCGAGCCCAGCCGAGCCGTGAGCTCCCATGTGAGCTGCTGGGTGAGATCCCAAGCAAGTTGTTTGCTGGTGACTCGCGAGCTCAACGATTTGAAGGCAAGCTCCTGCCGTAGTAAGCTGCTCGGTGAATTGTCATGCAGATCTTAGCAGCAAGGAGCAATCGATGAGTTGGCAAGGCGAGCTATAGAGGTGAGCTCGTGCGAGAGTTTCTCGATGATTTACGTGGTGAGCTGCTAGATGAAATGCTAGGAAAGCTGCTCCATGAACTCGAGGCTAGCTCAGGTGAGTGACCAAACGAACGAGCTCAACGCAAGTTGGCAAGGTGAGATGCTGCGTGGCGAGCTCAAGGTGAGTTCGGGCAAGGTGAGCTCCTACGTGAGCAGGAGAGCTACTCGATGAGCTCCCGTGTGAGATCAAGTCGTGCTACTTCCTTTTGGAATGACACCATTGGATAGAGCTCTTTCTCAGCCTTTCCGTAAAGGTAAAGTTTTCCTCCTAACTCCATGTATTTTTGAAGTTATGGCTCGGTGGAGTTTTTGCAAAAATTTTCCCTGAAAGGCCCGTGGCCAATGAGATGCCGCCACGTGGCACCTAGAGTGGCAGAGTGCGGAAAATTTTGGAAAATTTTCCAAATGACCAAAAAGGTGCAAAAATTCAAATTTTTGTCCGCCAACCCGATTTGGCCTCTGTTTTTCCCTAAAACTTCAAATGGCTATATCTTTCGATCTAGAGCTCGGTTTTTTCGCATTCTTTATATCAATGGAAATATGGTTCGTATTTAATGAAGAATGGCTTACATTCTCTCTCAAAGATGGCTAAAAATTTTAGGGGATGGGTTTGTAAGGATGCCCATGCTGTTTTGAATGCGTTTTGGTCAATGGTTGAATCCCTTCCACGTTTTCCCACGTTTCTCTCTCCTGGGCTCATCCCTTGCACTGTAAAAGCCATATTTGGCTCATTTTCAAAGGGTTGAACATTTTTTGTGTATTGCAGGTCCCCTTTCTCACCTTGGAAGTGATTTTGGTGGAATATCAGACCTTTTCTAAGAGCTACAACTTTATTTTTCCTCTCGGTGTTGTAATGCAAGTGATTTTGATGATTAAAATAACAATATAGCCTCGTGATTATTTTTCATCCTCTCGGCTATGTTGTTTGGTTAATTTATGATCCTTCATTATAATTATCAGTTTGTGCATGAGGTTCTTTGTTGCATTTTTATGGATCGTGTCAATCTGCGAAGTAAAAATGCTCACCAATCCTTTGGTGCATCACCTATTAGCATTAGTTTTAGATTTTTGCATTCTCTATCTCTGTATCCTTTGGAATTTAGGGTAGGGTTAGGAATATAGACCTCTCGCAACTTGTAAGTGATAAATCGACTAGAGGAACCGAGGAACCAACCTCTAAACTAGAGATTCCTTTCTCATTTTGTAAGTCCCACTTAGGGAAAGGATTCAATGTTGTGCAATCACACTAGATGCTAGTATGATCAAACTAGAAATCTGATCACTATCCAGAGGGTGTTGCTGATTTGCAACAACAGTTTTGGCATGCCGGTGGGACCTTAGAGGTCTTCATCTTCATTGCAACAAAATTGATGTGTATTTGTTGTAAGTTTCTTGCTTTAAAAGAGCTATAAATTGCACATCTGGCGACTCCAAGGAAGAAGAATCAACTGGTTTTAGTAGTGCAGACCTGAAAACTCATGAGAAGAATCAACACAAGGTCAAGAGCTAGAGAGGAAGAGGTGTTGTTTGAATATCTGCAGTTATCTCCAAGAATAAGGAAAAGTGGGAGGAGAATCCAAAGGTCTCCATCTCCACCAAACATAACTCTCTCAACTCCTCCACCTGGTAGGCCTTTCATTCAATCAACAAGGGTTCTAAGGCCAATCAGAATGGCACAAAACAACCCCTATGTCAATTTCACTGGAAGCAGCCCACTTGCTCTCAATGCACAAAATCCAATCCCAGTTGCAGCATTGAAGAACATTCCATACTTCACTGGAGAAAATTAGACCTCACCTGGTGATCATGTTAAGGATATTGCTAACATTTGTGCAATCCATGAGATCAATGAGATGCAAGTTCTTTGTCAAACTGCTGGCATCTTCATTCAAAGGGAAAGCTTTGCAATGGTTCAGGATTCTTGCCTCAGGTTCTATTCAAAATTGGAATCAGCTATGTATAGCCCTCCATGAGTAGTTTGGGGAAAAGGGAGACAACTTGTCCCTTTTGGAGCAGCTGACAACTATCAAAAGAGCTCCCAATGAGCAGCTGACTGATTTTAATTTCAGATTTCAAAGGACTTGGGAGAGAATTCGGTGGCGGCAAAGCCAACAAGAAGGTGCTTTTCTTTATTACCTTAAAGCTTTAAATTCTTATATTTCTATGTTAATTCAGTCCATGGGAGGCACAACTATCCTCGTTGCTTATATCATTTCCATTAGAGCTAAAAATTGTTTGATTCAAGTGGAAAGCTGGCTCATAGGCCTCCAATGCCATTATTTCCAAGTTTAGAGAGCCCAAGTACTAGCCAAGAGCCTAATTTAGCTTCTATTCCCACTCCTAGAAATCAAAATTCAAGTGAAGCTTCCACTTCATCTTCTAGTGCCTCAAATGAACTTCAAGAAGTCATGAAGCAATTGCAAAATCTAGGTAATGAGCTGGTTACACTCAAAAGGAAGCAAGCTCAAGGTTTTAGACCTTCCTTCCAGCCTCAAGCTCAACCTAACAGCAGCCATATCAACCTCATAGACCACCCAATCCAGCTGCAAATCTAAAACAAGCAAGGCCTCATGCCACAGACCATTTTAGCCCTATAATCCCAATGCTACATCTCGCATCTAAAGCATTAGTGCCAGACAAAAAAATATAGCTCAAGTGTATGATTGGTGTTTCCCATGTAATGAACCTCATAACCAGTCCATGTGCTTCAATGGTGCCTTGAATCAAGCATTAATGGTGACAGAATCGGTGTGGAGGGTGAAGTTATTCAAGGAAATAACCATCAATAAGAAACATTCTAGCAAAGAATCAGCTCCAAATGATACCACACTTGTAAACCGATAATAGGCGTAAGATTTTTGTGGCATGAATCAAATGATTTCCCAAAGTGTTGCAGCCAACACAAGGTCAAAGAGAAGAAATTTGGGTGAAGAACAGCCATTGGCCCCAAGTAATTCACGACCTTCTATCACTCCAAAACTACTGGAAAACAAAATGCAATCCCAAGCACGCAAGGATTGCCTAAAACAGCCCCTAGGCCAACCCAAATGCCAGTTGTTGCTGCCCATGTGCAAGGAATGAATGTGCAAGCCAAGGGACAGCAGAGGGATACTTCATCTCCATTCAGTATCATTGATCAGATGAAGAAGACAAATGTAAACATATCAATGTGGGAATCACTATCTATCCTGTGCCAAAGAGATTTGCTACAAGCTGCCATGAAGGACTCGGTCGACTTCAAATCAGCAAGTCCAAATGCAAGAGAAGGTGGTCAAAAATGATGCCCATCCGAGGGGAATCATGGAGGATAGCAAGGTAAAATATTGAAGCCCCCTCCATTCTACGTTTCATTGATTATTGGAAATCAATTAGTACACAATTGCATGATTGATTATGGGGCAAGTAGTTCAAGAATGCCCAAGAACATAGCTGATCGGTTGGGAATTCAAGATGAAACCATATCCAAAGGGGTGGTACAGTTGGATGGGATAGTAGTAACAACAGTCGGGGTGATTAAAAACTTGAGTCTTACTTTGCATGCCTGTCCCAACGTGGTTGTTTTGCAAGATGTCTCAGTAATAGACCTTCCACCACTCTTTGCCCTATGTTTGTCAAGGGATTTCATAGCTAATATTGGAGGTTACTTGTCTACCGATTGGTCACACATGTTGTTGTAACAAGATATGGAACCAAATCCACAATCAGGTCTGAACCTATTACAAACTTTCACATTGAGCCTTACACTCCAAGTCAGATTAATGCCAATTGTTCAGCGTTTGATCAAGAAGATCATCCAAGCACTGATGAAGCTGACACCAAGGTTGGAAGCATCCCAGATTTAACTCTTGATGAATGGGCAAGAAAGGTGCATGCTTTTGATCCTTATCAAGAAATAGAAGAATCTGAGCTGGGAGTCTATTGCATACATGAAGAAAATCAGCCTATTCCTAGCATCACCAAGCCAAACCACAAAGATGACAATGAGGTATGGCAGTTGTTTTTTGATGGATCAAGGAGTAGAAAAGGTGTAGGAGGGGGATCCATGCTAGTTTTACCTCAAGGATTTAAGTATTATTCAAATTTTATATTTCAGTTTGCACGCTCTAATAACACTGCTTGAATATGAATCCTTGGTGCAAGGACCGCATTGGGCAATCAAGAGAGGAATAAAGAACTTGCAAGTCTTTGGTGACAGTGAGTTGATTGTTAACCAAGTCAAGGGGCAACATGCTTTCAAGAATGATCTACTC
This sequence comes from Taxus wallichiana var. yunnanensis, assembly GCA_018340775.1. NCBI lineage: Eukaryota > Viridiplantae > Streptophyta > Pinopsida > Cupressales > Taxaceae > Taxus > Taxus wallichiana. The sequence goes on from CM031241.1 coordinate 756,277,410, forward strand.
AAGTGTTACAAGAACAGGGTGTGGGACCTCATTGAAGATTTTAGAGTTTTGGCATCAAATCCATTCCTAGGAAAGAGAACCAAGCTGCCGACAAGCTTTCGCAGCAGTTGGGGCAGCCTTTGAGGTTGTGGAGAGAATTCAAAAAGAAAAGGTATAGCCAAAAATCCATGTGATTGTGAGGCCTTCAAAGTGCGAGATAACAATTTAAGTTGGCAAGTGTTTGAAAATGATCAACAAATCATCCATTTCTTGTAAGAAGAGGCTGAATTCTCACCAAAAATTAGGAAAAGTTAGAGCAGCAAAGAAGATGGTGACCAAGTGGTGCAGCTGAGAACCAACAAACTAACAAAGGGACATATTACTTTGGAGTCAATTTTCAATCCTAATGATTATTTTATGAAGGAGAAAGCAAACATCCAAGTGAAGGAGAATATTCAAGTGTCCATCTCAAAGAGAAAGAGGCAAATCACTCCAAATTGGTAAGATGACAACCGAGCAAGAAAGTTATGAGTTCATACAACTTTGTCAAGAATTCCTTGATGTGTTTTCTTGGAGCTATGAAGATTTGAAAGGTTTCAATCCCGAGTTAGCTCAACACACCATTGAATTGGATCCAAATACTAATCCCTTCAAAGAAACAAAGGCTACCAACCCCACATGGGGCCACTTATGAGAAAAGAATTGAATAAGTTGATAGAATCAAGAATCATATTCCCTATCAAGCATTCTAGTTGGGTTGCCAACTTGGTTCCAAATCGTAAAGAAGAGTGGGGAAATTAGATTATGTGTTGAATTCAGAGATTTGAATAGACCATCTCTCAAGGATCATTATCCACTTCCTTCCATGGAGTAGATTTTACAAGTTGTTGCTTTGGCTCCGAGAGGTTTTCACTACTTGATGGCTATTCGTGGTATAATCAGATTATGGTGAAGGAATAAGATCAGTTCAAGACAAACTTTACAACTAAATGGGGAAATTATGCATACAGAAAATGCCATTTGGGCTGTCCAATGCTGGAGCTACCTTCCAAAGAGTAATGGACATGACGTTTAAAGGTTTGATTAATAACATTGATCGATATATCTTGATGATATCACTGTTTTTTCAAAAAATACAGCAGACCACCTCTTTCATTTGAGACAAGTGTTCCAAAGGTGTAGAAGATTTGGAGTCTCCTTGAATCCTAAAAAGTGTGTTTTTCTAGCCCATGAAGGAAAGCTCCTTGGCCACATTGTCTCCAAAGAAGGATTAGAAATTGATCGGAAAGATTCAAAGCCATAAGAGCACTGCCATTGCCAAGCCACAAGAAGGCCCTTCAAAGTTTCTTGGGAAGAATAAATTTTGTTCGGAGGTTTGTCCCAAATTTTGCAGCCCTTGTCAGACCTATCACCAAGATGCTAAAGAAAAGCATGGATTTCAAATGGACATCGAAGGAAAGGAAAGTTTTGAAGTAATCAAAGAAGCCATCTCTTATCAACCTCATCAACCTGGATTTCTCCAAGGATTTCATCCTCTATGCGTTTGGAGGTGATCATACTATTTCTGCAATTTTGGTACAGCAGAATAAAGACAATGATGAGTAGCCAATTACTTTCTTCAGCCAAAGCCTGGAGGACTATGAGGTGAGATATTCTTTCATTGAGAAGCATGTTCTTGTAGTAATCAGGAGCTTGAAGAAATTCAAGCATCTAGTTTCAAACAATAAGGTCCAATTGCTGGTTTCTCATGCGGGGGTTAAAGACTTCCTCCTCAACAAAGACTTGAATGAAAAAAGGGCAGGTTGGATTACTCATGTCATGGAGTATGACATTGAGATCAAAGTCACCAAGTTGGTAAGAGGAAAAGGATTGTGTGAGAAGTTGATCTTGAGCAAACAAGAGGAATCATGCAACGAGAAGGAGGCTATTTTGGCATTGCTGTAAAGCCATGAGCAAGGAAGCACTCAAGAGGAGAATGATGGTGTCCCCACTCCTTGCTGGACCCAAGGTATAATGCACTTCCTAAGCACAAGTCTATGTCCTCCAGAGATGAACAAGACCCAAAGAAGACACTTCAGGTTGCAAGCTGTCCCATATGCCCTTGTTGATGGTGTTTTATTCAAAAGAGATGTGAATGGAGTACTGCTGAGATGCATTGGTACAAACTAGATTCATAAGGTGCTTTGGAAGAGTTCCATGGTGGACTATTTGGTGGTCATTTTGCACCAAGACCGACAACTCTAAAGATCATGAGGGCTGGTTATTATTGGCCCAATATTTTCAATGATTGTTATGCATGGATAAAGAGGTGCAAGAATTGTGCATTTTTCACAGTAAAGAGAGGCTAGCTTCCTCCCATTGCATCTAATTTCAGTTGACCAGCCATTCATACAATGGGGTTTAGACTTCATTGGATTTATTAATCCCAATTCGAGCCAAGGGCACAAGTGGATTTTAATGAGCCACAGACATTACTTCACCAAATGGATTGAAGCAAAGAGCACTCAAGGAAGCAAATGAATCTAGCATCCTAGACTTCTATGAGGGAATAGTAACCAGATTTGGCATACCAGCTACAATAATATCGAGATAATACATTGGCATTCATTGGATCCAAGGTGACGAATGGGCTGTCAAGAACGGGATCTACCTAAGTAATTCATCAAACTATTACCCCGCAGTAATGGCCAGTGATGAATCTACAAACAAGAACTTGTTGAGGATCATTAGGAGGACTCTTCATGAGAATCGAGGTCTTGGCATACCAAATTGAAATCAGCCTTATGGGCTAATAGGATAACTCCTAAAAGATCTACAGTGTAACTATCCATTCAAGCTTGTTTATGGAAGAGAGGCAATTTTGCCCATATCAATTGAGTTTCCAACATTGGAACTCATGAAACATTGGAGTTGTTGGAGTTTGAGCCCATGGAAGTCGGATATGCAGAATTGATGGAGCTCTAAGAAATCGAAATCGTGCATCCCAAGCAATGGAGAAGGATCGGGATTTGATAAAGAAGACCTTTGATAGAAAGGCAAAGAACAGATCCTTCCAAGTTGGAGATCTAGTGTTAAAATGGGATGTGGATAGAGAAAACCGGGAAGGCATTCAAAATTTGATGCCATTTGGAGTGGCCCATACATGGTCACAAAGTGTAAGGACAAGTAATGCTTTCCAGTTGTCTTCATTGGATGGCGAAGAACTACAGATTCCAGTCAATGGAATCCATTTGAAGCATTGCTACTGAAGGAAATGCTTCACCCTATACATATTAGTTTAGGTTTTTCATTCCTCCAAGTGCTTGTGCACATTGTTTTGTTGTAGATTAGTTTTTCTTTCCCTAAGTGCTTTGGCACAAGCTTGTTATTCCTAGAGATGTGTTTGCAGGCCTTGCTCCATTAGGTGATATTCCATCTTCCTCCTTGTAGTGTTCTAGTCGGTTGGGGTATCAAATAGAGAATTCAATGACTCCATACCCAATGGATTGCTTCGTGTAAATCGGTAACTTCATCCAGCAGCAAATGAGCCCCTCGAGTCACCAAAATTATTATCCAAAATGTGCCCTTGCTCATTTTTTTGTGGCTAACTCCTCTCATTTTTTCCTCTCTTGTGCCTCAGTCATAATATTTTTCTTTTTAGGCACTCAAAACCTTCTCGGAAATGACACCATTGGATAGAGATCTTTCTCAACTTTCCGTAAAGGTAAAGTTTTCCTCCTAATTCCATGTATTTTTGAAGTTATGGCTCGGCATGGAGTTTTTGGAAAAATTTTCCCTGAAAGACCCGTGGCTAATGAGATGCCGCCACGTGGCACCTAGAGTGGTGGAGTGCGGGAAATTTTGGAAAATTTTCCAAATGACCAAAAAGGTGCAAAAATTTGAATTTTTGCCCGCCAACCCAATTTGGCCCTGTTTTTCCCTAAAAATTCAAATGGCCATATCTTTTGATCTAGAGCTCGGCTTTTTTCGCGTTCTTTATATCAATGGAAAGATGGTGAAATTATATACAATATTCTGAGGTCATTTTTTTAATTTTGATGGAGTTTGAGAGAGAAAATCGAAAAATACCTCTGGCACGTGGTCATGGACAGAAATGACGTTTCAACCACCGTTTTTAATGAAGAATGGCTCGCATTCTCTCCCAAAGATGGCTAAAAATGTCGGGGATGGGTCCGTAAGGATGCCCATGCTGTTTTGAATGAATTTTGATCAATGGTTGAATCCCTTCCACATTTTCCCATGCTTCTCTCTCCGGGCTCGCCTCTTGCACCGTAAAAGCTAGATTTGGCTCATTTTCAAAGGGTTGAACATTTTTGTGTATTGCAGTCCCCTTTCTCACCTTGGAAGTGATTTTGGTGGAATATCGACCTTTTCTAAGAGCTGCAACTTTATTTTTCCTCTCGGGTGTTATAATGCAAGTGATTTTGATGATTAAAATAACAATACACCTCTCTCCGTGATTAGTTTTCATCCTCTCGCCTATGTTGTTTGGTTAATTTATGATCCTTCATTACAATTATCAATTTGTGCATGAGGTTCTTTGTTGAATTTTTATGGACTGTGTCAATTTGTAGAAGTAAAAATGCTCACCAGTCCTTTGTTGCATCACCTATTAGCATTAGTTTTAGCTTTTTTACATTCTCTATCTCTGTCTCCTTTGGAATTTAGGGTAGGGTTAGGAATATAGACCTCTCGCAACTTGTAAGTGATAAACCGACTGCAGGAACCGAGGAACCAGCCTCTAAACTAGAGATTCCTTTCTCATTTTACAAGTCCCACACTTGGGGAAAGGATTCAATGTTGTGCAATCACACTAGATGCTAGTATGATCAAACTAGAAATATGATCAACATCCGGGGGTGCTTGCTGATTTGTAACAATAGGAGATGCTCCGTGAGCTCCCAGTGAGCTACTCGGTGACCTCCCAAGCGAGTTGTTCGCCGAGCTCCCCGACAAGCTACTCTAGGTCGAGAAGCTCTATGAATTCCGAGCCGAGCTTTTCAGTTAGCCTACTCGGGGAGCTGCTCGGTGAGCTCCCGGGTGAGCTACTTGACGAGCCGCTCGGCGAACTCGAGGTGAGCTGCGATGAGCTCAAGGTGAGTTGGCAAGGTGAGATGGAAAGGTGAGCTCCCATGTGAGTTTTCGGGTGAGCTACTTGATGAGCTCATAGGTGAGCTCAAGTCGAGCTGCTCAGCTGAGCGATCGGTAAGCTCAGAAGTGAGTTTCAGCAAGCTCAAATCGAGATGCTTGGCGAGCTCCTTGGCAAGCTGCTCTTGCGAGCTCCATGCCGAGCTCTCTAGGAGAGCTAGCGGTGAGCTCTCGAGGTGAGCTCCTAGGTGAGCTACTTGGTGAGCTCCCATGGGAGCTATTTAGTGAGCTAGCTCGCAAGCTAGCTCTTAGCGATTTGCTTCATGAGCTCCCACGTGAGCTAAACCGTGAGCTACCATGTGAGCTACCCGGTGAGATCCCATGCAAGTTGTTTAGCGAGCTATATGGCAAGCACCAAGGCAAGGTCCATGGCGAAAGCTCGCTATAGGGTGATCTTTTCAGCAATCTTAGCTAGGCGAGCTCCAAGCAGAGCTACGGCGAGCTTTGGCAAAGCGAAATGTTAGGCGAGCTCTGAGTGAGTTGCTCGGCGAGCTCCCGAGTGAGCTGCGCAAGTTGTGAGCTACGTGATGAGCTGCTAGGTGAGCTAGCTCGACAAACTTCAAGGTGAGCTTACGGTGTGAGCTACCAAATGAGGTCAAGGCAAGTTGGCGAGGTGAGCTCCTAGTGAGCTCAAGGTGAGTGGCGAAGGTGAGCTCAGGTGAGTTGGTAAGGTGAGCTCCAAGCAAGTTTCTAGGCAAGCTACTCGATGAGCTCCTGGTGAGCTCAAGTCGAGCTACTTGTCGAGCTCCGTGAGTGTGCTAGCTCGTGACTCCAAGCACAGGGAGCTCCCAAAAGAGCAAGCTGCAGCGAGAGATGCTTCAAAGGCAAGCTCGCTCGGTGACCTCCCAAGCGAGCTGCTCGGTGAGCTCGGTGAGCTCCCCGACAAGTTGCTCTAGGTCGAGCGAGCTCGATGAACTCGAGCCGAGATTTTCGGTAATCTCTTAGGTGAGCTTACATGCGAGCTACTAGATGAGCTCAAGGTGAGCTCGAGGTAAGGTGAGTCTGTCGGTGAGTTCCCATGTGAGCTGCCCGCGAGCTCCCGGGTGAGCTGAAGTCAAGCTACTCAGGCGAGCTCCCAGCTGAGCAGCGAGCTCGGCGAAGCTTGGTGAGCTATTCGGCAAGCTCCCAAGCGAGCTAGCTTGGCAAGCTCCCGGTGAGATGTTACTCGGCGAGCTACTCGAGGCGAGCTCGAGTTAGCCTACTCGGTGAGCTGCTCGGTGAGCTCCCGAGTGAGCTACTTGGCAAGCTCGTTCATCGGTGACTCCCATCGATGGCGAGCTCAAGCTCGAGGTGAGCTACTCAAGAGCGAGCTCAAGGTGAGTCGAGCAAGGTGAGCTAGAAAGGTGAGCTCGACAGTGAGCTCCCTTGGCGCTGGCTGAGCTCGAGTGAGTTGCTCGAGGCGAGCTCCGGGTGAGCTCAAGTCGAGCGAAGCGAGTGAGCTCGGCGAGAAGCTCGAGCTCAAGCGAGCTGTTGGCGAGCTCCGAGCGAGTTTCCGGCGAGCTCAAGTCAAGATACCGGTGAGCTGCAAGGCGAGCTACGCTTGGCGAGCTCCGAGTGCTCCTAGGTGAGCTCGAGAGCGAGCTCGGCGAGCTCCCGAGCTCCCAGTGAGCTACTCGGTGAGCTCCCATGGGAGCTGTTTCGGTGAGCTGCTCGGCGAGCTGCTGAGCGAGCCTCGAGCTTTGCAGCGAGCCGAACCGCGAGCTCCCATGTGAGCTGCTCGGTGAGATCCCAGGCAAGCTGTTTGGCGAGCTGTACGGTGAGCACCAAGGTAAGCTCCGCAGCAAGCTGCTATAGGGTGAGCTTCGGCAAAGTGATCTCTGCAAGTGAGCTGCCAGCTGAGTTGGAGTTGGCGAGGCGAGCTTGAGGCGAGTTGCTTGGTGAGCTCCCGAGTGAGTGAGCTGCGAGCTGGTGAGCTCAGCTCGAGGCGAGCTCGGCGAGCGAGCTCGGCGCAAGCTGGTGAGCTACCAAAGCAAGCTCAAGGCGAGTTAGCAAGGTGAGCTCCATGCGAGCTGCTTAGCAGTGAGAGCCGAGCCGTGCGAGCTTCGTCAGTCGAGCTGCTCGGGTGAGCTCCCAGGCGAGCTCAAGTTGAGCGAGCTTGAGCTCTCAAAAGCGAGCTCTCGAGGAGCTCCCAGAGCGAGCTCGAGTGAGCGAGCTCGAAAGCGAGATTTGAGCAAGCTCGGCGAGCGAGCTGTCGGCGAGCTCAAGAACTCCGAGAGCTCAGGCGGCGAGCTCCCAGCAAGCGAGCTCCCAAGGCGAGCTCAAGGCGAGTCGAGTGAGTGATCGGTGAGCTCCCAGGCGAGCTTCGAGTGAGCTCCTCGGCGAGCTCAGGCGAGTGCAGAGCGAGTGAGCTCCCGAGCGAGCTCGGCGAGCTCCCAGCGAGGTGTTACTCGGTGAGCTCGAGCTGCTCGGTGAGCTCCCAGGCAAGCTACTTGGTGTTTGCAGGAAAGCTCAAGTCGAGCTGCCCAGCGAGCTCCCATGCGAGCTGCTCGGTGAGCTCCCATGGGAGCTGTTTGGCGAGCTACTCGGCGAGCTCTCAGCGGAGCTCCCTTGCGAGCTGCTCGGGGAGATCCCAGGCAAGCTGTTTGGCGAGCACTAAGGCAATCTCCGCGGCAAGCTGCTATAGGGTGGTGGCGGCTGCGAGGTGGCGGCGAGCTGCGTTGCGGCTCGTGGCGGCTGAGCTAAGGCGAGCTGAGCTCGGCGATGAGCGAGCGAGCTACCTCAAGGCGAGTTCGCAGGGTGTTCTCCTTAGCGAGCTCCCAGGCGAGTTTCCAGGCGAGTTGCTCGATGAGCTCCCGTGCGAGCTCAGGTCGAGCTGCTTGGCGAGCTCCCATGTGAGCCACTTAGCGAGTGCGGCGAGCTCCCAAAAGAGCTCAAAGGCGAGCTGCTCGGCGACCCCGACAAGTTGCTCTAGGTCGAGCAGCTCGACGAACTCCGAGGCGAGCTTGTCGGTAGTCTGTTAGGTGAGCTTACATGCGAGCTACTAGACGAGCTCAAGGCGAGTTGCCCGATGAGCTCTCGGGCGAGCTCAAGTCGAGGTGAGTCGAGTGAGCATCGGTGAGCTCGAGCGCAAGCTACTTAGCGAGCTCCCAGCGAGCTCCCGGCGAGATGTTACTCGGCGGCTGCTCGGCGAACGAAGCGAGCGGCGAGAGCGAGGCGACGGCGAGGCGAGCTGGAAAGGCGAGCTCCCATGGGAGCTGTTTGGCGACCTACTCGGCGAGCTCTCAGCCGAGCTGCTCCGTGAGCTCCCGTGGGAGCTGAACCGCGAGCTCCCATGCGAGATGCTCGGTGAGATCCCAGGCAAGCTTTTTGGCGAGCTGCTCGGCGAGATCCCAGGCAAGCTGCTATAGGGCGAGCTTGTCAGCAGTCTTACAGGCGAGCTGTCAGGGTGAGCTCCCGAGTGAGCTGCTCGACGAACTCCGAGGCGAGCTCAAGGCGAGTTGGAAAGGTGAGCTCCTTAGCGAGCTCAAGGCGAGTTGGGAAGGCGAGCTCCCAGGCGAGTTTCCATGCGAGCTCAAGCCGAGCTGCTTGGCGAGCTCCCAGGCGAGCTGCTCGGTGACCTCCCAAGCGAGCTCCGCGACTGAGATCCCAGGCGGGCATGCTGCATGAGGCATGCAGCAAGCACCACGGCAAGCTGCTTATAAGGCGAGCTTATCGGCAATCTTCTGAGCGAGCTGCAGCGAGGCCAGCAGGCTGTCGGGCGGCTCGTGGGCGTATTTGCTCGGCGTGAGCTCAGGTGAGCTTCCCGGGGATCAACTCGCCAAACTTGGCTCACCGAATGCGTCTTTAGCTTGGGCATCTTGGGGCACAATCCCCTGTTCGCCACTGCAGCTCGGCGTCTGGGTGGAAACCCCACTCTATAATTAGAAAAAAAGAAAAAAGGAAAAAAAGAAACACAAAAGTTTCCGTGGAAACCCCACTTTTTACTTGGAAAAAGAAACACCTCTGCTCTGTGGAAACCGCACTTTATACCCAGGAGGAAAACTACCTCTGCTCTGCGGAAACCCCACTTTTATGCTTTGGAAAAAAAAAAAGCACATCTCCTCCGTGGAAACCCCACTTTGTACTTGGAAAAAGAAACACCTCTGGAAGAAAAGCACCTCTCCTCTTTGGAAACCCCACTTTATAGTTTGGAAAAAAAAAAAAGCACATCTCGTCTCTGGAAACCCCACTTTATTATACTTGGGAAAAAAAAACACATCTCTTCTCTGGAAACCCCACTTTCTTCCATGCTTAGGCAAAAAGAAAAAGAAAGGAGATCGCACCTCTTCTCTGGAAACCCCACTTCTTCTATGCTTAGGCAAAAAAGAAGAAGAGGGGATCGCATCTCTTCTCTGGAAACCCCACTTCTTCTGTGCTTAGGTGAAAAAGAAGAAGAGGAGACCGCATCGCATCTCTTCTCTGGAAATCCCACTTCTTCTATGCTTAGGCAAAAGAGGAGGAGGAGATCGCATCTCTTCGCCGGAAACCCCGCCCCTTCTTCCCCTTCTGTACTTGGGGAAGAAGAGAGAGAGAGAGAGGAGGAGATCGCATCTCTTCGCCGGAAACCCCACCTCTTCTGCTACTTCTATACTTGGGCAAAAAAAAAAGAGAAGAGAGAGAGGAGGAGATCGCATCTCTTCGCCGGAAACCCCGCCCCTTCTTCTCCCTTCTATACTTGGGCAAAAAAAAAAGAGAGAGAGAGGAGGAGATCGCATCTCTTCGCCGGAAACCCCGCCGCTTCTTCTCCTTCCATACTTGGGCGAAAAAAAAAAAGAGAAGAGAGGGAGGAGGAGATCGCATCTCTTCGCCGGAAACCCCGCCTCTTCTTCTCCTTCTATACTTGGGCAAAAAAAAAAGAGAAGAGAGGGAGGAGGAGATCGCATCTCTTCGCGGAAACCCCGCCCCTTCTTCTCCCTTCTATACTTGCAAAAAAAAAAAAAAAAAGAGAGGAGGAGATCGCATCTCTTCGCGGAAACCCCCCGCTTCTTCTCCTTCTATACTTGGGCGAAAAAAAAAGAGAGGGAGGAGGAGATCGCATCTCTTCGCTGAACCCCGCCCCTTCTTCTCCCTTCTATGCTTGGGCAAAAAAAAAAAAAAAAGAGAGAGAGAGGAGGAGATCGCATCTCTTGGCGCGGGAACCCCGCCCCTTCTTCTCCCTTCTATGCTTGGGCAAAAAAGAGAAGAATCGCATCTCTTCTCAGGAAACCCCACTCCTCCTCCTCCTATACTTGGGCAAAAGGAGAAGAAGGTCGCATCTCTGTGTGGAAACCCCACTCTTGACAGTCTCGGGTTGTGCGAATCGGGCGACAAAGGGCTGAATCTCGGTGGATCGTGGCAGTGAGGCCACTCTGCCACTTCTGATACCCGTCGCTTATTTAAGTCGTCTGCAAAGGATTCTTCTCGCCGACCACTTGAAATTGTTATCAAGAGTTTCCCGGACGAGGTTGTTTGCACCGGCCAGGAGTCGCCATGATGACACGGGCCCTGAGAGGCGCAAGAAGCCCCTCTCTGCGGGTCACGATGCAATCGGAGAGAGAGATGCGCCGCATCTAGCGTGGATTCCCGACTTAGAGGCGTTCGGTCATAATCAACACCACGGTAACCAGCGCCGCGGCTTTTGACCAAAGCGCGATGACCAAATGTGTGAATCAGCGGTTCCTCTCGTACTAAGTTGAATTACTATCGCGGCTGCGAGATCATGATGAGGGTAAAACTAACTTTGTCTCACGACGGTCTAAACCCAGCTCACGTTCCCTATTGGTGGGTGAACAATCCAACACTTGGTGAATTCGCTTCACTGATGATAGGAAGAGCCGACATCGAAGGATCAAAAAGCAAGCGTCGCTATGAGCGGCTTGGCTGCCCACAAGCCGATTATCCTGTGGTAACTTTTACGACACCTCTAGCTTCAAATTCCGAAAGTCTAAAGGATCGATAGGCCACGCTTTCACGGTTTGTATTAAATCTTGAAAATCAAAATCAAATGAGCTTTTACCCTTTTGTTCCACGAGATTTTGTTCTCGTTGAGCTCATCTTAGGACACTGCGTTATCTTTTAACGAGATGTGCATGACCAAACTCCCCCACTGACAATGTCTTCCGCCCGGATCGGCGCGCCTTAGCGCACCTTAAGGCCAAAAGCGGGGGCATTGCCCCGTCCCCGCCTCACGGAATAAGTAAAATAACGTTAAAAGTAGTGGTATTTCACTTGCGAAAGCGGCTCCCACTTATTCTACACCTCTCAAGTCATTTCACAAAGTCGGACTAAGTCAAGCTCAACGGGGTCTTCTTTCCCGCTGATTCCGCCAAGCCCGTTCCCTTGGTGTGGTTTAGCTAGATAGTAGATAGGGACAGTGGGAATCTCGTTAATCCATTCATGCGCGTCACTAATTAGATGACGAGGCATTTGGCTACCTTAAGAGAGTCATAGTTACTCCGCCGTTTACCGCGCTTGGTTGAATTTCTTCACTTTGACATTGAGAAACCTTTGGCGAGAAATCACATTGCGTCGGCATCGCGAGACCATCGCAATGCTTTGTTTTAATTAAGCAGTCGGATTCCCCTTGTCGTACAGTTACGAGTTGGCTGTTCGCCGCTAGGGAAAGCCCCCACCTGAGGAGCGTCCTGCGCCCGTCGCCCGCAGCGCGCGCGCGGCAGCCCCCCTCGCCGTGAAGCGGCTCGGGGAGGAGGCGGCGGCAGCCCGCGAGTTTAAGCGCGAGACCCCCTAGGCCTGAGCCCTCGAGCCAATCCTTTTCCCGAAGATTACGGATCCATTTTGCCGACTTCCCTTACCTACATTGTTCTATTGACGAGAGAATTTGTTCACCTTGGAGACTGATGCGGTTATGAAAGTACGGCCGGGCGTGAGCAGTACTCGGTCCTCAGTTTTCAAGGGCCGCGAAGAAAGCTGCCGGTTTCGCGGGGCGTGCGGTGCTCTTCCATTGGACCCTATCTCGGTTGAACCGATTTCGGGGTGGGCGAAGGCTGTTAAAAAAGAAAAGATAACTCTTCCGGGGCCCCGCCAGCGTCTCGGATTTCCTAACGTTGCCGTCCACCGCCACGTCGGTTCGGGAATATTAACCCGATTCCCTTTCGATGATCGCGCAAAGTGCGGCCTTGATCTGAGACTTCCCCATCTCTTAGGATCGACTAACCCATGTCAAGTCTTTGTTCACATGGAACCTTTCCCCACTTGGTCTTCAAAGTTCTCATTTGAATATTTGCTATACCACAAGATCTGCTGCAGGGCAGTCCACCCGAGGCTCGCGCCCGAGGTTTTCGCAACAACCCCGCGTCCTCCTACTCGCCGGAGCACTGGCACTTGCACCCGGCGGCCAGAGTATAGGTTGCGCGCTTCAGCGCCATCCATTTTCGGGGCTAGTTGATTCGGCGGTGAGTTGTTACACACTCCTTAGCGGATTTCGACTTCCATGACCACCGTCCTTTGTCTTAATCAACCAACACCCTTTGTGGGATGCGGGTTAGCGCGCAATTTGGCACCGTAACTCGACTTTCGGTTCATCCCGCATCGCCGATTACTGCTTACCAAAAATGGCCCACTTGGAGCTCGCGATTAGTGGCGCGGCTCAGCGAGCAGCAGCGCGCCGCCTTACCTATTTAAAGTTTGAGAATAGGTCGGGCGTTACGCCCCGATGCCTCTAATCATTTGCTTTACCCGATAAAACTCACGCGTGAACTCCGGCTATCTGAGGAAACTTCGGGAGGAAAAGCTACTAGGCAGTTCGATTAGTCTTTCGCCCCTATACCCAAGTCGGACGAGCGATTTGCACGTCGGTATCGCTGCGGGCCTCCACGAGTTTCCTGCGGCCGCCTGCTCGAGGCATAGTTCACCATCTTTCGGGTCCCAGCAGGTGTGCTCGCACTCGAACCCTTCACGAGAAGATCGGGGTCGGTCGGCGGTGCACCCCAAAGAGGGCTCTCGCCGGTCGGCTTCCTTGCGCCTCGCGGGTTTCCAAACCCGCCGACTCGCACACATGTTAGACTCCTTGAGTCCGTGTTTCAAGGCGGGTCGGATGGAAAGCCCGCAAGCGCGGCGCCACAGCGCGCAGTGCCGAGGGCCCGCCATAAGCGCGCACGCCGTTCCACGACCCGCCGCGGCGGAGAGTACACTCAGCGGCCCAAAAAGGCCGTGCTTGTGCCGCCGCGGCGGCCCATGGCCCAACGCACTCCCGAGCCGAGTGGCGGACCGGCTCACACCGTTCCGCATCCGGCCAGGGGAGCATCGCCGGCCTCCATCCGCTTCCCTCCCGACAATTTCAAGCACTCTTTAACTCTCTTTTCAAAGTCCTTTTCATCTTTCCCTCGCGGTACTTGTTTTGCTATCGGTCTCTCGCCGTATTTAGCCTTGGGCGGAATTTACCACCCGATTAGGGCTGCATTCCCAAACAACCCGACTCGCGCGGCGCCTCGTGGTGCAGCGGGGTCGGGCCGGCGGGGCTCTCACCCTCTCGGCGCCCCCTTCGAGGGGACTTGGGCCCGATCCGTCGGCGGGGCGCTTCTCTGAGGACTACTGATTCGGCGCGTAGATCGGCCGATTTTCATCTTTGAGGCTCTTCCCGGTTCGCTCGCCGTTACTAGGGGAATCTGGTAAGTTTCTTTTCCTCCGCTTAGTGATATGCTTAAACTCGGCG
>CM031241.1:756296165-756311165 GCA_018340775.1 Taxus wallichiana var. yunnanensis
CCTGCAAATCACTTCCATAACACCTGCACGGACGACCCTAGGCAAAGCGGATCGATCGAGAATCGAAACATTCCGCTCTACACTTTCTGATCATTTGGGCCACCCACGAATGGTTACATCCGTGAAGAACATGGCGCTTCGATCGAGAGCCAGCGGAGCGAAGCGAGCACAACAAAGAGATCCGTACGAAAATCAAGCGTCGCCTTCCCATTGCGATCACATGAGCTCAAAGGAGAATTCAGCGTTTTCAGCGAACAAGGAGAGCGAGGAGAACACCAATGGCAAAAATTTTATAACATGCACTCATAGCCGCATAATCTTGGCAATGACACCGATACGAGGATGGGGAGAATTCTTCCGTTCACCTATGAATCGGTTGTCACTCTATTAGAGGAGGAAGACCCATCCGTTGACAACTTGGCCAATAGAGGGCTGCCCGCATTATCATCGAACCGTATATACCATCGAGGAATCAACCACAACTTGGCTGGCAGCGGACACCCTGATAAATTAGGCGTCTTAATGAGAAGCAAAACCCACGTGTTAGAAGAAAACTCAAGAACGGTGGGATATTTGCGTAATAACACATGTCCGTTACTAGGTGGATGTGGGTTAGGCGGAAATTTCGACAGCCCTAACAATGGCGAGGCCAAAGCTCGAGCTGCCCGACCGAAAGACCACGTCAATTTAACTCAATCCACTCTTGGCGAGACGATAAGAACAAATGCGAGTGAGCGAAGCTTTTCGAGAAGTCCGCTACATAGCGTAGTGGCAAAAACATCGAATGACCAACCTCTATCCATAGTAGTTCTAAGTAAAAGGACACATCGCGCTGACGGATAAGGATACGGATGACAAAAACATTCACTTTTTTTTTTGCGGCTAGATTAGCTCGCCGGCACCGCTCGGCGGCGATCTCGTTTTGTCAAAAGTTCACGATCGCGGATTGCCACGTTGAGCCATGGCGCGCTCGAGAAAACCTCAATCAAAAATAATATTGTCTTGTGGCTCCAAGATTTTTTCGCCTGAATTATAATTCAAAGCGTTCGGTTTTAATGTACCTCGCAAAGTCATTGCTCGTCTGCAAATATCCCCATTCGCCTCACTATCGGACTCGCCAACATAAGGTACAAGCGAAAAACATCACAAAGCAACGCCACCGCCCATTGTCCCCACCCATAGTAGTTATAAGTAAATAGGCACATGTCAAGCGGCGGATAAGGATCGAGCGAGAAAAACATTCATCCTTTTAGTTCGTAAACCGGCCCGGACACCCACGCGCTCGGTATGTCCCAATGTGGGCGATTTTTGAATGCAAGTGTTGAGCCAAAAAACTCACTAACGCTGAAACCAAATCGGTATTTTAATGTTTCCGTAAAGCGTCTCTTGAAGGCAGAAATTTTGCACAACTCTAGCAATGTCTTGCAAATCACTTCCATAACCCGATGGAGGACCCTAGGCCAACATTGGATACGATCAAAATCAAAACGTTCATCGAGGCCTAAAACTCACTCACTCATCGTAGCCCACTAGGTAAAATGGGTCAACCACCGGAGGTTACATCCGTATAAGCGTGACGAGCTTCAAGAGAAAACAACAACGAGCCGGAGCTATATACGCGCAGGGGGCATCGCGGCGCCTCCCCTCTAGCAATGTCTTGCAAATCACTTCCATAACCCCGATGGAGGACCGAGGCCAAGCGGATCGACGATGGAATCTGAAACGTTCCACTCCGAGGCCTAAGACTCACTCACTCGTCGGCGCCCACTCGGATATGGGTCAACCACCGGAGGTTACATCCGTAAAGCGTGACAGGCTTCGAAGGGAGAACACAACGAACCGGAGCTATATACAAGGGGGCTTCCGCGGCGCCTCCCCTCTAGCAATGTCTTGCAAATCACTTCCATAACCCCGATGGAGGACCCAAGGCCAAGTGGATACGATCAGAATCTGAAACGTTCCACTCCGAGGCCTAAAGACTCACTCGTCGGCGCCCACTCGGAAAATGGGTCAACCACCGGAGGTTACATCCGTAAAGCGTGACGGGCTTCGAGGAGAGAACACAACGATTCGGGCTATATACAGGGGGATTCCGCAGCGCCTCCCCTCTAGCAATGTCTTGCAAATCACTTCCGTAACCCCGATGGAGGACCCTAGGCCAAGTGGATACGATCAGAATCTGAAACGTTCCACTCTGCGGCCTATAAACTCACTCGTCGGCACCCACTCGGATATGGGTCAACCACCAAAGGCTACATCCGTAAAGCGAAACACGCTTTGAAGAGAGAACACAAAGAATCGAGCTATATACAGGGGGCCTCTAGCAATGTCTTGCAAATCACTTCCATAACACCGATGGAGGACCCTAGGCCAAGTGGATCCGATCAGAATCTGAAACGTTCCACTCTGCGGCCTACACGCATATGGGTACATCACACCGAATGTTACATCCGTAAAGAGTAAGATGCTTCGAGGAGAGAAGCGGGATCACAACGAAACGTGCAAATTGCCGAGCGCTGTCGCCGCCCCTACTCTCTAGAAACGTCCTGCAAATCACTTCCATAACCTGCACGGACGACCCTAGGCAAAGCGGATCCGATCAGAATCTGAAACATTCCGCTCTACTGCCTACAATCATTTGGGCCACCCACGAATGGTTACATCCGTGAAGAACATGACGCTTCCAATCGAGAGCCAACGGAACGAAGCGAGCACAACAAAGAGATCCGTACGAAAATCAACGTCGCCTTCCCATTGCAATCACATGAGCTCAAAGGAGAATTCAACGCAACGAACAAGGAGAGCCAAGGAGAACACCAATGGCAAAAATTTTATAACATGCACTCATAGCCCGCATAATCTTCGGCAATGACACCGATACACAGGATGGGACAGAATTCTTCCGTTCACCTATGAATCGGTTGTCACTCTATTAGAGGAGGAAGACCCATCCGTTGACAACTTGGCCAATAGAGGGCTGCCCGCATTATCATCGAACCGTATATACCATCAAGGAATCAACACAAGCACAACCGGCAGCACCCAATAAATTAGGCGTGCTAATGAGAGGCAAAACCCACGTGTTCCGAAGAAAACTCCAAGAACGGTGGGATATTTGCGTAATACATGTCACGTCCGTTACTAGGTGGATGTGGGTTAGACGGAAATTTCGACAGCCCTAACAATGGCCCGAGGCCAAAGCTCAGACTGACCCGAAAGACCACGTCAATTTAACTCAATCCACTCTTGGCAGACGATAAGAACAAATGCGAGCTGAGCAAGCTTTTCCGAGAGTCCGCTACATAGCGTAGTGGCAAAAACATCGAATGACCAACCTCTATCCATAGTAGTTCTAAGTAAAAGGACCTGTCGCGCGACGGATAAGGATACGGATGACAAAAACATTCACTTTTTTTTGCAGCAGCTAGATTAGCTCGCCGGCACGCTCGGCGACGATCTCGTTTTGTCAAAAGTTCACGATCGCGGATTGCCCACGTTGAGCCATGGCGCGCTCAGAAAACCTCCAATCAAAAATAATATTGTCTTGTGGCTCCGCAAGACTTTCGCACAAGATTATAATTCAAAACGTTCAGTTTTAATGTACCTCGCAAAGGTCATTGCTCGATGCAAATATCCCCATTCGCCTCACTATCGGACTCGCCAACATAAGGTACAAGCGAAAAACATCACAAGAGCAACGCCCACCCATAGTAGTTATAAGTAAATAGGCCTGTCAAGCGACGGATAAGGATCCGAACGAGAAAAACATTCATCCTTTTAGTTCGTAAACCAGCCAGACCACGCGCTCGGTATGTCCCAATGTGGGCGATTTTTGAATGCAAGTGTTGAGCCATGGCGCGCTCACTAACGCTGAAACCAAATCGGTATTTTAATGTTTCCGACGTCTCACCGCGCAAGATTTTGCACAAAGTTATTTCGCCAACATAGATTAGCTCGCCGCAAACATAGCCATACGGCTCACCGACCGACTCGCCAACATTGGGTACAAGCAAAATCATCCGACGAACAACCTCTACCCATAGTAGTTATAGGTAAAAAGGGCTCTCACACGACGGATAAGGAATCGAACGAGAAAAACATTCATTTTTTTTTTTAGCTCGCAGGTCAGCTCACGGCCTTTGCTCGCCAACATATGGGTGCAAAAATCATCCGAGCGAACAAGCTCGCTATGTCCAACGCGAAAAAACATTCGCGATTTTGGAATGCAAGAGTTGAGTCCAACGGCGCGATTTTGGAATGCAAGAGTTGAGCCATGAGCCATGGCCTTAGCAAAGACCCAACCGATCCGATATTTTCACGTTTCCAACATCTCACCTCGCAAGATTTTGCGCAACGTTGCATTCAAAACGTTGAATCTTAATGTAGCTCGCAGCGCATATTTCTCGCGGCAAAAGAAAGATAGCCAACATTGGGTACAAGCAAAATCATCCGACGAACAACCTCTACCCATAGTAGTTACAAGTAAAAAGGGCTCTCACACGACGGATAAGGAATCCAACGAGACAAACATTCATTTTTTTTTTTTAGCTCGCAGCGCACACACGGCGAGAGCTCGCGACGAGGTCTTATGTCCAATGTTCCCGATTTTGGAATGCAAGAGCTGAGCCATGGCGCGCTCGGCAAAAACCCCCAACCGACCGATATTTTCACGTTTCCAACATCTCACCTCCGATTTTGCGCAACACGTTGAATTTTAACGTTCGAATTTGGATTCGGCCAACATGAACAGGAAAATCATCCGACGAACAACCTCTACCCATAGTAGTTATAAGTAAAAGGGCTCTTGACGGATAAGGAATCGAGCGAGAAAAACATTCATTTTTCTTTTAGCTGCGTATAGCTCGCGATCCCAGATTTGCACGAGCGAGCTCGCTATGTCCAATGTTCCCGATTTTGGAATGCAAGAGCTGAGCCATGGCGCGCGCTCGGCAAACCCCCAACCGACCGATATTTTCACATTTCCAACATCTCACCTCGCAAGATTTTGCACAATTATTTCACAACGTTGAATTTTAACTTACGCTCGCCGCAAATATAGCCATACGCTCACCACCGACCGACTCGCCAAGATTGGGTACAAGAAAATCATCCGACGAACAACCTCTACCCATAGTAGTTATAAGTAAAAAGGGCTCTCACACGACGGATAAGGAATCAACGAGAAAAACATTCATTTTTTCTTTTAGCTCGCAGGGCTGACGGCGCGAGCAGCTCGCGACGAGGTCGCTATGTCCAATGTTCCCGATTTTGGAATGCAAGAGCTGAGCCATGGCGCGCTCGGCAAACCCCCAACCGGACCGATATTTTCACGTTTCCAACGTCTCACCTCGCAAGATTTTGCACAACGTTATATTCAAAACGTTGAATTTTTGTACTCGCCGCAAATATAGCCATACGGCTCACCGACCGACTCGCCAGCATTGGGTACAGGAAAAATCATCCGACGAACAACCTCTACCCATAGTAGTTATAAGTAAAAAGGGCTCTCACACGACGGATAAGGAATCGAACGAGAAAAACATTCATTTTTTTTTTTTTAGCTCCGAGGGCAACTCGACCGCGAGCTCTGCGACGAGCTCGCTATGTCCAATGTTCCCGATTTTGGAATGCAAGAGCTAAGCCATGGCGCGCTCGGCAAACCCCCAAACAAACCGATATTTTCACGTTTCCAACGTCTCACCTCGCAAGACTTTGCACAACGTTATATTCAAAACGTTGAATTTTAATGTAGCTCGCCGCAAAGATAGCCATACGGCTCACTGAAAGACTCGCCAACATTGGGTACAGAAAAATTGTCTGACGAACAACCTCTACCCATAGTAGTTATAAGTAAAAGGGCTCTCACACGACGGATAAGGAATCGAACGAAAAAGACATTCATTTTTTTTTTTTTACCTCGCAGAGCAGCTCGACGGCGAGCTCTGCAACGAGCTCGCTATGTCCAATGTTCGCAGTTTTGGAATGCAAGAGATGAGCCATGGCGCGCTCGGCAAAGCCCCAACCGAACCGATATTTTCACGTTTCCAACATCTCACCTCGCAAGATTTTGCACAACGTTGTATTCACAATGTTGAATTTTAACGTAGCTCGCCGCAAATATAGCCATACGGCTCACCGACCGGCTCGCCGGCATTGGGTACAAGCAAAATCATCCGACGAACAAACTCTACCCATAGTAGTTCTAAGTAAAAAGGGCTCTCACACGTCGGATAAGGAATCGAACGAGAAAAACATTCAATTTTTTTTTTTTAGCTCTGAGGGCAACTCGACGGCGAGCTCTGCGACGAGCTCGCTATGTACAATGTTCCCGATTTTGGAATGCAAGAGCTGAGCCATGGCGCGCTCAGCAAAGCCCCAACCGGACCGATATTTTCACGTTTCCAACATGTCACCTCGCAAGATTTTGCACAACGGTATATTCAAAACTTTAAATTTTAACGTAGCTCGATGCGGCGACTGCTCGCCGCAAAGATAGCCGTACGGCTCACTGACCGACTCGCCAACATTGGGTAAAAGCAAAATCGTCCGACGAACAACCTCTACCCATAGTAGTTATAAGTAAATAGGGCTCTCACACGACGGATAAGGAATCGAACGAAAAAAACATTCATTTTTTTTTTTAGCTCGCAGAGCGAGCTCGACGGCGAGCTCGCAACGAGCTCGCTATGTCCAATGTTCGCGCTTTGGAACGCAAGAGATGAGCCATGGCGCGCTTCAAAGAAAGCCCCAACCGAACCGATATTTTCACGTTTCCAACATCTCACCTCGCAAGATTTTGCACAACGTTGTAACAATGTTGAATTTTAACGTAGCTCGCCGCAAGCTCATGATATAGCCATATACGGCTCACCGACCGACTCGCCAACATTGGGTACAAGCAAAATCATCCGACGAACAACCTCTACCCATAGTAGTTCTAAGTAAAAAGGGCTCTCACACGATGGATAAGGAATCGAACGAGAAAAACATTTTTTTTTTTTTTTAGCTCGCAGGGCAACTCGACGGCGAGCTCTTCACGACGAGCTACCTATGTCCAATGTTCCCGATTTTGGAATGCAAGAGCCGAGCCATGGCGCGCTTCAAGAAAGCCCCAACCGAACCGATATTTTCACGTTTCCAACCTCTCACCTCGCAAGATTTTGCACAACGTTATATTCAAAACTTTAAATTTTAATGTAGCTCGACACGGAGATGCTGCGCCGCAAAGATAGCCATACGGCTCACCGACCGACTCGCCAACATTGGGTAAAAGCAAAATCATCCGACGAACAACATCTACCCATAGTAGTTATAAGTAAAAAGGGCTCGCACACGACGACGGATAAGGAATCAAGCGAAAAAACATTCATTATTTCTAAACTCGCAGAGCAGCTCGACGGTGAGCTCTACGACGAGCTATGTCCAATGTTCGACGCCTGAACGCAAGAGCCGAGCACACGCGATGCGCGCGCCAAGAAAGCCCCAACCCAAACCGATATTTTCAAGTTTACACATGTTCACAACGATGAATTTTAAGTCTCGCCGCAAGGTCATGCGCCAACACCCACTCAACCAACATTAGGTACAAGCAAAAATCATCCGACGAACAACCTCTACACATAGTAGTTACAAGTAAAAAGGGCTCTCACACGATGGATAAGGAATCGAACGAGAAAACATTCGCTTTATTTTAGCTCAAGCATGGCAACTCGACGGCCGAGCTCTTCGACGAGCTACCTATGTCCAATGTTCCCGATTTTGGAATGCAAGAGCGAGCCATGGCACGCAGCTCAAAGAAAGCCCCAAGCCGAACCGCGATATTTTCACGTTTCCAACCTCTCACCTCGCAAGATTTTCGCACAACGTTATATCAAAACGCTTGAATTTTAATGTAGCTCGACACGAGATTGCTCGTGAAAGATAGCCATAGCTCCCGACCGACGAGCCAACATCAAGGCAAAGCTAAATCATCCGACGAGCAACATCTACCCATAGTAGTTATAAGTAAAAAGGGCGCCACGCGACGGATAAGGAATCAAGCGAAAAAAAAACATTCATTATTTCTAAACTCGCAGAGCAGCGAGTTCGAGCTGAGTGAGCTCACGACGAGCTCGCTATGTCCAACGCTTCGACTCACCTACTCACCGATGCGCCTGGCGCACCAAGTCACTCCCAAACTTGGTAGCTCGCAAGCTACACATGTTCACAACTGCGAGACATTAAGTCTCCTCCGGTCATGCGCCAACACCCACTCAACGAGCCTCCGATGAGTCAAGCACATGCTCCTGCGAGCCGCTACGCGAGCTCCCATGCAAGCGCACAACGAACTCCGAGGCGAGCCACCGAGGCGAGCTCAAGGCGAGAGGCAAGGCGAGCTCAAGCAAGTTGTCAAGCGAGCGAGCTCAAGGCAAGTCGAGCGAGCTCGGCGAGCGAGCCGAGCTCGAGCGAGCTCAAGCTCGAGCGAGCTCCTTGCGAGCTCCTGGCGAGCTGCGAGCTCAAGGCGAGCGAGCTCAAGGCGAAGCGCGAGCTCGAGCGAGCTCCTGGCGAGCTGAGCCGCGAGCTCGAGCCGAGCGAGCTCACTTGGCGAGCGAGTTCGGGCGAGCTCCCCCGCTCCGGATCCTCGAGCGAGCGAGCGCAGCGAGCTCCCGAGCTCGCGAGCTCCCAAGAGCTCCTGAGCGCGAGCCGCCGCCGCGAGCTCCCGGTGAGAGCCGAGCAGCGAGCCGCCGAGCCGAGCGAGCTGCTCGCAAGCAAGCGAGCTCGCCGAGCGAGAGCTAAGGCAAAGAGAGCTCGGCGAGCTGCTCAGGCGAGCTAGCCGAGCGAGACGAGGCGAGCGCGAGCGAGCCGGCGAGCGCGAGGCCGAGGCGAGCGAGGCGAGCTCCCAAGCGAGCGCAAGGCGAGCTCGCCGGCGAGCTCGCAGCGAGCTCGCCAAGGCGAGCCGCCGAGCTCCCTGTGTGAGCGCGAGCGAGCTCGGGGAGCCAAGCGAGCTCGCTCAAGAGCTGCTCGCGAGCGCCGGCGAGCTCCGCAAGCGCCGGCGAGCGCGAGCTCGCTCAGCGAGCTCAAGCTGCGAGCTCAGAGCTAGCAAGGCGAGCTCCCAGGCGAGCTCCGAGCGAGCTTGAGGCGAGCTCCCAAAAACGCGAGCGAGCCGAGCGCTCAAGCGAGCCAAGCGAGCGAGCTCGCGAGCTCGAGGCGAGCTCGCTCGGCGAGCCGCTGCGAGTGAGGTGAGTGAGTGAAGCCAAGCGAGTCCGAGCGAGCTCGAGGAGCGAGCAAGCGAGCCCGTGAGCGAGAGCGAGCGCCCTCGAGCCGAGCTCCGAGGCGAGCTAGTCCGAGTGAGCTCCCGAGGTGAGCAAGGCGAGCTCAGGTGAGATTGGCGAGCTCGCGAATCTTCGAGGCGAGGTTACGAGGCGCGAGCCGCCGGGCGAGTCGAGCGCGCGAGCCGCGGCGAGCTGCCGGCGAGCTCCCGAGCGAGCTCAAGCGAGCTCCCAAGCGAAAGCGCTTCGACGAAGCTTACAAACGAGCTCAAGGCGAGCGAGCTCCAGGGCGAGCTGAGCGCCGATGAGCTCCAGGGCGAGCTCAAGTCGAGCCGCTCCGAGGGGGTGCTCCTGTGTGAGCTAGCAAGCGAGTACGAGGGCGAGCTCCCAAAAGAAGCGAGCTCCCAGTGAGTGAGCCTGGGTGAGCTCGCAGTTTCGACAAGCGGCGAGCGAGCAAGCGAGCGAGCTCGCTGACGCTCCAAGGCGAGAGCGGTAATCTCCGAGGTGAGCTCTGCATGCGAGCTACCGCGACGAGCTCGAGGTGAGCCGGGCAAGGTGAGATCCTGCGAGCGAGCGAGCGAGCGCGAGTGAGCCCGGCAAGCGAGTCAATCGAGCCGCTCGACGAGCCCCCGGTGAGCTCGTTATCCGAGCTCCCCGTGAGCTCCTCACAGTGCTCGGCGAGCTTCGCGAGCTCAAAGGCGAGCTACTTGGCGGGTTGTTCGGCGAGCCCCGACGAGCCCGCGAGCGCGCAAGTCGAGAGCCGCTGAGAGCCGCGAGCTCGCAGAAGAGCTCCCAACCGAAGCCGCTCGCGAGAGAGCCGCCGCGAGCTACCAGCGAGTTGCTCGAGGCGAGCTCCCGAGCGAGCAGCAGCGAGCTAGCGGCGAGCGAGTCACAAGATCTTCGAGGCGAGCCGCCGACGAGTCGGGCGAGGCGAGTCGCGCGTGAGCGAGCAGCGAGCTCCGCGAGCGAGCCGACGACGCGAGCGAGCGAGCTGGCGAGCGAGCCCGCAAGCGAGCTCAAGCCGAGCTTCGATGAGCCGATGCGAGCGCGAGCGAGCTCCGCAGTTCGAGCCGAGTGAGCTACGGCGAGGCAAGCGAAGAGCCCGAGCGAGCCAAGGCGAGCCAGGCGAGCCGCCGATGAGGCGAGCGGCGCCGCGAGCGAGCTCGGCGAGCTCCCGCGCGATTTGAACCGCGAGCTCCCCTGAGAGGCGAGCCGCCGAGAGAGCTGCAAGATGCGAGCCGCGAGCGAGCTGCAGAGAGCTCCGCGCAAGCGAGCCGCTATAGCGAGCGAGCGAGCCGCGAGCTTAAAGCGAGCCGAGCGAGCTCGCGAGCGAGCTTGGCCAGCGAGCCGTCCCGCGGCGAGCTCCCCGAGCTCGAGCAAGCGAGCGGTCGCTGGCGAGCTCCCGAGGCGAGCCAAAGGCGAGCTCGCCGAGCAAGGCGAGCGCGAGTCCCGAGGCGAGCTTCCGAGAGCTGAGCGAGCGAGCGAGCTCAGCCGCCGAGCGAGCCGCGCGAGCTCCCGCGCGAGCTAGGCGCGAGCCGAGCGCGAGGCAAGCGAGCCAGCGAGCTCCGAGCGCGAAGCCGCGCCCGAGGCGAGCCGAGCGAGCCGCGAGCGAGCCGGCAGCGAGCTCCAGCGCGCGAAGCGAGCGAGCGAGCCGAGGCGAGCTCGAGTCAAAGCGAGCGAGCTGCGCGAGCGAGCCGCCGGCGAGCTCGAGTCGAGCGAGCGAGCTCGAGCGTGAGCCTGCAAGCGAGCGAGCGAGAGCCGAGCGAGCTGAGAGCGAGAGCGAGCTTACTGGCAAGAGCTCGAGGCGAGCTCCCGGCGAGCTCGCGCGAGCGCAAGCTCTCGAGCGAGCTGAGCCCGCTGGAGCTCAAGCTCGAGCGCGAGCTTTGAGCCGCGCGAGCTCCGGCGAGCTCCCGGCGAGCCGTGAGCGAGCCGAGGCGAGCGAGCCCGTGCAGCGCTGCAGCGCGTCGCGGCAAGCCTAGCGAGCTGGCAGGCAAGCTCCCGCGAGCTCCCTGCAGAGGCGAGCGAAGCGAGCCGCCGAGCGAGCGAGCCTGCGCGGCGAGCTGCAAGCGAGCGCGCGAGCGAGCGAGCTCAAGGCGAGCTCGCCGAGTGAGTCAGCGCTGGCGAGCAAGCCTCGGCGAAGCCGGGCCGAGCGAGCTACCAAAGCGAGCTCGCGAGCTCCCATGAGCAAGGCGAAGTTCCGCGCGAGCTCCCGCGGATTTGAACCGCGAGCTCCCGTGAGCGAGCCGTGAGATCCTGCGAAGTCGTGACGGCGGCACCAAGGCAAGCCCCGCGAGTCGCTCAAGGCGAGCGAGAGCGTCGAGAGCTCCGCAGCGAGCGCCGAGCGAGCTCAGGCGCGCAAGAGGCAAGCTCGAGAGAGAGCAGCGAGAGCTCGGCGAGCCCGAGCGAGCCGAGCCGAGCTCCCGAGCGAGCGCGAGCGAGCTCGCGGCGAAGCGAGCGAGCGAGCGAGCTCCAAGCGAGCTCAAGCGAGCCTCGGCGAGCTCCAAGCGAGCTAGCGGCGAGCCTGGCGCGAGCGCCGATGCGAGCCGGGCGAGCTCCGAGCCACGAGCTCAAGTGTTAGCTACTCAGAGAGCTCCTGCGCGAGCTCCCCGAGCGAGCAAGGCGAGAAGCCGAGAGCAAGCTAGCGAGAGCGCCGACGAGCTCCGCAAGCGAGCGAGTCGAGCGACGGTGAGCTCCCGTGCGAAGCTACTTCAGCGAGCCGCTGGCGAGCTCCCCCGAGCGAGCTGCAAGCGAGCTCGAGCTCGGCCGATGACTCGCAAGGCGAGAGCTCGCGAGCAGCTCCAGTGAGTTTACTCGGTGAGCGCGAGCTCGAGCCGAGCCGAGGCGAGCCTCGCGAGAGCTGAGCTAGCTGAGCTCGCGAGCGAGCCGAGCGAGCAAGCGAGCTCAAGCGAGCCAAGCGAGCGAGCCCGCGAGCTCCCCTGAGCTGCGCGAGCGAGCGAGCCGCCGAGCGAGCCTCAGCAAGCGAGAGCTCAAGCCGAGACGGCGAGAGCCGGCAGCTCCCTGTGAGCACGGCAAGCAGCAAGCGAGCCGCCGCGTGAGCCCTCGCGAAGCCGCGAGCTGAGCTCCTGGCTGAGCGAGCCGAGCCGCGAGCGCGCTTTGCGCGAGCTGCCCGCGAGCCCGAACCGCGAGCTCCCGAGCGAGCCGCTCGGCGAGATCCTGCAAGTCAGACGGCGAGCACCAAGGCAAGCTCCGCGAGCAAGCGCTATAGTGGCGAGCGGCGAGCCGCCAGAGCTTAGCAGCGAGCCGCGAGACGAAAGCGAGGCAAGCGAGCGCAAGCGAAGCTCAGGCGAAGCCGCTCCGCGAGCTCCCGAGCGAGCGAGCGAGCCGGGAGCGAGCCAAGCGAGCTACCGCGACGAGCTCGCGAGCTCAAGGCGAGCTCGAGCGAGCGAGCGAGAGCCGAGCGCGAGCTCGAGCGAGCGAGCGAGCCTGAGCGCGAGCTCCCGAGCGAAGCACGAGCAAGCGCGAGCCGCCAGAGCGAGCTCAAGCGAGCTCCAAGCGAGCTCGAGCGAGCAGCGAGCGAGCTCCTCGCGAGCTCAAGAGCGAGCCAGAGAGCTCCCAGCGAGCCGACGAGCCGCGAGAGCTCGAGTCGAGCTCCTGAGCTCCCGCAAGCTACTTGGCGAGCGAGCTCGGCGGCGAGCTCCGAGCGAGCTAGCTCTGGGCGAGCTCCCTCGCGAAGATGTTAGCTCAGGCGAGCCGCCGCGAGCGAGCTGGCGAGCCTACGGTGAGCTCCGGCGAGCTAGCTTGAGCGAGCCGCTCGACGAACTCCGAGGCGGCGAGCGAGATGTCGCGAGCTCAAGGCGAGCAAGCAAGAAGCGCGAGCCGAAGCGAGCCGAAAGGCGAGCTCCCGGCGAGCAAGCGCGAGTTTTCAAAGCGAGCTCAAGCGAGCCGCCGAGCGAGGCGAGAAGGGCGATGCTCGGCGAGCTCCCGTGAGTTTTCGCAAGCGGCAGCTGCCGTGAGCCGCGGCGAGCCCGAGTGGCGAGCCGCCGCTGAGCTCCCGAGAGCTGCTGAGCTCCCATGCGAGCGCAAGCGGCGAGCTCCCGCGGGATTTGAACCGCTAGCTCCCGTGGGAGGCGAGCCGTGAGATCCTACGCAAGCGACGCCGAGCGAGCACGCAAGGCAAGCTCCGAGCGTCAGCAAGCCGCTATCGGCGAGCGAGCGTGTCGCCAGCCTTACAGCGAGCCGCCGACGAGCTCGGCAAGGCGAGAGCGCGCAGCGAAGCTACCGGCGAGCTCCCGAGTGAGCTGCGTGGCGAGCTGCTCGACGAGCTCCCGAGGCGAGCTCGCAGGCGAGCTACCAAACTAGCTCCAGCGAGTTGGCAAGGCGAGTTTCCATGCGAGCTGCTCGATGAGCTCCCGTGCGAGCTCGAGTCGAGCTGCTTGGCGAGCTCCCAGACGAGCTCAAGGCGAGTTGGCAAGGCGAGCTGTAAGGAGAGCTCCCAAGCGAGTTGCCCGACGAGCTCAAGGCGATTTGGCAAGGCGAGCTGTCAGGAGAGCTCCCAGGCGAGTTGCCCGACGAGCTCCCGGGCGAGCTCGAGTGGAGCTGATCGGTGAGCTCCCAGGCAAGCTACTTGGCGAGCTGTTCGGCGAGCTCCCAAGCGAGCTACTCGGCGAGCTCCCTGGCCAGATGTTACTCGGCGAGCTGCTCGCGAGCTCAGGTTAGCCTACTCGGTGAGCTCCTCCCGGCGAGCTACTTGGGCGAGCGCTCGACGAACTCCGAGGCGAGCTACCGACGAGCTCGGGCGCGAGTTGGCAAGGCGAGGCGAGCCGCGGCGAGTTTTCAGCGAGCCGCTGACGAGCCCCGGCGAGAGCAAGTCGAGCCGCCCCGAGTGAGCCGGCAAAGGCGAGCGCGTCAGCAAGCTCCTGTGTGAGTTTCGGGAAAGCTCAAGTCGAAGTCCAAGTCGAAGCCGCCGTGAGCTCCCATGCATGCTTCGGTGAGCTCCCATGGGAGGAGCCAGCGAGCTACTCGGCGAGCTCAGCTCGAGCCGAGCTCCTCGCGAGCCGCCGGGAGATCCTGTGCAAGCTGTTTGGCGAGCACTAAGGCAATCTCCGCGGCAAGCTGCTATAGGGTGAGCTGCAGCGAGCGAGCAGCAGGAAGCTACGTAGGCGAGCAGCTAGCGAGAGCTCGACGATCGCCGAGGCGAGCTACCCCTAGCTCAAGGCGAAGTTCGCAGGTGTTCTCCTTAGCGAGCTCTGTGCGAAGTTTCCAGCGCGAGCCGCTCGATGAGCTCCCGTGCGAGCGAGCTCGAGTCGAGCCGCTGGCGCGAGCTCCCATGTGAGCCACTTAGCGAGTGCGGCGAGCTCCCAAAAGAGCTCAAAGGCGAGCTGCTCGGCGACCTCCCCGACAAGCTGCTCTAGGTCGAGCAGCTCGACGAACTCCGAGGCGAGCTTGTCGGTAATCTGTTAGGTGAGCTTACATGCGAGCTACTAGACGAGCTCAAGGCGAGTTGCCCGATGAGCTCCCGGGCGAGCTCAAGTCGAGCTGATCGGTGAGCTCCCAGGCAAGCTACTTGGCGAGCTCCCAAGCGAGCTCCCCGGCGAGATGTTACTCGGCGAGCTGCTCGACGAACTCCGAGGCGAGCTACCAGACGAGCTGGAAAGGCGAGCTCCCATGGGAGCTGTTTGGCGACCTACTCGGCGAGCTCTCAGCCGAGCTGCTCCGTGAGCTCCCGTGGGAGCTGAACCGCGAGCTCCCATGCGAGATGCTCGGTGAGATCCCAGGCAAGCTTTTTGGCGAG
>CM031241.1:756318665-756341165 GCA_018340775.1 Taxus wallichiana var. yunnanensis
CACTCAAAGCAAGCCACCGCCATGGTTTCACATGCTTGCTCTATTTCTTTGCTTGAATCACCCCTTCACATTCTCGTGGGGAATCCTACGGATACCAAATGAGGTTCCTAAAATTCCTGTGGGAGATAAGGACTTTACCAAGTTTCGGATGCTAATTCAAAGGTGCATAATACTATTTGTCTCATACCCCCGACCGTACACCCGATGGTCAGCTCCTGTGGGTATGCCTATTAGTATAGCTGCTCATTTAGCTCCCACTCTACCCGATAATACCACCTTGCTTCCCGCATCTCTAGCCCCGTCTCCCAATCCGACGGCTTCGAGGTTCATACGACCCCGATTAGCTTTACTTTGGTTAATCTTGGACCCCACATATCACTACCACCGATCGCCCTACCTCATCTCTCTTGCAGATCGCTCCATTCATGACTTGCTCTCTCGCCACCTATCCACACGAGCTTTCCTTCTCAAGCTCCGCCTACCTTTTCATTCCCATACACATATCCAAAGAACCTCAACATCCTATATGGGACATCCCCTATTCGGTCGCCTCAACATATTCATCCTCCACACCTTATCAACACTTAACCCCACCGGTTGTCTAACGGTGGTCCTTGGTCCAATTTGCCTCCGTTTACCACAACCACACCATCATCTCATCCAACTACTGATCTAATAAAACAAATGATGGACAAAATGCAAAACCGGAGGATTTTGTTTCAGGTGAAGTCGTAGCGCCTTGACATACGAGCAAGTTTTTGTCGGGAGCCCATTCACCCTTCTCGTCCCCCTTCATTCATATCCTCCTCAATGGGAGTTGCCGAAATTTACTCATTTTAATAGTAAATAAGACCCTCAACAACACTTGCGATCATTTAGACATGCTCGTTATTTGATTGCCCATGATGATTCCTTGTTACTCCGCACCTTTCCCATGTCCTTATCAGACTCGCCTTGAGTGGTATAGTGCTTTAACCAAAGACTCAATCTTCTCTTTTAACCAACTAGCCCAATCTTTCTTGGATCATTTCTCCATTAACATTGCTAAGAAAGTATCCATCACCGACCTTTATGCCATCCGACAATTCAAGACGAATATATCACAGATTTCGCTTGACGATGGCACGGCCTTATCAACCAACTTACATATGCCTTGCCTCAAATCGAACTTATCGAACTTTTCACGCGGGCATGTGCTAAGCACATTTCTCCTACTCTTCAAATTCAAACTTTCCGCACATTTGATGAGGCCTTTACCATGGCGCGGAAACTAGAAATTCGAGCCTTAGAAGAAGAGAAATTGTGGTTGCGTAACAAAACCCCAATTTCCAAACTCCCGATTCCACCAATAAACCAAATACCACCACTCCTCACGCGTCCACTTCTTCTAAATCAAAAGGAGTTGTCCACGCGGTGATGGTCAAATCCCAACCACCGTCTAATACCCCTCCAAAAGCCACCTATAAGTATAAAGTGGAACCCATCAACTACACTCCTGGGAGAGACATATGGTGTGATATTGGAAAATTGCTCAAAGTAGGAGCCATTACCTTACCTCCCGTTAAACCTCATTCCGGTTTGATTCCACTCGCGCCATACCTTCCCGGTACAAAGAAAATGACTTTGAAACTTCCACTGCGTGTGAAGGGACACAAGTCATGAGAACTGCAAGATGTTGAAAAACATAGTGCAGAAATGGTTGATGCGGGGATATAGCCTCGATAATCCTAATGCCCCCGCTAACCGAAATTGAAAATATTCAACAAACCATTCCCGAATCACTCATCCAACAAGAACGTAAACCAGGATATCTTAACCGAGGAGAGTGTTCATGAGATCCATGCGTCTTCGACTACCCACCAAAATCCTCTATCGAGAAAATTTTGAATCAAGCCTCTTCACTAACACAAGAGCCCGAACGTCCTTTACCACCATCAAACCAAAGTGAAATCATTCCTTTACCCATAAAGGAGTTAACTACCTAGACTTCCTTCCCATCAATGAGTCTTCTTATACCACATCCCTGCAAGATCGCGAGCGGATGTTATCTAATTTATCTATTTCCCAGACGTCTCCTTCTACCACTCTTGCTACACAAGAGGAAGGCTGCCTACTCCTTTTGACATCCTTAGACGAAAAATATCTTACACCAACATCACCAAATTCTTTAACCATAACAGATCCCCTCAAACACACTCTCCTACCTATTAGTCCCTCATCATCTAAATCTTTTCAACAACCTAATCGACCTCTTAATATCTATTGATACAAGATGCCTCATCTACCCCCCGTATCACACCCATAGTGGATTGGAATCACAACCTACCTTTCTTCCGTACCAAATTTACAATTCAAACCTGAAGACTGTCATTCTCCGTAAGATGACGAATCCTATGGGAACGTTTGAGTACCCCTTATTCTACTCAAATGCAAATGACCGATTCCGAGGCCTCCACCATATACCCAAGTGCTTACGAAGCTTAAGATGCCCATGTTCTCACCTTCACCCTCACCTCTACCAAATGCCCCGTCCACTTCTATTAACTTAGCCAAATCTTCCCCTACGCTTGGGACCTTACCCATACCCGGCCTAACACACCCACCTAAGCGGCTTGATTTATCCAAGAATAAAGCCGCCCGCCACCTAGAAGACAAGCTCAATCCGTGCCTCTATCACAATCAAAACCATCATCGTCACACCCACCTTCCATATTGGGACCTCATCCCTCCACCTTACATCAATATATCATACCTCCGCGTTTTCTTCAAAATGACTGTGCCTTCTACACCTATACAAAGATCTAAGGGTATAACAACACCGTCACCCCGCGTATCCGTCCACCTATCAACCCTAAACAAATTCCATCATCAAAAGATTTGTTTTCTTGGTCACTCCTATTTCCCGTGGTTGTTTTTCGATACCACATCATCTATGGCCTTATCATCCAATATAGCTTCGCGCCAAAGAAACCACGTTTAGTGAAAACGCGTGTCAACACCCTCAATTTGAACCACCACCCATATGAACCAACCACGCCCAAACATTACCAAAACCGCATTTACGAACCAACCACGCCCAAATATTACCAAAACCCGCGCAACCAATACCCTTATCCTCCTCCGATTTTGACCCACTCAAAGGATCTTACGCCAAAATCCTTGTTATGTTGGTGGAGAATGCGACCATTTCCCTACCCCCACTTAGACCTTATGACCCGTCTAAACCTCGACCTATAGGTTATGATGAGTCTAAGATCTGCGCTTATCACCGCACACCAGGACATTATGTGGAGGGATGCAAAGCTTTAAAACCATCCTTCGTCACCACCTCTCCCAGATAGAAAGGTTAAGAAAGACAACTTACGAAGGGAGAGACCTTTAGCTCAATTCCCTCTACTATATCATCCGTCCCCGCCTCACCTAGACCTATCATTATTACAACCCCACCTCAAGACCATGAGTTATCCCAACCATCTTCCTCATCTCAGTCTACGAGATCAATATGATTAGTGTCGCTACTCGAGGCGTAAAAGCAATGGGAAAGCAAAGGAAAACATGCTGCGGCATCTCTTTCTCCGTCAAACATCCCGATTACACCACCACCCAAAGTGGTTATTCGCGGACCCACCTATCCGCCTCTAATGGCATTGCCCACCGAACTATGATCAAACAGCTTCATCAATCACCCGTAAAAATGACACTTGTATGATCTCATTCAGACTTTTGAATCTCATCGAAAAGCTCTCATTGAGATCCTTCAAGGGATAGAGGTTTTACCTAACGAAACATTGCCTGTTACCTCTATTCTAACACCCAATCATGTTGCTTCACTCACTAAACAATCCATCTCCCCCCACCTTTCTGCCTCTCGTGCAAAGAAGCCGCCGCCGCTTTCTCCGAAGATGAAATTGTGATTTTGGTACGTAAGATCCCGACCTACCTCTTTTCATCTCACTTACATCCGGATATTCGTACGCATGTTATGATTGACGGGGCTAGCCTAAACATCATCTCTTCAAAAGCTTTTCAACAAATGAATATCCCTTCTAGCTACATGTGTGCCAACCCCATCATGTTGCGGTCATTCAATGACGCTATTACTTCTACCTTAGGCACCGTGATCTCAACATTTGGGTAGGACCACGTACTTTACCCGAACTCTTCTATGTCCTCGAGGGAGAGTTCCAATATAATATATTGCTAGGTCGTCCTTGGATCTCAAAGGCCATGGGATGCGTTCCTCAACATTACATAGATACATAAAATTTGAGTACGAGGGAAGTACTACACCATAAAAGCTGATCCTCCCCCTTTAAAACCTGCAATATGATATACCACCCTAATGATGTGATTATACCAATCAAGACACCCATACATTCAACCCAACCATCCTATTCAAATGTACCTCAACCATCCACCTCAACCGCGCCTACGCCTTCAACTAATGAAACCTGCCGCAAAACCACTTCCTTCCACAGCCTAACATCCCAACCTCCGACCCCTTAGTAGATGTTTTTAACGCCTTACGCTGGGGAGTACCGCCTATATAATGTTAGTTCTTTCCCTATCCCCGCAGAGTACTGACAATTACATGCACATCCCACCTACGACCGTCCGCGTGGGGAGGTAATCTCTTACGGACCACCCCATTGCCGCACTAACCTAACGTACGGGGTGTTGACGCATCCTCCATTACCCCGAACCTCCTCTTGGTGTGGTTCCCTTCCAATCAATTTTTAATATTTGACAAATCGTCGTTTCACCCTCACCTTCTTGACTCGTGCTTGGAAAGGCTTTGGTTTTGGTCTTTACGAAAGGCCGACATACACTCATTCCCGTGACTACCCGCAAACACAATGATCGCAGTGGTCTCGGTTTTCCGAAACACCTACACAAGAGACACCTCGTGTCACCTGTATCTCGGAAGAAGACGACGTCACCCCTACCAAACCATCATCACCCACTTTTCCATCATCACCCACGTAATCTATAGACCTCGAATCTATCCCTCCTAACTTTTTTTTTTCATAAATACTATCTTCATAGGTCCTCTCACTTATCAACGCGATAATGAGGACCCATCTTCTCTTCCCCTTCGTATCGGACATGATCGAAGAGGATTCGCCTTTGATTAATGTTGTTGAGTGTCAGGATGACGAATCCATCCTCACTTACCTTGGCGCGGATGATTCTTATATTCAACGAGCCTTACCATCTGAAACCCAAACCATGCTGAACGAATCTACTATAGAAATCAACATCCACACGAAGGAGGATCCTCACATTGTGAAGATTGGACAATCCCTTAACACATCGAACAAGCCACCTTTACTACCTTTCTCCGTACTCCACAACCAAGCTTTCGCTTGGTCCTACGCCGACATGCCAGAATTGATCCTACCATTCATTGCCGTCCATAACATTACCTAAACCCCGATTCCAAACCACCAAACAAAAACTAAGAAAATGCATCCACACATTGCCCTCTTGGTCAAAGAAGAGCTTCAACGACTTCTTTCTCGTTTCCTTCATCTTGCCTATTGACTATCCTCAATGGATTTCTAACATCGCACTGCACTAAAGTGATGGGGGACTTCGGATATGCATGATTTTTGAGACCTTAACCTTGTTTGCCCTAAGGATGACTTCCTCCCAAGTATTGATCAACTTGTTGATCTCATGTGGTCATGAAATGCTTTTCTCATGGATGGATTTTCAGATACAACCAAATTTTGTTGCCTTCGCCGATCAACACAAAACCGCCTTCATAACTCCTCGGGAACCTTCATTATCGTGTCATGCCGTTTGGCCTTAAGAATGCTAGCGCTACCTATCGCTGGGCTATGACATACATTTTTCATGACATTATGCACACTATCTCTTGAAGATTACGTCGACGATCTTCTTGGCAAGTCTAAACATCGCAGTTGAACATCTCGATATTTTAACCATTATTTTTGATCGCCGTTACAATATTCTGTCCTTCTTCAACCAAAGAAATGTGTCTTTGGTGTCCTTTCGGGAAAAATTCTTCGCTTTATCGTCTCTTTGCGTGGCATTGAGGTCGATCCATCTAAAGTAAAAGCTATCCTAGAAATGCCCCCACCCAAAACCTCAAACAATTACGTAGTTTGCAGGGTAAACTTCAATCCATCCGGCGTTTCATCTCCCAACTCTCGGATCGATGTCACCCTTTTCATCACCTTCTTAAAAAGGACGTTGCCTTTCAATGGAGTGAGGAGTGTCACCAAGCCTTCGAAGCTCTCAAATCCTATCTCTTGCAGCCACCCGTGCTTATCCCACCCCAGGACGACCACCCTTTCTACCTTTATCTTTCCGCCACTGACCATGCTATAGGAGCTATGCTCGCACATCGGGACTCGGCACGTCGAGAACAGGCCGTTTATTATATAAGTCGTACCCTCGTGGATTACGAGACTAGGTATACACATGTAGAAAAATTGTGCCTAGCCCTATCATTCGTAGCCACCAAACTCCGACATTACCTCCTGAATCACAAAACTTTTGTCATCACCAACACGGACCCCATTCATTATATGTACACCAAACCACATCTAAACCAACGCATCGCTCGATGGCTTATGCTCCTCGCCGACCTCGACCTTGAGTTTGTCCACCAGAAATCAATCAAAGGACAAACCATCGCAGCACCAACTTGCGGAAGCCCCTTTACCTCGGGAAAATTTACCAATTTGACATTCCCGACGAACTCATCGCCACTCTTTCACTCTGGGAAGAGTCGTATCAAATGACCCTCTTCTTCGATGGATCTAAATGCTAGCGTGGAGGAGGATCCGAGTTTTCTCATTCCTCTCGACGCCGAGCCTATGCTCTCTCATTCGACTGATTTCCCTTACACTAATAATACAAATGGAATACGAGGCCCTTGTTTCGGGTCTCTAAGTTGCGATACACTTAGGCATCAAATCTATCAATATCTTTGGTGACTCTCAATTAGTAGTCAATCAAGTTATGGGCATCTACCAATGTAAAATGAGGAACTTCAAAAGTACAAACACTACGTCGATTCACTTCTAGCCTTATTTACTCACTATTCTATCAAAACCATTCCCGCTCCACTAACAAATTTATGGATACTATGGCTTGCTTAGCCTCACAAATTCCCGCCGCACCAACCGACTTTGAATTATTCGCCGTGGTCCAACAAATTTTTGCCCCATCCTATTCAACCCCGGTAGTTTTTATGATAAATACCGTGTCTACTAATTCGCAGGATACCCGGTACCACCAATTTCACGACTACCTTACAATCTCTCGTTCTCCCACTCGACCTTACTAGTAACGGAAAACGCTTTTCTTAAAAGTTTTTCTCGTTATGTTGTCATGGGGGACTTCTCTATAAACATGGCTTTGATGGCATCCTCCTTCATTGTCTAACCGGTGCGGAGGTCACCTATACCATCCAACAAGTCCATGATGGGATTTGTTGTGGACATTTTAGTGGCCTTGCCATGGCTAAACGAATCCTTCGCCTAATTTATTATTGGCCTACTCAATAACGATCGCTACGAATATGTTAAGCGTTGTGTTATGTGTCAACAACATGCCAACCTTCAACACACTCCTAGCCATCCGCTGCAGTCGCACGAGATCTTTGGCCTTTCTCACAATGGGGTTTAGACCTTATTGGTGAGATTCACCGACCTCTTCACAACGTCACCGTTGGATAATCACAAAGAACCAAATATTACACAAAATGGGTGGAGGCCATTACTCATTTCAATCAAAAAGAAAAAATTGTCGAATTCATTAACCATCACATTATCTCGTCGTTTTGGTATTCCTCATCGCCTAATAATGATAATGGTAAATATTTTACAAACAAGTTGTTACAAGACCTTTGTGACAACTTTGGTATCAAACTTAGTTTCTCATCGCCTTACTATCCGCAGCCAATGGTCGTTGAATCTTCTAATAAAACCCTAACCAAAATCCTCATGAAAGTTTTCAATGAATCCGGGAAGAAATTGGCACGATCACATTCCCTTTGATCTTTGGGCTTATCTTACTAGCATTTGTACCTCTACTAATGCCACACCTTTTCTTTGGTATATGGTACCGAGGCTGTTTTACCTCTTGAAATACAAATACCCTCCCTTAGAATATCTCTTCAGGATATTCTCACCAACGATGATTTCCGCCAAGAGCGGTTAGCCCAATTGGAGCTTCTTGACGAACGCCGCCTTACAGCTCTTGATCACCTTCAAAACTATCAAAAACGCATCAAACGTGCTTATGATAAGTGACTTCATGAGCGTACCTTTAAGGTTGGTGATCTTGTCTTCAAAGAGAATCAACATGTCACCAAACTAGAAAAGAGCAAACGTGGAAAATTTGCTCCCATTGGATTGGGCCTTATATAATCACTCACACCTATGGATCGGCACTTATCGCTTAGCTTCGCTTAATGGTAAGCCCGAGCTCGAACCCCTTAATGCCCCGCATCTTCAACCATTCTATTGTTGAATCTAGTGTTATATCACTTCTTATCTACCTACCGCTCGTCCCGAGCTCACTTACCACCACATACACTTTGTTTCCTACACGTCATAATAACAATCAAGCTCACATAGTTTGATTCTCACCTCCCCTCGACGATGCCTTTCCCTTTTAGTCTAGTCCATGACTTCAAAGTATTAAAATAAGCCGTATTCTTATGGGATTTTCTTGAGTCAAACTTCCTACTAAACTAGATGCTTCATGCCAAAAGAACATCTAGTCATCTAAATTAAATATAGATGCTCCCTCGAAGGACAGCTTATATGCCAAACTATATGCTTTACTATATATAGATGCTTCCTCGAAGGACGGCTATGCACTAAAATCATATCTCGCTACTATAAATAGATGCTCCTCGAAGGACAAATGCTATACACGTTAGCCTTTATCTCGAAGCTTCTCGCATCGATCAACTTTGTGAAGACCTCAAGAATAAAACAATCAATATCCTTATAGACTTCCCGCATCGATCGCCTATATTCAGTCAAATAAATGCCTCATTCAAAAGAAATTTTTGGGTCATGGACTTGTCTATTTAGGGTAGGTTCTCTTTCGTCGAATGCTCACTTTGTAACAAGTTCTCTCGTACTCAGCCTATATCATTCACCTCACCTCACCATTTGTTTCAACTCAAGGGACGTAACGTACACGCCGATATATTGTGATCATACAACTCTTTTCACCTATTGACTTCTCGTCTATGCACGGTACCTAGGGCTTTAAGCTCATTCTACATTGTGTGGTTTGTTTAGCTCTTTTCACCTACGGAGCACTCTTTCCACTTTGCCTCGCATCTAGGATTGTGTGTTGATCTTAATCAGGACATGGTTCCCTTCTACTTGGGTAGGCTCACTTTCGCTTCCCTTATACCTTTTACAACATCACCAATTCATTACCGACACCAACAACCTTACCTTACCAATATTAATATCAATATTCTTACCAACCAACCAATTGCCTAAACCGTACCAAATTGCCTGAATTCACCTCTCCCTGATCCTAAGGGAGAACTACATCGGTCTGAGGCCCCTCCTTGCTTTGTGCAATGGGCTATGTAGGCAGCACTTCGGAGACATGGGGTCTCCCAAGGTTAGCTCGACCATCCCCTACCATAACCTATCATGTGTGGTAAATATAAATATTTTTGTGTATTTCTATTTAATCACATTCCTCTTTATCCTTTTTCAAAACACCAAAAATCACAACGCAAACATTCTTATTATTTTCATAACTCAAATCAACATACATATCGTTTTATTTAGATGTTAAACAAATACATCTTCTCTATCATCGACACGCAGTGTCGGTACTCTTATTTATTCTTGTACCTTGCTAACATTTATTTAGACCCTCACGCCTCATCTCGAACTAGGTGATGATCGTGATCATCGACCCCTCTCACCAGCCTCTCGTCCTCAAAGGTACCACGGATATTGGTACCACCCACCGATCCGCCAATCTCTCCTCGTAACATATGAATACACCCTCTTGAATGGAGGAATCCAGCCTCTAGTCTCGCTGCTCGTGACTCCACAACCGCTAACAATCCTCTTGTCTCATTCACCGCGTTTGAGCTACCGAACCAAATACTGCGCAGCTGATCCCTCTCGCTGTAATCACGGCTATGTCGTGGCGATCACGTACACCTCTCACGGCTGCTCCGCTACCCACCATAACCTATAGGCCTCTCGTCATTCCCGCATCCATTACACCGTGATCGGCTGCTATCTCTCAAGCCCTTCTCGGAGGTGTTGGCCGGGAGGTGAGAATGCCGCCTCGGCGTAGATCCTCATATATGGTCTATAAGCCGTGGGTATATCTACACAAATCCAAATTGTCGCCGCACGCGATCTATAGGAATCCTCTCATATTCACCCGGCTCGTGCCCGCGATCCACCTCAATCGCTCTACACCTCTCAACTCCTCGGCCTATGTTCTCGGTTACCATATAGTTCCCGTAAGGCCTCCAATGAGATATCCGCAACCATCACCCTCTCCCATACCTACCCGTAATACTCAATGTCACCCGTCACGGCCTCGAGATCTTGCCTCTTGTTCTCGTCGGACCCAGCGCCTCAATCCCAACCTCTCGTACTCCGGTCTCTCCTACTCGGATGGATCGGCCTATTGGTCGTACACAAACAATGTGCTCATAGGCCCAACAGTGTAATAAGTATGAACAATCCAGCGATCGATGCCCCGTGATTTCACCTACAAGCCCATAAACCCTGTATAGCTCCGCCAAATATGCAGTGCCCATGCAAACGCGTCACGTTCCTTTCTATCATGTCCCGGATAACACACATCAATGCCTTTGGAAATCTTCCCCTTCCGCCTCGGTAATGCATAATACCCTACCGCTATCATTAATATTATCGCTAACCTTGTCTCCTTAGGATGTGTTGCCGTATACATTATCCCATACGTAAATGATAAACCTCGCTGTGTCAAATCTCGTGCATATGGACCAAATACTATTGTTATCGCTCCTCGCGCCGCACTAGGTAAGGCCTAATATCTTGGTTCTCCCGTAATAGGGAGTCTCAAAATACGGAACACATCTTCCAATGTTACCGCTCATCTCCCCTGTTGGCGAGATAAAACGTATTCTTCTCTCGGATTCCATCTTTCAATTAACACCTACAACATAGCATGGTTACGTGCGATTCATGAATAATAATGAATTCCACTTAACCCCAGATGATTTATCAATTTCCATTCTCGCTAGTGTTACATCCGCTCGATTAAGACAACAAAGGCTGCACACTATCATTCATCCTCAACCCCGCCCGAGCTTGCATACATCAAACCAACAAACAACCTTTTAATCCATTTTTTTTTTTCACATTCTCGAAATTCCTCCAAAGAATCGGTATCGATTATGAATAACAGATCGATTGAGTAACCGATACCGGTTATCCTAATCATTCACCGGCCATCAATTACATACACCTTGCCTAAAAACAACCACCTACGACAATAATTTGCTCGTTTATTCCTTTCTATACATACAAACATACCTGAAACCCCTGATTACCTACCCCGTAACACTTACCTCACCTGCAACCCTTGTTATCATGTTTTCTTTCTCATATCTACCCACCTACTCTCCCCCTCTTATTCACAAAACATGCAGTAGTTAAATCACAAAAAAACGTTACCTCTTGGTTTGCAGAGCTTGAGGTGGCCCTTGTCTTCCCTCTTGTCCCTGCCTGCTGGATGTTTCTCCTCGTCCTGCCATTATTACCACCTTTTTCAAACCTGCCTTTCTGTCTTCTGAATCTCAGATCACAATCACTTTCCCTGTCTCTTCACTTCTAATCACTCAAATCTCTCATGCAATTACATGTCCCAGTCGTTAAAACAGCGTCGCATTCGCGTATTTAATATCTTGCATGGCTCTCAAAATTAGAACTTAAGTTGCCACCCTAGCTTTTTTATTTTTAGAAAAGCTCATACCTAAATAACCGGTATCGGTCATGTAACCGATATCGGTCTACTAACTACCGCCGTCGGTTATCTAACCGATATCGGTTACACACCTGGCCTTTTGAAACATGGTCTTTTCTTCATTTTTTTACCTAATTTTTGTCGCGCCCGCCTCTTTTCCTGCATCACAACACCATTATCCATATTTGTCCATCCACCACACATATCATTACAATTTCATTAACATCATCTATTTTACAAAAACAAACCAGCCATCAGCTAAGGATACCAAACCAAAACAAAACAAAACAAAAAACTATCTATCTATACCTCATTTGAATCCAACTCATCAGATACATATATAACAATGTCACAAAACCAGCCCAAAACATGCAACATTTCATCATATAACATGTCATCCATATATACGTGTAAAAACAAAAACATCAACATCATCCATATATCAACATGTCAATTAAACTCATCATACATTCTATATTACAAACCATCGACAAAATACTTAAAAACATTTTGAACACAACATGTGGATCAAAACATCATCTATATATATATATATATATATACAAGTTTCAAATATACAATGTGCCCTACATCGGAGCCCTCGTGATCTCATCATCAACAAAACCGCACGCAGCCGCAATAACTATCAAAAATCTCGACTCGCTCGCAGCCGGTCCTCATATCAAAATATACTCGGCTCGCAGCCGGTACCAATGTATAACCCGTACTCGGCTCGCAGCCGTATCTGAATAAATGAATAAATGAATAATATGTAGGCACGTAGGCCTCTATAAACATAACCTTCGCGGACCGGTGCCCATATCTAATATACAAATACAAAAACCATGTCGGGCTCCTTAGCTCTCCCCACCGCCCTCGGCGCCTCTCTCCCCGCTGGTCCCCGTGGTGCCTCTCACCTCTTGCCTATCACGTAAGACACGCCGGTTGTGGCTGCGCCTCCCCGAGATCTCTCGGCTATGAGAGGTCTCGCTCTCATGAATCGCATAAGGTGA
Organism: Taxus wallichiana var. yunnanensis; assembly: GCA_018340775.1. Taxonomy (NCBI): domain Eukaryota; kingdom Viridiplantae; phylum Streptophyta; class Pinopsida; order Cupressales; family Taxaceae; genus Taxus; species Taxus wallichiana. Next base: position 756,331,670 of record CM031241.1, read on the forward strand.
TACTCAATTTTGGTACCATCAAGAATATCGATAGTATCGGGCCTCCGCTCTAACCTCCATATAGCGCTCTCGAGCCATCAAGGAGCTGGGCTGGTCCCTAGCACCTAATACTAGTACCCCCGTGCTTGTGGTGGTGGTTCCTGTGGCTATGCCTTTGGTGGTGGTGGGTGGTGGTGGTGTGGCTGCACTGCAGTGGCTGCACGCATTGCGTACTGTACTGCACTGCACTGCACTCGTGGGTGGTGGCTTGGTGGTGGTGCTTTGCGCCGGTGCTGTGCCTCGAGCATGGGCTAGCCGCTTCTATAAGACCCCTATTCGTGCTCGCAAGCAGCTAAAGCAAGCTGCCCTGTAAGAGCTGCACCGACCCCGAGCTGATCTCTCTCTTGTCTTTCACAGATGCCAAGTCGGGCCGTGCAGTGCGGCATATGCTACCCTCGCCACTCTCTCGACCAGCCCACCACACCATGTATGCTCTGCACAACCAAAGATCATCTACTGTGTCATCTCGCTGGCCTCTCAAAGCAACCTAATCTAGATCAAAGGGCTATGGTGCAGCGGTGGGGCCTCTAGATCATCCCTCGTGTACCGAGGGAAGGGAGGTGGCTCGCCCTGCCGCAGCCCCATCTCGCTCGCGTGCCCTCTCTAGGGGTATCCTCTCGTACTCTCCCGGCCTCCGTCCCGCTATCCGAATGTGTACTAGATCGATGCAATCGTAAGCGGGCTCCTCCGTGAGGGTGATGACCTCGTAAGGTCTCCATACAATATCTACCGCTGTCAGGCCCTCTAACATAAATGCCTCGTAGTAGGCAACGCTCTCCCCCACAAGCACGCTCGTGGCTGCCCCATGACTCCTAACCACCTCTCGAAAGCCGTATTCGTATATAACATGTGGCCCGGCCGCTGGGCAGCCCTATCGTCTCGATGCATATGATGTGCTCATATGCCCAACAATGAAGTAAAAATTCGAACAAATACCAAATCGCCACATCCGCGATAACCCTGCTTGAGCTCTCTGTATAGCTGCACGTGATACACCTGGTGCCCACGCATAGCAAGTATGCTCCTCCACCATCTCAAGCAGCACCCCCATCAATGCCCGTGGAAACGGCCTCCTCTCGAGTCCGGGAGGGCGAGGCGGGTGATCCTAATCATCATCAGACACTGGCCAGGTCATGTCTCATGTCGGTGCGCACGGTACATGTCACCATACCAATACTCACGCCGTGATAGGTAATTCACGTGGCTGCATCTCCAAAACTCGCAGGATGCTGTCCATCGGCGTCTCCGAATCTACTCGGAACACCGCCTCTCCTCGATCGGCGGTCGAAGGATGCGATACACATCCTCCAACGTGATAGTCATCTCCTGGGCCGGGAGATGGAACACATTGGTCACCGGATCCCATCTCTCAATGAGGGCGACCATCAGTGTGATCTCTCTCTATCGCTCTGTACCTCTGGACTCCACCGAGTCCCACCTCGCACATGATCGCCCGGTGAGCTGCGGACACATGTGGTCTCATCACACACCACAGCTGGGGCATCCTATCCCGCATCGTTAATCTGGCCGACGTGCTGCAAAACCAACCCACATCCTTAGACCTACTTTTTATCACAACATCTACTTTACCCTCTAAACCCCTTTTATCCCCCGACCACACCCCGACTCTCTACCACCCCACCCAAAACCCAAACTCACCCCACCTACAAAACCAAACTCACCCCACCCAAAACCCAAACCCACTCCACCTAAAAACCAAACCCACCCCACCCAAAACAAAACAAACCCAAATCCAAACCCACCCAACCCAAAATCTACCCAAATCCAAACCCACCCAACCCCAAAACAAAACAAACCCAACCCACCCCAACCAAACCCCACCCCACCCAACACCCCACCCCACCCAACATCCAAACCCACCCAACCCCAAAACATAACAAACCCACCCAACCCCAAAACAAAACAAACCCAACCCACCCCAACCAAACCCCACCCCACCCAACACCCCACCCCACCCAACATCCAAACCCACCCACCCCAAAACATAACAAACCCAACCCAACCGACACTCACCCCAAACCCAACCCAACCCACACTCACCCAAACCCAACCCAACCCACACTCACCCAACACCCAACCCAACCCATACCCATACAAACCCAAACCGACGCCGGCCGACATACGACCGACGCCGGTCCAGCCCAACACACCCTGTCCACACAATTTGTGACCGATGTCAAGCCTTAGCAACCGACATCGGGCTGAATTACGGAGCCGAACCCCGCGCGGCCCCCACCCATATTTTTGCATTTTTATACTTATCTACCCACCCAAACACCATAAAAACCTACCCACCCAGCCGACTTGCCCTATTTTACCCATCTATCCTCTTCGTTTTTCAAATTACGTCAATTTACTCATTATTTCCTAAAAAAATGTGTAAATTCCTACCCAAACCCCCAATTTCACTTAATACCATTCCAACACACAAAATAAAGAGTTCCGAGCCTACCATGCGACGACGACACGCCGTCGTGGTGGGATGGGTGGTGGTGGTCCACCTGGTCCGACCCCTCCTGCTCCTCCCGCCCGTGCCATGGCTCCATTCTACTCTATGGGGTCCCCGCTAATCAAGCTGCTGCCTCCTCCTCACTCGGGCCCACAAACAACTCACTCCTCCAAAGACAATAGCTCCACCTCAATCAATAAACCTCCAATCTCAACTCTCCACGTCGACAAGTCAATTTGGTTTTCAAAATAACAAAGTGACAATGACAAGCTATATTTTTCTTTTTATAGGTTTTTCGCTCTTAACCGATATCGGTTTCATGTTGCCCTAATGAACCGGTATCGGTCCCTTAACCGATATCGGCCACGTAGAATCGACATCGGTTTCTTCTTCCAACTTTCCCCACTTTTTTGCCCTTATTTACCATTTGCCCCTTTTTAACCACATATCGCCTATATCCACCTTTGTCGAACACCATTTGTTTACCCATTTGGCCCAACCTCAAGGCCTCACCGACACATTTGGCCCGACCTAAGGCCTCACCCCTACCTATTCAGCCCGACCCAAGGCCTCAACCTACCTATTCAGCCCGACCTAAGGCCTCAACCTACCTATTCGTCCCGACCCAAGGCCTCAACCTACCTAATCGGGCCGACCCAAGGCCTCGCCCTAACCATTTGGCTCGACCCACGGCCTCGCCTCAACCTACCTATCCGGCCCGACCCAAGGCCTCGCCCTAACCATTTGGCCCGACCCAAGGCCTCAACCTACCTATCCGGCCCCACCCAAGGCCTCGCCCTAACAATTTGGCCCGACCCAAGGCCTCACTCTACCCTTATGGCCTGACCCAAGGCCACAACCCAACAACTTGGCCCGACCCAAGGCCGTATCACTTCAATACCATACCCACAATCAACATTTTATTTTATCCATCCATCATGTACCTTTTGTTCAATCGAGCTCACCTGTTCGTGTTTTAGCATGATTAGGGTCCTTGACTTGATCTGTCGACCAACTTTGCCTAGACCTAGACCGTGACGTTTATCTCAACCAAACCAACCATTTGGTACTGCCGAACATGCCTAAACGTTCCTGTACCTTACCTGTTATATACCCTGGAGCTACTTCCTATGCCTTGGATACCAGGATTATATCACCCTTGTTTGGATAAACTATCGACCTTTGCCTATACATTGCTGGTTTGCTCATCAAATCATGTACCCTAGTCGTACTATTGCATTTCAACATGCGCCTCGCTTCCTGGACCTACCCCACACCTTACCATCCTCTCTACAACATGTACCCTTTATCAACCCTATCCATGATTTCGCGTTCACTCAATCTATGATAGATTTGAGGGGGATTACCTATATCCTTAACAGAGAAACCACTTCATATTATTGTCCGCATGACTTTACAAAACAAGCTACACGACAATAAGGGGCTAATGTAGACACCAAATTCGTGTCTTACGACCCCTTGTGACCCACATTCCATTCCGCAATCTAACCTCATTACCTAAACCTTACACAATTATTTATTAATTACCTTGTAATTGATAAATCCACATCACCTTACCTACCACCTCATTTTACCACTTCATCATGACCTAGCCCTAACCCTAAAACTAACCTAATTAAGACCCGTAACTTGGTCCACACCTACACCCATAACTAATGACCCCTTTCGCACTCCAAAACCGACCTTCTAGTCACTTGACCAAGCCCGAATCGATCTCTCGGGAGAAAAGTTAGGGAAGGTGGGCTATTTTACTAAAAATAGCCTACTTTTTCCTTACTAATGCCGGTTCCTACTCGACCGCCGTCGGTTACGAAACCACCATCGGTTCCCTCGTAAATGGGCTCCCAAACCAAAACAACGGATCGAAATTTCATTTTTGGATCAAAGAAAAGGATTTTTGAATCAACAGAGATCATTGGGAGCGAGAAACAGAGTCCAGATCTTCACTTGACCGAGCAGAGACGAGTGGAGATACCAGAAGTGTTTACAGCAAAGGAGATCAACTTGCATCTTCGTCAAAACCAGTAAGTCACATCTTGCATGTCCTCTGTTATAACATTTCTTATGCCTTTTGAATCACAGTCCTCATAAATCCATCCCTGAATCCACTACCCAACATGCATATTACCTCTAACTATCATTCATCTACCTCTCATCACCTTATTTCCTAAATACCACCTATATACAGCCTTACAAACAACACAACTACCCCATAAAGTGACCAACCTACAGATCCTAGAACCCACCGGTATCGGTTATCAGTAACCGGCATCGGTTATCAGTAACCGCATCGGTTCCTCTGATCAAAACCAGAAAACCAGCCTTTCCCCTACCCAGTTCAATGAAGCAATTTAATTGATACTTTACAGTCTTTTGTGTTAATTCATATTAGCAGGGAAACTGACCACCTTCGAAAGGAAGTTTTATATTTCCTGGGCCCAAGGCGTTTCCTCATTTATTGTTTAATCAAAATCTTGTGGTCTTGTGTTCTTATTTTGCAGTAGTCCTTCCAAGACAAAAGGAGTTCTTCGCAATCAGCCCGATCTTTCTCTACGGTACACGTACACCATTTCGACATTTCACATGGGTATTCCTCCTAGCCCCTAACCTTATCTATTTCTAAAAGGAACGAAACATTCCGAGTGAAACAGAGCTCCGGGTGAGCTCAAGTCGAGTTGTTCGGTGAGTTCCTAGGCAAAGCTACTTGGCTAGCTATTGAGAGAGCGGTGAGCTCCCATGGGGGAGCTTTGGCAAGCGCTCGCTGAGCTCTCGCGAGCTTCTCCCGAGCTCCATTTAAACCGCGAGCTCCCAGCAAGCTGCTCGGTGAGATCCCATGTGCAGCAAGCTATTTAGCGAGCTTTATGGCGAGCACAAGGCAAGCCCCGCGGCAAGCTGCTATAGGGCGAGCGTGTCAGCAGTCTTACAGGCGAGCTGCCAGACGAGTTGGCAAGGCGAGCTGTCAGGCGAGTTGCTCGGCGAGCTCCCGAGTGAGCTGCGTGGCGAGCTGCTCGGCGAGCTCCGCCGCGGCGAGCTACCAAACGAGCTCAAGCGAGTTGGCAAGGCGAGTTTCCATGCGAGCTGCTCGATGAGCTCCCGTGCGAGCGCGAGTCGAGAGTGCTTGCAGGCGAGCTGCCCGAGTGAGCTCAAGGCGAGTTGGAGAGCTCGAGGCGAGTTGCCACGAGCTCAAGAGCGAAGCCAGAGAGCTCCCGAGCGAATTCAGCTCGAGAGCCCGGCGAGCTCCGAGCTCGAGCGAGCGATCGCGAGCTCCCGAGCGAGCTACTTGGCGAGCAGGCCGAGCTCGAAGCGAGCTCCGCGAGCTGCCGGCGAGCCGGCGAGCTCGAGCTCGAGCTAGCTCTCGGTGAGCTCCCAGCTACCAAACGAGCTGCGAAGCTCGCGAGCAAGCGTTTCCGAGCCGATGCGAGCTTTGCGAGCGAGCTCGAGCCCGCGAGCGAGCGAGCGAGCGAGCGCGAGCTGGCGCGAAGCGCGAGTCGAGCCGCTCGAGCGCGAGCGCAAGCGAGCAAGCCGCGAGAGCTCAGAGCGAGCGCCCGAGCTGAGCTGCAAGGCGAGCGAGAGCCGCGAGCAAGGCGAAGAGCTGCGAGCGAGCTCCCGAGAGCGAGAGCGAGCGAGCGAGCGAGCCGTCGAGCTCCCGGCGAGCTCGAGTCGAGTCGAGCCGAGCTCGGTGAGCTCCAGCAAGCTACTGGCCGAGAGCCAGCCGAGCGCGAGCTCCCGCGAGCTTTCGCGAGCTCAGCCGCGAGCAGCGAGCGGGCGAGCTGCCGCGAGCGCGAGCTGAGCTTGAGCTGAGCGAGCTCGGTGAGCTCCCGCGAGCTACTGGCGAGAGCCGACGAAGCTCCGAGGCGAGCTACTGGGCGAGAGCAGGCGAGGCGAGCAAGGGCAAGGCGAGAGCGAGAAAGGCGAGCAGCAGCGAGCTCCGAGGCGAGCGAGCGAGCTCAAGCGAGCGCGAGGCGAGCTCGAGCAAGGCGAGCTGCTGAGCCGTGAGCTGAGCCTGAGAGCGAGCTGCGAGTGCTTGAGCGCCGAGGCGAGAGCCGCCGCGAGCGCTGCGAGCTCGCTGAGCGAGCTCGAGCGAGCCGAGCCGAGCGCGAGAGCGAGCCGCTGAGCGAGCTCGCCAGAGCCGAGCGAGCCGAGGCGAGCCAAGCCGCGAGCCGCCGGTGAGCCCCGCAGAGTTCCCGAGCGAGCCAGCAAGCAGAGCCAGCGGCAAGCAGAGAGCGAAGCGAGCAGCGAGCGGCAGCTCGCAGCGGCGAGGCGATAGCGGCGAGCGCGCGAGCGCAAGCGAAGCGAGCGAGCCGGCGAGCCGCGAGCTCCCGAGTGAGCGAGCAGCGCGAGCGAGCCGAGCGCGAGCGAGCCGAGGCGAGCGAGCGAGCTAGCGAGCTCGAGGCGAGCTCCAGCGAGCGAGTCGAGCGAAGGCAAGCGAGCCGCCGAGCTGAGCTCAGCGAGCGAGCTCAAGCGAGCGAGCGAGCGAGCGAGCCGCCGCGAGAGCGAGCGAGCGAGCGAGCCGAGCGAGCGCGAGCGAGAGCGCGCAGGCGAGCGCCCGAGAGAGCCAAGGCGAGCGGTCGAGCGAGCTCGCGAGCTCCGAGCGCGAGCGCCCGCGCGCGCGCAAGCTCGCTGCTGCGAGCTCAGCGAAGGCGAGCCGAGCTCGAGAGCTCCCGAGCGAGCTCAGCTCGAGAGCGAGCTGCAAGCGAGCGCGAGCGAGTCAAGCGAGCTCCCAAGAGCTCGAGCGCCGCGAGCTCCGCAGGCGAGCCGAGCGAGCGCTGCTCGGAGCTGAGCTAGCCGGGAGAGCTTGCAGCGAGCGAGCTCGGCGAGAGCGAGCGAGCGAGCGAGCTACTCTGCGAGCTCCCGAGCTCGAGCTAGCCGCGCGAGCCCGAGCGAGCTCGCTCGCGAGCTCGAGCGAGCGAGCGCCGCGAGCGAGAGCAAGGCGAGCTAGCGAGGCGAGCTCGCGAGAGCCCGAGGCGAGCTCCTGAGCGAGCGAGGCGAGCTGGCAAGGCGAGCTCCCGGCGAGCTCAGCGAGCGAGCCGCGAGCTCCCGGCGAGCGAGCGAGCTCGGCGAGAAGCAAGCGAGAGCGAGAGCCGGCGAGCTTCGAGCGAGCCCAAGCGAGAGCCAGGCGAGCTCCCAGCGAGAGCCAGGTGAGCTCGCTGGAAGCGAGCGAGGTGAGCTCTCGGCGAGCGAGCGAGCGCGAGCCGGGTGAGCTCCCATGGCGAGCGAGCTTCTTGGCAAGCTCCCAGCGAGCTAAGCGAGAGCTCGAGGTGAGCTCTCGGCGAGCTCCCCGAGCAAGCTCAGCGAGCTCCCAGTGCAAGAGCGCTGGGCGAGCGCTAAGCAGCTCCGAGCAAGCAGCGAGCGCGAGCGAGCTCGAGCTGAGAGAGCTCGAGCGACGCGAGCGAGCTCAGCAGGCGAGCTCGCCGCGATCGCGAGGCGAGCAGCTCCAAGGCGAGTTCGGCAGGTGAGCTTCGCGAGCGCGAGCGAGCTCCCCGTGCGAGCTCCTCGAGCGAGCCGCTCGATGAGCTCCTGCGAGCTCAGCGAGCGCTGGCGAGCTCCCATGAGAGCTTAGCTCAAGCGAGCGCGCGAGCTCCAAAGGCGAGCTCAAAGGCGAGCCGCTCGGCGAGCTCCCTCGAAGCTCAGCTCGAGGTCGAGCAGCTCTCGACGAACTCGAGGCGAGAGCTTAACTGCTAGGTGAGAGCGAGCTGCGAGCTGCGAGCGAGCGAGCTCAGGCGAGCTCAAGAGCGAGCTCCCGGCGAGCTCCAGGCGAGAGCTCAAGGCGAGCCGATGTCGCTGAGCTCCTGCGAGCGAGCTGAGCGAGCTTAGCTCGCGAGCCCTGAGCGAGAGCTGCGAGCCTGCGAGCGAGATGTTACTCGCGAGCCGCTCGACGAACTCCGGCGAGCGAGCTCCGAGAGCCAGCGAGCGAGCGAGCTCCCAGGAGCTGAGCTGGCGAGCGACAGCGAGCCGCCTCGCCGAGAGCCGCCCGTGAGCTCCGCGGGAGCCGAGCAGCGCGAGCTCGCGCGCGAGCTGCTCAGGTGAGATCCCTGCAAGAGCTGCGAGCGAGCTCTGGCGAGATCCCGTGCAAGTCAAGCCGAGGCAGAGCCAGCGAGCAGCTTGCAAGCGAGAGCAAAGAGCGAGGCGAGAGCCGAGCTCAGGTGAGCTCCCCGAGCGAGTGAGCCGAGCCGCGAGCTCCGAGGCGAGCTCAAGGCGAGCGAAAGGTGAGCTCAGCGAGCTCAAGGCGAGCGAGCGAAGGCGAGCTCCTCGCAGCGAGTTTCCATGCGAGCCAAGAGCCGCTGGGCGAGCCCGAGCGCGAGCCGCCGGCGAGCTCCATGCCCGAGCTCGCGAGCGAGCCGCGAGCGAGATCGCGAGCCGCGACGCTCCGAGGCGAGCCAACGCGAAGCGAGCTGAGCTCCAGAGCAAGCAAGGCGAGCTCAGAAGCGAGCTCCCAAGAAGCTCCCGCGAGCTGAGCAAAGCGAGCCATGCAGCGCGAGCTCCCAGCGAGCTCGCTCGGCGACCTCCTCCAGCTCCGCGAGCGAGATCCAGCTCGAGCCGAGCAGCAAGCTCGGCAAGCAGCACTCGCAAGCTGCTATAGGGCGAGCCTTGGCTGAATCTCCAGCGAGCAGCGGCTCGAGCCGTCAAAGCGCAGCTGCTGGCGGGCGGCTCTGTGAGCTTCCTGGGATCAACTCGCCAAACTTGGCTCACCGAATGCGCTTTAGCTTGGGCATCTTGGGGCACAACCCCTCTTTTTTCGCAAAGCAACGGGCCCTGGGTGGAAACCCCACTCTATAATTAGAAAAAAAAAGAAAAAGGAAAAAAAGAAACACAAAAGTTTCCGTGGAAACCCCACTTTTACTTGGAAAAAGAAACACCTCCGCCTCGTGGAAACCGCACTTTATACCTGGGGAAAAAACTACTCTCCGCTCTCCGTGGAAACCCCACTTTTATGCTTTGGAAAAAAAAAAAAAAAAAGCATCTCTC
>CM031241.1:756343665-756346165 GCA_018340775.1 Taxus wallichiana var. yunnanensis
GCGCCGCCGCCCGCACGCGACGCCGCGCCCGCCCGCCCGCCGGAAGCAGCAGCTGGGCAGCCGACAGCAGCTCGCAGTTTAAGGCGCAGACCCTAGGCCCTCAGAGCCAATCCTTTTCCCGGTTACGGATCCATTGCCGCCGACTTACCTACTTACCTACATTGTTCTATCGACTGCAGAGGTCGTTCACCTGAGACTGATGATGTTATGTTATGACGACGACCGGCGTGAACGGTACTCGGTCCTCCAGATTTTCAAGGGCCGCCGAAGGCGCACCGACACACCGCAGACGTGCGGTGCTCTTCCAGCCGCTGACCCTATCTCCGGTTGAACCGATTTGGTGGTGGGCAAAGCTGTTAAAAAGAAAAGATAACTCTTCCGGGGCCCCCGCCGACGCCTCCGGATTTCCTAACGTTGCCGCCCACCGCCACGCCCCGGTTCGGGAATATTAACCCGATTCCTTTCGATGATCGCGCAAAGTGCGGCCTTGATACAGACTTCCCCATCTCTTAGGATCGACTAACCCATGTCCAAGTGTGTTCACATGGAACCTTTCCCCACTTCAGTCTTCAAAGTTCTCATTTGAATATTTGCTACTACCACCAAGATCTCGCACCGGGGCCACCCACCTGTGCGCGCGCCAAGGTTTCGCAACCCCCCCCTCCTCCTACTCATCGGAGCCCGGCACTTGCCCCGACGGCCGAGAGTATAGGCGCGCGCGCTTCAGCCGCCATCCATTTTCGGGGCTAGTTGATTCGGCAGTGAGTTGTTACACACTCCTTAGCGGATTTCGACTTCCATGACCATGACCACCGCCCCGTCTGCCTTAATCAACCAACACCCTTTGTGGGATCTCGGGTTAGCGCGCATTTGGCACCGTAACTCGACTTTCGGTTCATCCCGCACGCGCCTTCGCTTACCAAAAATGGCCCACTGGAGCTCGCGATTCCGTGGCGCGGCTCAACGGAGCAGCGCGCGCCGCCTTACCTATTTAAAGTTTGAGAATAGGTCGAGGGCGTTACGCCCGATGCCTCTAATCATTTGCTTTACCCGATAAAACTCACGCGTGAACTCCAGCTATCCCGAGGGAAACTTCGGAGGAAACCAGCTACTAGACGGTTCGATTAGTTTCGCTATACCTATACCCAAGTAACGATTTAACGATTCAAGACGTCAAGATCGGGCCCGGGCCTCCACCAGAGTTCTCTCGCTTCGCTTCGCCTCGCCTGCATAGTTCACCATCTTTCGGGTCCCAACAGTGTGTTGCTCGCACTCGAACCCTTCACAAGATCGAAGATCGGGGTCGGCGGCGGTGCACCCCAAAGAGGGGCTCTCGCCAGCAGCTTCCTTGCGCCGCGGGTTTCCAAACCCGCCGACTCGCACACATGTTAGACTCCTTGGTCCGTGTTTCAAGACGGGTCGGATGGAAAGCCCGCAAGCAGCGCCACGAGCGCGCAGTGCCCGAGGGCCCGCCATAGCGCGCACGCTCGCTCCACGACCGCCGCGACGGAGGTACACTCAACGGCCCAAAGGCCGTGCTTGTGCCGCCGCGACGGCCGCGCCGACGCACACCCCGAGCCGAGTGGCGGACCGGCTCACACCGCTCCGCATCCGACCGGGAGCATCGCGCCTCCATCCGCTTCCCTCCCGACAATTTCAAGCACTCTTTAACTCTCTTTTCAAAGTCCTTTTCATCTTTCCTCGCGGTACTTGTTCGCTATCGGCCTCTCGCCCGTATTTAGCCTGGACGGAATTTACCACCCGATTAGGGCTGCATTCCCAAAAACGACCCGACCGCCGACAGCGCTCGTGGTGCAACAGGGTCCGGGCCCGACGGGGCTCTCACTCCTCTCCGGCGCCCCTTCCTGGGGACTTGGGCCCACCCGTCGCCGAGGACGCTTCTACAGACTACCGCGCGCGCGTAGATCGATTTTCGATTTTCATGGCTCGGGCTCTTCCCCGTTCGTTCGCTCGCCGTTACTAGGGGAATCCCTGGTAAGTTTTTTTTCCTCCGCTTAGTGATATGCTTAAACTCGCCGGTACTCACGCCCGACCCTGGGCCGCGAAAGTTGGGACGCACCCTCCCGCGGAAGAGTCGCGACTAACAACGAGTAAAGTTCCGCACAAACCGTGACCTCGTGCACAATCCAACGCCGCCAACCAACACCGCCACCGCATCATCGTGACATCGCCACAAGTCTCGTGCCCATTTAAGCCGACCGCGCCGCTGGTGGGCACGGACAGCCATCTCCGATCCTCCCGCCGAGGAACGGGGGAAGTCGATTTTAGAGTGCGACGCCAGCAGGCGAGCGCCGGCCGAGGCCGAGGCCTCGGGCGCAACTCATGCGATTCAAAGACTCGATGATTCACGGATTCTCGCAATTCACACTAAGTATCGCATTTCGCTACATTCTTCATCGTGGCGAGAGCCGAGATATCCGCCGAGAGCCGAGAGTCGTGTTTGGCGCCGTGGCGCCGTGAGTCCGCGCGCGCGCGCGCG
>CM031241.1:756348665-756366165 GCA_018340775.1 Taxus wallichiana var. yunnanensis
CCGCAGTTTTCACAGTCTCAAATAGTTCATACTTAGACATGCATGGCTTAATCTTTGAGACAAGCATATGACTACCGGCAGAGGATCGACTGTAGCTCCTTCCACGCACGGGACGTCGGAGGCCTTCAAAAGGCGCGACGAGACCCGCACAAATGCGAAAGCAAAATATCAAATTCCTCCTCTCTTGCAGAAAAACATCGAATCAACCCACACCTCGAGCTCAGATGTCGACGCGGAAAGGTAGGCAACCATTGAAGATCTCCACGTGCTTCCAACATTTTCAACACCGACGAGCATTAGAGATTTTCCAATGGACCCGTTGGCGCATCGAATGTCGCGGCAAAAACACGACGGGGGCATCAAGAACCTCGTAAAACCTCACATCTTCGGGGGTAGATAGACTGCATAGGGCCGGAGCGCATCGACAACGAGATTCGGTTCACAGGCATCTGGGAAGCGCGTCCCGTACGAAGCCCTTTACCCTAAGCCTCGAAGCAAAATTGCTCGCGATAAACATAGGCCACACAGAATGCACCGTGCACGCAGCCACCTCAATTATAAGACTGCTCAGGGACGTCCTTACCCAGGATAGCCCCCTACGCACGTTCAAAGGGCGCACACTGTCTGGACTAGCCAACCTCGACCCGATTTGATTACTACCCTTCTCCTCGAAGCATTTACAAAACGCGTAAAATAAGACCAACGGAGGACCCTAGGCAACGTGAGATCCGATCAGAATCTGAAACATTCCACATCATTGCCAAAAAAAGGGCACATATGGACCTCCAAAGGATATTTCCACGCAACGTAAAAAAGCCTTCGAGACGAGATAAACAAAAGTAGAAAAAGTAGAATGAGCTCGCCCTCCTCCTCTAGCAATGTCTTGCCAATCACTTCCATAACCCCGATGGAGGACCCTAGGCCAAGCGGATACGATCGAACGCTCCAAACGCTCCACTCCGAGGCCTAAAGACTCACTGGATATGGGCGCCCACACCGGATATGGGTCAACCACCGGAGGTTACATCCGTAAAGCGTGAAGCTTCAAGGGAGAACACAACGAACCGGAGCTATATACAAGGGGGCTTCCGCGCGCCCCTCTAGCAATGTCTTGCAAATCACTTCCGTAACCCCGATGGAGGACCCAAGGCCAAGCGGATACGATCGAACCAAACGCTCCACTCCGAGGCCTAAAGACTCACTCGGCGCCCACGGAAAATGGGTCAACCACCGGAGGTTACATCCGTAAAGCGTGACGGCTTCAAGAGAGAACACAACGAGCCGGAGCTATACGCAGGGGGCATCCGCGCGCCTCCTCAAGCAATGTCTTGCAAATCACTTCCATAACCCCGATGGAGGACCCGAGGCCAAGCGGATACGATCGGGAACCTGAAACGTTCCACTCCGAGGCCTAAAGACTCACTCGTCGGCGCCCACTCGGATATGGGTCAACCACCGGAGGTTACATCCGTAAAGCGTGACAGGCTTCGAAGGGAGAACACAACGAACCGGAGCTATATACAAGGGGGCTTCCGCGGCGCCTCCCCTCTAGCAATGTCTTGCAAATCACTTCCATAACCCCGATGGAGGACCCAAGGCCAAGTGGATACGATCGAATCAAACGTTCCACTCCGAGGCCTAAAGACTCACTCGTCGGCGCCCACTCGGAAAATGGGTCAACCACCGGAGGTTACATCCGTAAAGCGTGACGGGCTTCGAGGAGAGAACACAACGATTCGGGCTATATACAGGGGGATTCCGCAGCGCCTCCCCTCTAGCAATGTCTTGCAAATCACTTCCGTAACCCCGATGGAGGACCCTAGGCCAAGGCCAAGTGGATACGATCGAATCTGAAACGCTCCACTGCGCCTATAAACTATAAACTCACTCGTCGGCACCCACTCGGATATGGGTCAACCACCAAAGGCTACATCCGTAAAGCGAAACACGCTTTGAAGAGAGAACACAAAGAATCGAGCTATATACAGGGGGCCTCTAGCAATGTCTTGCAAATCACTTCCATAACACCGATGGAGGACCCTAGGCCAAGTGGATCCGATCGAATCAAACGCTCCACTCGCGCCTACACGCATATGGGTACATCACACCGAATGTTACATCCGTAAAGAGTAAGATGCTTCGAGGAGAGAAGGGATCACAACGAAACGCAAATTGCCGAGAGCGCCGCCGCCGCCCCTACTCTCTAGAAACGCCCCGCAAATCACTTCCATAAACACTCGCACGACGGACGACGGACGACCCTAGGCAAAGATCGGATCCGATCGAATCAAACATTCCAATCCACGCCTACAATCATTTGAAGCCACCCCGAACGAATGGTTACATCCGAAGAAGAACATGACGCTTCCAATCGAGAGCCAACGGAACGAAGCGAGCACAACAAAGAGATCCGCACTCAAAAAATCAACGCCGCTTCTTCCCATTGCAATCACATGAGCTCAAAGGAGAATTCAACGCAACAACAAGGAGAGCCAAGGAGAACACCAATGGCAAAAATTTTATAACATGCACTCATAGCCCGCATAATCGTCGGCAATGACACCGATACACAGGATGGGACAGAATTCTTCCGTTCACCTATGAATCGGTTGTCACTCTATTAGAGGAGGAAGACCCATCCGTTGACAACTTGGCCAATAGAGGGCTGCCCGCATTATCATCGAACCGTATATACCATCAAGAATCAACACAAACACAAGCACAACCCCAATAAAGCACCCAATAAATTGAGAGGCAAAATGACGAGTTCAAGAAAACCCACGTGTTCCAAGAAAACTCCAAGAACGGTGGGATATTTTAATACATGTAATACATGTCACGTGGTTGGTTAGGTGGATGTGGGTTAGACGGAAATTTCGACAGCCCTAACAATGGCCCGAGGCCAAAGCTCGATCGACCCGAAAGACCACGTCAATTTAACTCAATCCATAAGAAGCAAAGCACGATAAGAACAAATGCGAGCCGAGCAAGCTTTTCCGAGAGTCCGCTACATAGCGTAGTGGCAAAAACATCGAATGACCAACCTCTATCCATAGTAGTTCTAAGTAAAAGGACTCGCGCGCGGATGACGGATAAGGATACGGATGACAAAAACATTTTTTTTTTTGCAGCAGCTAGATTAGATTAGCTCGCGGCACGCTCGGCGACGATCTCGCTTTTGTCAAAAGTTCACGATCGGATTGATCACGTTGAGCATGGCATGGCGCTGGCGCGCAATCAAAAAACCTCCAATCAAAAAAATAATTATTGTCTAATTCAGGCTTCGCAAGACTTTATAACAAGATTATAATTCAAAACGCTCGCTTTTAATGTACCTCGCAAAGGTCATTGCTCGATGCAAATATCCCCATTCGCCTCACTATCGGACTCGCCAACATAAGGTACAAGAAAAACATCACAAGAGCAACGCCCACCCATAGTAGTTATAAGTAAATAGGCTCGCAAGCGACGGATAAGGATCCGAACGAGAAAAACATTCATCCTTTTAGTTCGTAAACCACCCTGCACCACGCGCGCTGTATGTCCCAATGTGGGCGATTTTTGAATGCAAGTGTTGAGCCATGGCGCGCTCACTAACGCTGAAACCAAATCGGTATTTTAATGTTTCCGACGCCTCACCGCGCAAGATTTTGCACAAAGTTATTTCGCTAACATAGATTAGCTCGCGATAGCCATACGGCCACCGACCGACTCGCCAACATTGGGTACAAGCAAAATCATCCGACGAACAACCTCTACCCAGTAGTTATAGGTAAAAAGGGTACAAGCAAAATCATCCGACGAACAACCTCTACCCATAGTAGTTATAGGTAAAAAGGGCTCTCACACGACGGATAAGGAATCGAACGAGAAAACATTCTTTTTTTTTTTTTAGCGCGCTCGCAGCTCGACGCGCGAAGCAGCATGGCGAGCTCGCTATGTCCAACGCCGCGATTTTGGAATGCAAGAGTTGAGCCATGGCGCGCAAGCAAAGACCCAACCGATCCGATATTTTCACGTTTCCAACAACATCTCACCTCGCAAGATTTTGCGCAACGCTGCATTCAAAACGTTGAATCTAGCGCAGATAAGCATATTTGGGCATAAAGATAGCCAACATTGGGTACAAGCAAAATCATCCGACGAACAACCTCTACCCATAGTAGTTACAAAAAAGGGCTCTCACACGACGGATAAGGAATCCAACAGACAAACATTCATTTTTTTTTAGCTTTTAGCGCAGGACGCGGCGAGACGGTCGAGGCTATGCGACCAGGTCGCTATGTCCAATGTTCCGATTTTTGGAATGCAAGATGGAGCCCCCCGCGCAACCGGCAAACCCCCAACCGACCGATTTTTTTCACATTTCGCAACATCTCACTCGCAAATTTTAACTTAACAACGTTGAATTTTAACTTAACTCGCCGCAAATAGCCATAGCCACACGGACTCACCGACCGACTCGCCAAAGATTGGGTACACAGGAAAATCATCCGACGAACAACCTCTACCCATAGTAGTTATAAGTAAAAAGGGCTCTCACACGACGGATAAGGAATCCAACGAGAAAAACATTCATTTTTTTTTAGCTTTTAGGCAGGCGCAGCGAGCGCGCGCGAGTCTCGCGACGAGGTCGCTATGTCCAATGTTCCCGATTTTGGAATGCAAGAGCTGAGCCATGGCGCGCTCGGCAAACCCCCAACCGGACCGATATTTTCACGTTTCCAACGTCTCACCTCGCAAGATTTTGCACAACGTTGAATTTTAACTTAACTCGCCGCAAATATAGCCATACGGCTCACCGACCGACTCGCCAGCATTGGGTACAGGAAAAATCATCCGACGAACAACCTCTACCCATAGTAGTTATAAGTAAAAAGGGCTCTCACACGACGGATAAGGAATCGAACGAGAAAAACATTCATTTTTTTTTTTTTTTTTTTTTAGCTCCGAGGGCAACTCGACCGCGAGCTCTGCGACGAGCTCGCTATGTCCAATGTTCCCGATTTTGGAATGCAAGAGCTAAGCCATGGCGCGCTCGGCAAACCCCCAAACAAACCGATATTTTCACGTTTCCAACGTCTCACCTCGCAAGACTTTGCACAACGTTATATTCAAAACGTTGAATTTTAATGTAGCTCGCCGCAAAGATAGCCATACGGCTCACTGAAAGACTCGCCAACATTGGGTAGAAGCAAAATTGTCCGACGAACAACCTCTACCCATAGTAGTTATAGGTAAAAAGGGCTCTCACACGACGGATAAGGAATCGAACGAAAAAGACATTTTTTTTTTTTTTTTTTTAACCTCGCAGAGAGCAGCTCGAGCAGAGCTCGCAACGAGCTCGACAAGCGCAGCTCTCGCAACGAGCTCGCTATGTCCAATGTTCGCAGTTTTGGAATGCAAGAGATGAGCCATGGCGCGCTCGGCAAAGCCCCAACCGAACCGATATTTTCACGTTTCCAACATCTCACCTCGCAAGATTTTGCACAACGTTGTATTCACAATGTTGAATTTTAACGTAGCTCGCCGCAAATATAGCCATACGGCTCACCGACCGGCTCGCCGGCATTGGGTACAAGCAAAATCATCCGACGAACAAACTCTACCCATAGTAGTTCTAAGTAAAAAAAGGGCTCACACGCCGGATAAGGAATCGAACGAGAAAACATTTTTTTTTTTTTTTTTTTTTTTTAGCTCGAGGGCAACTCGACGGCGAGCTCGCGACGAGCTCGCTATGTACAATGTTCCCGATTTTGAATGCAAGAGCCGAGCCATGGCGCGCGCCAAGAAAGCCCCAACCGACCGACCGATATTTTCAACGTTTCGCAAACATGTCATTTCGCAAGACAAACTTTATATTCAAAACTTTAAATTTTTAAATTTTAACGCATAGCTCGAGCGCGCATCGAGATCGCCGCAAAGATAGCCGCATCGGCTCACCGTAAACTCGCCAACATTGGGTAAAAGCAAAATCGTCCGACGAACAACCTCTACCCATAGTAGTTATAAGTAAATAGGGCTCTCACACGACGGATAAGGAATCGAACGAAAAAAAACATTCATTTTTTTAAGCTCGACGGCGAGCTCTGCGACGAGCTCGCTATGTTCGCGCTTTTGGAACGCAAGAGCTGAGCCACGGCGCGCTCAGCAAAGCCCCAACCGAACCGATATTTTCACGTTTCCCACATCTCACCAACGTTGAATTTTAACGTTGAATTTTAACGCCAAGGATAGCCACGGCCACGACCGGCCACGCCAACATTGGGTACAAAAAATCATGGGTACAAACAAAAATCTACACAAGTAGTTACACTACACAAAAAGGCTCTCACAATGGATAAAAGGGCTCTCACACGATGGAAAGGAATCGAACGAAAAAACGCTTATTTTATTTTAGCTCGCATGGCGACTCGACTGCCGACCTCCTATCCAATGACGAGCTACCTATGTCCAATGTTCCCGCCAAGAATGCAAGAGCTGAGCCATGGCACGCTCAGCAAAGCCCCAACCGAACCGATATTTTCACGTTTCCAACCTCTCACCTCGCAAGATTTTGCACAACGTTATATTGAAAACGTTGAATTTTAATGTAGCTCGACACGGAGATTGCTCGCCGCAAAGATAGCCATACGGCTCACTGACCGACGAGCCAACATTGCGTACAAGCTAAATCATCCGACGAGCAACATCTACCCATAGTAGTTATAAGTAAAAAGGGCTGCCACGCGACGGATAAGGAATCAAGCGAAAAAAAACATTCATTATTTCTAAACTCGCAGAGAGAGCTGAGCTGAGACGGTGACGACGCTACGACGCTATGTCTCGCTACTCCACACTCGACTCACTCTCATGCGCACTTCGCTCACTCGCACCAAGTCAAACACCAAGTCACTCCGCAAAACTACACAGCTCACAACTGATGACACATGTTCACTCTGATGACATTAAGCCTCACCCCGGTCATTTGCGCCAACACCCACTCAACCGATTTAGTCCTTAAGCACATGCTCCCGGACGAGCTGTTACGCGAGCTCCCATGCAAGCTGCACAACGAACTCTGAGGCGAGCCACCAGACGAGCTCAAGACGAGATGGCAAGGTGAGCTCCTCAGCGAGCTCAAGGCAAGTTGTCATGCGAGCTCCCGGCGAGCTGAATCCGAGCCTCGACGAGCTCCCAGGTGAGATCCCTTGCAGGCTGCTTGGCGAGCTCGAAGGTGAGCTGCTCGGCGAGCTCCCAAGCGAGCTACTTGGCGAGTTGTTTGGCGAGCTCCCCGATGAGCTCACAAGCGCGCTTCAAACCGAGCGCCCAAGCTCAGCCGAAGCCGAGCCCCCGCTCTCCGCTCTCGAGCCGCTCCGAGAACCAAGGTGAAGTCGCGCGAGCCGAGAGTGCGAGAGCAGTGCGAGCGAGCAGCAGCGAGCTCCCCGAGCGAGCCCGGCGAGCGAGAGCGAGAGCGAGCTCCCGAGCGAGCCCGCGCGCGAGCTCCCGAGCGAGCAGCGACGCGAGCGAGCCGAGCAAGCGCCGAACTCCGAGGCGAGGCGAGCGCGCGAGTCAAGGCGAGGGCAAGGCGTTGTCGGGAGCTCACGAGCCCTCGAAGTCGAGCCGCCGACGAGCGCAGGTGAGCTCGAGGCGAGCCGAGCAGCGCCGCGAGCGAGCCAAGCGAGCAAGCGAAGCGAAGCGAGCCGCCGAGCCAAGCGAGCTACTTGGCGAGTTGTTCGGCGAGCTCCCTTACGGGATCCTCGACGAGCTGACAAGCGAGCTCAAGTCGAGCTCTCGAGCCAACCGAGCCGAGCCGCGAGCGAGCGAGCGCTCGAGCCGAGCGAGCGAGCCGCGAGCGAGCGAGCGAGCCGAGCGAGCGAGCTCCCGAGCGAGCCGAGCCTCCCGAGCGAGCTCCCGAGCGAGCCGAGAGCGCCCCGGCGAGCCCCGAGCTAGTGAGCTCCTGGCGAGCCTGCCGAGGCTAGAGTGAGAGAGCGATCGAGGCGAGGCAGGCGTGCGAGCGAGAGGCGAGGCGAGCAAGCAGCGAGCGCCAGCGCGAGGCAAGGCGAGCTCCCGCGAGCGAGCGCGCGAGCTCGCCGCGAACTACAAAAACGACGCTCGAGCTTACAAGGCGAGCGAGCGAGTGGGCGAGGAGCTCGATGAGCTCCCGGGCGAGCTCAAGTCGAGCAGCTTGGGGTGCTCCCATGTGAGCTACTTGGCGAGTACGGTGAGCTCCCAAAAGAGCTCCTGTGTGAGTCGCTTGAGCTTTCGAAGCTGAAGCTCTAGGCTCGAGCAAGTCAGCTCTAGAAGTCGAGAAGCAGCTGACGAACTCCAAGGCGAGCTTGTCGGTAATCTCCGAGGTGGGCTTGCATGCGAGCTACCAGACGAGCTCGAGGTGAGCTGGCAAGGTGAGATCCTTAGCGAGCTCAAGGCGAGTTGGCACGGCAAGTTGTCAATCGAGCTGCTCGACGAGCTCCTGGGTGAGCTGTTATCCGAGCTCCCAGGTGAGCTCCCTCACAGGTTGTTTGGCGAGCTCAAAGGCGAGCTAGCTTGGCAAGGCGAGTTCGCGAGCTGGCGCGAGCTCAGCGAGCGCAGCGCGAGCGAAGCAAGCAGCGCGAAGCAAGAGCTCCAAGCGAAGCCAAGAGCCCGAGCCGCGAGCTAGCGAGCAGCAAGCCGCCAGCAAGCGCAGTTAGCTCGTAAGAGCTCAAGTGGCGAGCTTTCGAGCGAGCGAGCGAGCTTGGCGAGCGAGCTTCGGCGAGCGAGCTTCGAGCGAGCGAGAGAGGCGAGTCGAGCTGAGCGAGCGCGAGCCGAGTCTGAGGCGAGAGCCTGCGAGAGCGCGAGCGAGCGCTCAAGGCGAGCCGCTGAGGGCGAGCTCCTCAAGGCGAGCTTCGGCGAGAGCCGAGCGAGTGCAGGCGAGCTCAGAGAGCGAGCCGGCGAGCTGTGCGAGCCGGGCGAGAGCAGAGGTGAGCCGCCGAGGCGAGCCCGAGCCGAGCGAGCGAGCCGAGCCGCCGGCGAGCGAGCGCCGGGTGAGCTCCCGGCGAGCGCCGCGGGCTCGCGCGAGCCCCGCGGATTTGAACCGCGAGCTCCCGTGAGCCGCGAGTGAGATCCAAGCAAGATGTAGGCGAGCAGCAAGGCAAGCGCGCAAGCAAGCAAGCGCAAGCAAGTTAGCCAGCGGGCGCGCGAGCGACGAGCGGCGAGGCGAGCCAAGCGAGCGAGCGCAAGCGAGTCAGCGAAGCGAGTCGAGCGAGGCGAGCCGCCGGGCGAGCTCCCGAGGCGAGCTACCAAACGAGCGGCGAGCCGCAAGCAAAGCGAGCAAGCGAGAGCAAGCGCGAAGCGAGCCGCGCGAGCGAGCTCGAGGGCGAGCTCGCAGAGCGAGCGAGCGCGAGCCGCCGCGAGCGCAAGGCGAGCGCGAGGCAAGGCGAGCGAGCGAGCCGCAGCGCGAGCTCAAGCGCGAGCGCGCGAGGCGAGCGCAGAGAGCGCGAGCGAGAGCCGCGAGCCCAAGCGAGAGCGGCGAGCGAGCAGAGAGAGAGAGCGAGCGAGAGCGAGCGAGCGAGCTCGAGCGAGAGCCGCCCGAGCCCGGCGAGCTCTCGAGCCGCTCGGCGAGCCCCTGTGCAAGCTACTGGCGAGCTCGAGAGCCCAAGCGAGCTCGGTGAGCTAGGCGAGCCCGCTCTAGCCGAGAGCTGAGCTGGGCGAGCTCGCTTAGCTCGCCGCGAGCTCCCGCAAAGCGAAGCGAGCCGACGGCGAGCGACGAGGCGAAGCGCGGCGGCGAAGCGAAGCGAGCGCGACCGCGAGCGCGAAAGCGACGAGCTCAAGGCGAGCAAGGCGAGCGCAGAAGCGAAGAGCGAGAGCGAAGCGAGCCGCGAAGCGAGCGCGAGCGCGAGCTGAGCGAGCGAGCCGCTGAGAGCCAAGGCGAGCGAGCAAGCGAGCCTGAGCAGGTGAGCCGGTGCGTTTGAGCCAGCAGAGCGCCGCAGTGAGCTCGCGGCGAGCCAGCCGAGAGCCGAGCTGGAGCTGGCGAGCCGCCTGAGCTCCCCGCGAGCCGCAAGCCGCGCTCCGCGAGCTCCCCGGATTTGAACCGCGAGCTCCCGTGGGAGCGCCGGTGAGATCCCGTGCAAGCGTGCACGGCGGCACCAAGGCAAGCCCGCGGCAAGCGCGCTATAGGCGAGCGTGTCGCCAGCCTTACAGCGAGCCGCGACGAGCGAGCGCGCGAGCAAGCAAGCGCGAGCTCGAGCGAGCGAGCGAGTGAGTCGCGAGCGAGCTCCCGAGCCGCGAGCGCTGGCGAGCCAAAGCGCGAGCTACCAAACGAGCAAGCGAAGCAAGCGAAGCCGCAAGGCGAGCTAGCAAAGCGAGCTCAAGCGAGCGAGAAGGCGAGCGCAGGCGAGCGCGAGCGAGCGAGAAGCGAGCGCGAGGCGAGCTCGAGCTCGAGAGAGCGAGCGCGAGCGAGCGAGAGCGAGCTCAGCGAGAGAAGCGCAGAGAGAGCCGAGAGCGAGAGCGAGCGAGCTCAGCGAGCGAGCCAGAGAGCTCCCGCGCGAGAGCCCGCCCGAGGCGAGCTCGAGTCGAGCCGATCGGTGAGCCTGCAAGCAAGCTACTGGCGAGCTGCCTGGCGAGCTCCCAAGCGAGCTACTTGGCGAGCCCGCCGATGTTACTGGCGAGCGCTCGCGAGCAGCCTGTTAGCTCGTGAGCCTGAGCGAGCGAGCGCTCGGCGAGCGAGCCGAACTCCGAGGCAAGCTAGCCGCCGACGAGCGAGCTCGCGAGCGAGCAAGCAAAGCGAGCGCGAAGCAGCGAGCCGCGGCGAGAGCGAGCAGCGAGCTCGGCGAGCGAGCGAGCCGAGCGAGAGGCGAGTGAGCTCAGCTGCGAGTGAGCCCAGTGAGCCTGCAAGGCGAGCCTGCGGGAGCCCGCGAGTGAGCCGCCGCGCAGCGAGCCGAGCGCCGCCGAGCGAGCTGAGCGAGCTGAGCGAGCGAGGCGAGCCGCGAGCGCCCGGCGAGCCCGCAATTTGAACCGCGAGCCCGTGGGAGCCGTGAGCCGCGTGAGATCCCCGTGCAAGCCGTGAGAGCCAAGCAAGCAGCAAGCGCAAGCAGCAAGGCAAGCCGCGCAAGCCGCTATAGGCGAGCCAGTCGCCAGCCAGCGAGCGAGCGCGCAGACGAGCCGGGCAAGGCGAGCCGTCAGCAGCGAGAAGCGAAGCGAAGCTCCGCGAGCTCCGAGTGAGCCGCGAGGCGAGCGAGCGCGCGAGCAAAGCGAGCGCGAGCAAAGCAAAGCGAGCAAAGCGAGCTAAGGCGAGCAAGCGCGAGCCGAGCCGGCAA
The DNA here is from genome assembly GCA_018340775.1 of Taxus wallichiana var. yunnanensis. Taxonomy (NCBI): domain Eukaryota; kingdom Viridiplantae; phylum Streptophyta; class Pinopsida; order Cupressales; family Taxaceae; genus Taxus; species Taxus wallichiana. The sequence continues at coordinate 756,359,939 of CM031241.1, forward strand.
GCGAAGTTTCCGAGCGAAGCGAGCCGAGCGAGCTCCCGAGCGAGCGAGAGCGAGCGAGTGAGCGAGAGCCAGTGGGCGAGCTCAAGCCGAGCGAGCGAGGCGAGCGAGCTCGAGAGCTCCAGCAGCGAGAGGCGAGCTCGAGCGAGCGAGCAAGGCGAGCCAGAGAGCTCCCAGCGAGAGCTCCGCGAGCTCCCGGCGAGCTCGAGCCGAGCCGAGCTCGCGAGCCGAGCAGCAAGCGAGCGAGCTCTGGCGAGCGAGCTCGCGAGCGAGCAAGCGAGCGAGCTGCGAGCGAGCGAGCGAGAGCGATGTTAGCGCGGCGAGCCGAGCGAGCGCGAGCTGTCGCGAGGAGCTACTGAGCTGACTCTGAGCTGAGCCCGGCGCGAGCCGGGCGATTGGCGAGCGAGCGAGCGGCGAGCGAGAGCCGAGCGAGCCGCGAGGCGAGCAAGCGAGCTCAAGCGGCGAGCTGGCAAGGCGAGAGCGAGAAAGGCGAGAGAGAAGCAGCGAGAGGCGAGCGAAGAGCTGCAAGCGAGCGAGCGAGCTGAGCATGAGCAGCTCAGCGAGCTCCCAAGCGAGAGAGTGAGTGAGAGCTCGAGCAAGGCGAGAGCGAGCTGCTGAGTGTGAGCCGAGCGAGCCTCAAGCCGAGCGAGCCGCGAGCCGCCGCGAGCCGAGCTGAGCGAGCGCCGAGCCGAGCGAAGCTCGCCGCGAGCAAGCGCGAGAGCCGAACCGCGAGCCCGCGAGCGCGAGCGAGAGCCGGAGCGAGCAGCGAGCAGCAGCAAGGCAAGCGAGCAGCGCAAGGCGGCGAGCGGCAGGCAGCCGCAGCAGCTAGCGAGCAAAGTAGCAGGCCGCGAGCAAGCGAGCGCAAGGCGAGCTCGCCGCGAGCTCCCGAGTCGAGCCGCGAGCGAGCCGCGAGAGCCGAGCGAGGCGAGCCGAGGCGAGCGCGAGCAGCGCGAGCGAGCGAGCAGCTCAGGCAAAGCTCAGGCAGAGCGGCGAGCGCGAGCGAGCGAGCTCGAGCGAGCGCGAGCGAGCAGCGAGCGCAAGCTCGCGAGCTCCAGCGAGCGAGCTCAGCGAGCGAGCGAGCAAGGCGAGCTCGAGCTCGCAAGCGAGAGCAGGCGAGCCAGAGCGAGAGCTCGGCGAGCCGCAAGCGAGCGAGCGCTCAGCGAGCTCCCGAGCGAGCTCGCCAGCGCGAGAGAGCGAGCTGGCGAGCGAGCCGCGAGCGAGCTCCGAGCGAGCGAGCTCGGCGAGCCGAGCGAGCTCGAGCGAGCGAGCGAGCGAGCCGAGCGAGCGAGCGAGCGAGCTACCCGGCGAGCGAGAGCCGCGAGCGAGCGAGCGAGCGCGAGCGAGCTAGCCGCGAGCTCAGCGAAGCGAGCTCAAGGCGAGCTCCGAGCCGCAGAGCTCCGAGGAGCTCCCGCAAGCGAGCTCAGGCGAGCGCTCGAGCCGAAGCTCGCGAGCGAGCTAAGTGAGCGCGAGCTCAAGCGCGAGCCAGCAAGGCGAGCTCCGCGAGCGAGCTCAGCGAGCTCGAGCTCCCGAGCGCGGCAAGCGCGAGCGCCAAGCGAGCGCTCGGCGAGAGCTCCGGGCAAGCTCGCGAAGCCGCGGCGAGCTCCTGAGTGAGCTTCGGGAAAGCTCAAGCGAGCAGCAAGCTGAGCCCATGCGAGCGCGCAGCGAGCTCCCATGGCGAGAGCTGAGGCGAGCTACGCGGCGAGCTCTCGAGGCGAGCCGAGCGAGCCGGGAGATCCGCTGCAAGTCGCGAGCGAGCACTAAGGCAATCTCGCGCAAGCAAGCGCAGCGAGCGAGCAGTGGCGAGAGCAGCGAGCGAGTGCGAGCCGCCGAGGCGAGCGCTCGCGAGCTCGCAGAGCGCCCGAGCGAGCCCGAGCGAGCAGCGAGCAGGCGAGCTCCCTGCGAGCAAAGCGAGCGAAGCGCTGTGCGAGCTCCGTGCGAGCCAGGCGAGCGAGCGAGCTCTCCCGCGAGCCAAGCGAGCGCGAGCCTCTGGAGCGAGCCATGTGAGCAGCTGAGGCGAGCGAGCAAAGCGAGCTCCGAGCGAGCAGAGCGAGCCGCGAGCGAGCTTGCGCGAGCCAGCGAGCTCAAGGCGAGCGAGCTCGAGGCGAGCTCCGAGCGAGCGAGCGAGCGAGCTCGAGCTCGCGAGAGCTCCGAGCGAGCTGAGCTACAGAGAGCTGCTCAGCGAGCTCAGCGAGCTACTCGAGCGAGCTCAAGGCGAGCGAGCTCCGAGCGAGCCCAGCCAGCGAGCGAGCGAGCCCGAGTGAGCGAGCAGCGAGAGCGAGAGAGCGAGCTCCCTGCGAGCTCCCCGAGACCCCGCGAGCCGAGAGCCGAGCGCGAGCTCCGACCCGAGTGAGCTCCCGCGAGCCGCTGGCGAGCCTGCGCGAGCTCGAGCGAGCTCCTCAGCGAGCTGAGCGAGCTCGCGAGCGAGCGCCCGTGAGCTCCCTGGTGAGCTGCAGCGAGCTTGAGCGAGCTGTGCGAGAGCGTGCGTGAGCCGAGCTCCGAGCGAGCTCCGAGTGAGGCGAGCGAGTGAGCTCCGAGCGAGCTTCAGGCGAGGCGAGCTGCGAGCCGAGAGCTGAGCGAAGCTGAAAGCGAGCCGGCGAGCGAGCTCCCGCGAGCTCCGGCGAGCTCGAAAGGCGAGGCGAGCTCAAGGCGCGAGCCGAAAGGCGAGCCCCAGCGAGCTCAAGCTCCTCGAAGCGAGCTCCCAGCGAGCTCCAGCAGCGAGCCGAGCCGAGCCGAGCTCAGCGAGCTCCCAGCGAGCTGCCGCGACCTCCCCGCGAGCAGCGCAGCAGCAGGCGCAGTCAGCACGCGCAAGCCAGCGAGCCAGGCAAGAGCTATAGGGCGAGCGAGCGAGCTTACAGCGAGCCGCCAGCGAGCTCTGGGGCGAGCTGGCGGCTGGCTCGCCGGCTGGCTGTGAGCTTCCTGGGATCAACTCGCCAAACTTGGCTCACCGAATGCGCTTTAGCTTGGGCATCTGGGGCACAATCCCCTCGCTCGCCACCGCAGCTAAGGCCCTGGGTGGAAACCCCACTCTATAATTAGAAAAAAAGAAAAAAGGGAAAAAAGAAACACAAAAGTTTCCGTGGAAACCCCACTTTTACTTGGAAAAAGAAACACACCTCTCGCTCGTGGAAACCGCACTTTATACCCGTGGAAAAAACTACCTCCGCCCGCTTTTATGCTTTGGGAAACCCCACTTTTATGCTTTGGAAAAAAAAAAAAAAGCACATCTCCTCCGTGGAAACCCCACTTTGTACTTGGAAAAAGAAACACCTCTGGAAGAAAAGCACCTCTCCTCTTTGGAAACCCCACTTTATAGTTTGGAAAAAAAAAAAAGCACATCTCGTCTCTGGAAACCCCACTTTATTATAAAAAAAAAAAAAAAAAACACATCTCTCTCTCAAAAGGAAACCCCACTTTCTTCCATGCTTAGGCAAAAAGAAAAAGAAAGGAGATCGCACCTCTTCTCTGGAAACCCCACTTCTTCTATGCTTAGGCAAAAAAGAAGAAGAGGGGATCGCATCTCTTCTCTGGAAACCCCACTTCTTCTGTGCTTAGGTGAAAAAGAAGAAGAGGAGACCGCATCGCATCTCTTCTCTGGAAATCCCACTTCTTCTATGCTTAGGCAAAAAGGAGGAGGAGATCGCATCTCTTCGCGGAACCCCCCCGCCCTTCTTCCCTTCTTCGTACTTGGGTAGAAGGGAAGAAGAGAGAGAGAGAGAGGAGGAGATCGCATCTCTTCGCCGGAAACCCCACCTCTCTCGCTACTTCTATAAAAAAAAAAAAAAGAGAAGAGAGAGAGAGAGGAGGAGATCGCATCTCTCCCTTTCGCGGAAACCCCGCCCCTTCTTCTCCCTTCTATACTTGGAAAAAAAAAAAAAGAGAGAGAGAGAGGAGGAGATCGCATCTCTTCGCCGAAACCCCGCCGCTTCTTCTCCTTCCATACTTGGGAAAAAAAAAAAAAGAGAAGAGAGGGAGGAGGAGATCGCATCTCTTCGCCGAAACCCCGCCTCTTCTTCTCCTTCTATAAAAAAAAAAAAAAAGAGAGAGAGAGGGAGGAGGAGATCGCATCTCTTCGCCGGAAACCCCGCCCCCCCTTCTTCTCCCTTCTATACTTGGGCAAAAAAAAAAAAAAAGAGAGAGGAGGAGATCGCATCTCTTCGCCGGAAACCCCGCCGCTTCTTCTCCTTCTATACTTGGGCGAAACAAAAAAGAGAGGGAGGAGGAGATCGCATCTCTTCGCCGGAAACCCCGCCCCTTCTTCTCCCTTCTATGCTTGGGCAAAAAAAAAAAAAAGAGAGAGAGAGGAGGAGATCGCATCTCTTCGCCGGGAACCCCGCCCCTTCTTCTCCCTTCTATGCTTGGGCAAAAAGAGAAGAATCGCATCTCTCTCTCCGGAAACCCCACTCCTCCTCCTCCTATACTTGGGCAAAAGGAGAAGAAGGTCGGTCGTGTGGAAACCCCACTCTTGTGGAAACCCCACTCTTCAACCGGGTCTCGGGACAAAGGGCTTAATCGGGCGACAAAGGGCTGAATCTCGTGGATCGTGGGCAGCCAAGGCCACTCGCCACTTACAATACCCCCGTCGCTTATTTAAGTAGGATTCTCTCGCAAAGGATTCTTCTCGCCACCACTTGAAATTGTTATACAAGGTTTCCCTGACAGTTGTTGACCGACCGAGGTCGCCAATGACACGGGCCCCTCGGGCAAGCAAGAGCCCCCGCGGGTCACGATGGGTCACGATGCGCCGCGATCGGAGAGAGAGATGCGCCGCATCTAGCGTGGATTCTCGACTTAGAGGGTCATAAGCCATAATCCAACACACAGAAGCTTTCGCGCCACCGGCTTTTCAACCAAGCGCGATGACCAAATGTGTGAATCAACGGTTCTCTCTCGTACTAAGTTGAAATTACTATCGCAGCGCGGATCATCAAAAGAGGGTAAAACTAACCTCGTCTCACGACTAAACCCTAAACCCGCTCACGCTCCCTATGGTGGGTGAACAATCCAACACTTGGTGAATTTCGCTTCACAATGATAGGAAGAGCCGACATCGAAGGATCAAAAAGCAACGCCGCTATGAACGCTGGCCGCCACAAGCCGCTTATCCCCGTGGTAACTTTTCTCGACACCTCTAGCTTCAAATTCGAAAGTCTAAAGGATCGATAGGCCACGCTTTCACGGTTTGTATTCGTGATCGAAAATCAAAATCAAATGAGCTTTTACCCTTTTGTCCACCACACGAGATTTCTGTTTCTCGTTGAGCTCATCTTAGACACCTGCGTTATCTTTTAATGATGTGCCGCCCCACCCAAACTCCCCACCCGACAATGTCTTCCGCCCGGATCGGCGCGCCTGACGCACCTTAAGGCCAAAAACAGGGGCATTGCCCCGTCCCCGCCTCACGGAATAAGTAAAATAACGTTAAAAGTATTGGTATTTCACTTGCGCCAAACGGCTCCCACTTATTCTACACCTCTCAAGTCATTTCACAAAGTCGGACTCAGAGTCAAGCTCAACAGGTCTTCTTTCCCCGCCGATTCCGCCAAGCCCGCTCTGGTTTGGTTTCGTGGTTTAGATAGATAGTAGATAGGGAAAGTGGGAATCTCGTTAATCCATTCATGCGCGTCACTAATTAGATGACGAGGCATTTAAGCTACCTTAAGAGAGTCATAGTTCCCGCCGTTTACCCGCGCTTGGTTGAATTTCTTCACTTTGACATTGAGCAAGCATCGGGCGCAGAAATCACATCATCGCGCAAGACCATCGCAATGCTTTGGACCATCGCAATGCTTTGTTTTAATTAAAAGTCTGGATTCCCCTGTCCGTCCGTAGCCAGCCTGAAGTTGGCTGCTCGCCGCCTAGGGAAAGCCCCCACAAGGGGGCGCCCGCGCCGCCGCGCGACGCCGCGACGGCCGACCCGCCGCGCGAGCCGCCGGCAGCGCGCAGAAGCAGCAGCAGGGCAGCCGCAAAGCACCCCCGCAGTTTAAGCGCGCACCCTAGGCCCTTTTCTCCCGAGCCAATCCTTTTCCCGGTTACGGATCCATTTTGCCGACTTCCCTTACCTACATTGTTCTATCGACTCGCAGGTCGTTCACCTCTGAGACCCGATGTTATGAGGTATGAGGCGTGACCGGGCGTCCTCCGGTACTCGGTCCTCAAGGGCCGCCAAGGGCCGCGACACCGCAGCACGCGACACCGCAGCGCGGCTGCTCTTCCAGCCGCTGACCCTATCT
>CM031241.1:756371165-756388665 GCA_018340775.1 Taxus wallichiana var. yunnanensis
GTCGCGGCAAAAACACGACGGGGCATCAAGAACCTCGTAAAACCTCACATCTTCGGGGGGTAGATAGATCGCATAGGGCCGAGCGCATCGACAACGAGATTCGGTTCACAGCATCCGGGAAGCGCGCCCCGCACGAAGCCCTTTACCCTCGAAGCAAAATTGCTCGCGATAAACATAGGCCAGCAATGTAATGCACCTGCTCGCCACCTCAATTGCTCGCGCTCAATTACAGTAAGCACAAGTGCACTCGCGATAAACATAGGATCAGCTCAGCGATAAGACCAGCCACCTCAATTATAAGCCCGCCTCGTGGACGCCCTTACCGATAGCCCCTACGCACGTTCAAAGGGCGCACACCGACCCTGGACTAGCCAACCTCGACCCGATTTGATTATTACCCTTCTCCTCGAAGCATTTACAAAACGCGTAAAATAAGACCAACGGAGGACCCTAGGCAACGTGAGATCCGATCAAATCAAACATTCCACATCATTGCCAAAAAAGGGCACATATGGACCTCCAAAGGATATTTCCACGCAACGTAAAAGCCTTCGACGAGATAGGTAAAACAAAATAGAGCGCGCCTCCTCCCTCTAGCAATGTCTGCCAATCACTTCCATAACCCCGATGGAGGACCCTAGGCCAAGCGGATACGATCGAATCAAACGCTCCACCCGAGGCCTAAAGACGCCTCGCCCGGCGCCCACTATGGGATATGGGTCAACCACCGGAGGTTACATCCGTAAAGCGTGACAAGCTTCAAGGGAGAACACAACGAACCGGAGCTATAAGGGGGGGCTTCGCGCGCGCGCTCCTCTAGCAATGTCTTGCAAATCACTTCCGTAACCCCGATGGAGGACCCAAGGCCAAGCGGATACGATCAGAATCTGAAACGTTCCACTCCGAGGCCTAAAGACTCACTCGTCGGCGCCCACTCGGAAAATGGGTCAACCACCGGAGGTTACATCCGTAAAACGGGCTCCACACGAGAGAAGAAACGAACTGGGTGGGCGCCCAATGGGAAAATGGGAGGTTAGAGCGTAAAGCGTTACGGGCGTAAAGCGTGACAAGCTTCAAGAGAGAACACAACGAGCCGGAGCTATACGCAGGGGGCATCCGCGCGCTCCTCCTCTAGCAATGTCTTGCAAATCACTTCCATAACCCCGATGGAGGACCCGAGGCCAAGCGGATACGATCAGAATCTGAAACGCTCCACTCCGAGGCCTAAAAAGACTCACTCGTCGGCGCCCACTCGGATATGGGTCAACCACCGAGGGAGGTTACATCCGTAAAGCGTGAGGAAGCTTCAAGGGAGAACACAACGAACCGGAGCTATATACAAGGGGGCTTCGCGGCGCCTCCCCTCAAGCAATGTCTTGCAAATCACTTCCATAACCCCCCGATGGAGGACCCAAGGCCAAGTGGATACGATCGAATCCAAACGCTCCACTCCGAGGCCTAAAGACTCACTCGTCGGCGCCCACTCGGAAAATGGGTCAACCACCGGAGGTTACATCCGTAAAGCGTGACGGGCTTCGAGGAGAGAACACAACGATATATATATATGGGGGGGGGGATCGCAGCCTCCTCTAGCAAGCAATGTCTTGCAAATCACTTCCGTAACCCCGATGGAGGACCCTAGGCCAAGTGGATACGATCGAATCAAACGCTCCTCTCGCGGCCTATAAACTCACTCGCACCTCACCCCAAAGGATATGGGTCAACCACCAAAGGCTACATCCGTAAAGCGAAACAGAAGAGAGAACACAAAGAATCGAGCTATATACAAGGGGGCCTCTAAAGCAATGTCTTGCAAATCACTTCCATAACACCGATGGAGGACCCTAGGCCAAGTGGATCCGATCGAATCAAACGCTCCACTGCGCCTACACGCATATGGGTACATCACACCGAATGTTACATCCGAAAGAGTAAGATGCTTCGAGGAGAGAAGCGCGGATCACAACGAAACGCAAATTGCCGCCGCTGCCGCCGCCCTACTCTCTAGAAACGCCCCGCAAATCACTTCCATAACCTGCGCACGACTACCCTAGGCAAAGCGGATCCGAATCAAACATTCCCAAACATTCCGCCTATCGCCTACAATCATTTGGGCCACCCACGAATGGTTACATCCGTGAAGAACATGACGCTTCCAATCGAGAGCCAACGAACGAAGCGAGCACAACAAAGAGATCCGATCCGCATTTAAAAAAATCAACTTCGCCTTCCCATCACATGCAATCACATGAGCTCAAAGGAGAATTCAACGCAACGAACAAGGAGAGCCAAGGAGAACACCAATGGCAAAAATTTTATAACATGCACTCATAGCCCGCATAATCTTCGGCAATGACACCGATACACAGGATGGGACAGAATTCTTCCGTTCACCTATGAATCGGTTGTCACTCTATTAGAGGAGGAAGACCCATCCGTTGACAACTTGGCCAATAGAGGGCTGCCCGCATTATCATCGAACCGTATATACCATCAAGGAATCAACACAAGCACAACCGGCAGCACCCAATAAATTAGGCGTGCTAATGAGAGGCAAAACCCACGTTTCCAAGAAAACTCCAAGAACGGTGGATATATTTGCGTAATACATGTCATAGGTGGATGTGGGTTACTAGGTGGATGTGGGTTAGACGGAAATTTCGACAGCCCTAACAATGGCCCGAGGCCAAAGCTCAGACTGACCCGAAAGACCACGTCAATTTAACTCAATCCACTCTTGGCAGACGATAAGAACAAATGCGAGCTGAGCAAGCTTTTCCGAGAGTCCGCTACATAGCGTAGTGGCAAAAACATCGAATGACCAACCTCTATCCATAGTAGTTCTAAGTAAAAGGACACTAAGGATACGCGCGACGGATAAGGATACGGATGACAAAAACATTCACTTTTTTTTGCAGCAGCAGCTAGATTAGATTAGCTCGCCGGCACGCTCGCGACGATCTCGTTTTGTCAAAAGTTCACGATCGCGGATTGCCCACGTTGAGCCATGGCGCGCCGTAAAACCTCCAATCAAAAATAATATTGTCTTGTGGCTCCGCAAGACTTTTTCGACAAGATTATAATTCAAAACGCTCGCTTTTGTACCTGTAACTCGCAAAGGTCATTGCTCGATGCAAATATCCCCATTCGCTCAAATCGATGCAAATATCCCCATTCGCCTCACTATCGGACTCGCCAACATAAGGTACAAGCGAAAAACATCACAAGAGCAACGCCCACCCATAGTAGTTATAAGTAAATAGGTCAAGCGACGGATAAGGATCCGAACGAAAAACATTCATCCTTTTAGTTCGAAAACCAGCCTGCACCACGCGCTGTGTATGTCCCAATGTGGGCGATTTTTGAATGCAAGTGTTGAGCCATGGCGCGCTCACTAACGCTGAAACCAAATCGGTATTTTAATGTTTCCGACGTCTCACCGCGCAAGATTTTGCACAAAGTTATTTCGCCAACATAGATTAGCTCGCCGCAAACATAGCCATACGGCTCACCGACCGACTCGCCAACATTGGGTACAAGCAAAATCATCCGACGAACAACCTCTACCCATAGTAGTTATAGGTAAAAAGGGCTCTCACACGACGGATAAGGAATCGAACGAAAAACATTTTTTTTTTTTTTTTTTTAGCTCGTCGCAGTCGGCCGACGGCGCTATCGCGCTGCGCGCGAGCTCGCTATGTCCAACGCCGCGATTTTGGAATGCAAGAGTTGAGCCATGGCGCGCGAAGAAAGACCCAACCGATCCGATATTTTCACGTTTCAACATCTCACCTCGCAAGATTTTGCGCAACGTTGCATTCAAAACGTTGAATCTTAATGTAGGCTCGCAGCGCATATTTCGCGAAAGAAAGATAGCCAACATTGGGTACAAGCAAAATCATCCGACGAACAACCTCTACCCATAGTAGTTACAAGTAAAAAGGGCTCTCACACGACGGATAAGGAATCCAACGAGACAAACATTCATTTTTTTCTTTTAGCTCAGGCAGCGGCAGCGCGCGACGGCGAGCTCGCGACGAGGTCGCTTATGTCCAATGTTCCCGATTTTGGAATGCAAGAGCCGAGCCATGGCGCTTCGGCAAACCCCCAACCGGACCGATATTTTCACGTTTCCAACATCTCACCGCAACATTTTCACAACGTTGAATTTTTTTCACAACGTTGAATTTTAACTCGCATCACCATACAAATATAGCCATACGGCCACCGACCACTCGCCAAAGATTGGGTACAGGAAAAATCATCCGACGAACAACCTCTACCCATAGTAGTTATAAGTAAAAAGGGCTCTCACACGACGGATAAGGAATCCAACGAGAAAAAAACATTTTTTTTTTTCTTTTAGCAGCGGCAAGGCGACGGCGCGAGCGAGCGAGCTCTATGTCCAATGCGACGAGGTCGCTTATGTCCAATGTTCCCGATTTTGGAATGCAAGAGCCGAGCTGGCGCGCGCTCGGCAAACCCCCAACCGGACCGATATTTTCACGTTTCCAACGTCTCACCTCGCAAGATTTTGCACAACGTTGAATTTTAACTTAACTCGCCGCAAATATAGCCATACGGCTCACCGACCGACTCGCCAGCATTGGGTACAGGAAAAATCATCCGACGAACAACCTCTACCCATAGTAGTTATAAGTAAAAAGGGCTCTCACACGACGGATAAGGAATCGAACGAGAAAAACATTCATTTTTTTTTTTTTTTTTAGGCCGAGGGCAACTCGATCAGCTCGAGCTCGCGACGAGCTCGCTCCAATGTCCAATGTTCCCGATTTTGGAATGCAAGAGCTAAGCCATGGCGCGCCGCAAACCCCCAAACAAACCGATATTTTCACGCGTTTCCAACGCCTCACCTCGCAAATTTTTTGCACAACGTTATATTCAAAACGTTGAATTTTAATGTAGCTCGCCGCAAAGATAGCCATACGGCTCACTGAAAGACTCGCCAACATTGGGTAGAAGCAAAATTGTCCGACGAACAACCTCTACCCATAGTAGTTATAGGTAAAAAGGGCTCTCACACGACGGATAAGGAATCGAACGAAAAAGACATTCATTTTTTTTTTTTTAACCTCGCAGAGCAGCTCGACGGCGAGCTCTGCAACGAGCTCGCTATGTCCAATGTTCGCAGTTTTGGAATGCAAGAGATGAGCCATGGCGCGCTCGGCAAAGCCCCAACCGAACCGATATTTTCACGTTTCCAACATCTCACCTCGCAAGATTTTGCACAACGTTGTATTCACAATGTTGAATTTTAACGTAGCTCGCCGCAAATATAGCCATACGGCTCACCGACCGGCTCGCCGGCATTGGGTACAAGCAAAATCATCCGACGAACAAACTCTACCCATAGTAGTTCTAAGTAAAAAGGGCTCTCACACGTCGGATAAGGAATCGAACGAGAAAAACATTCAATTTTTTTTTTTTTAGCTCGAGGGAGGGCAAGCTCGACTCGAGCTCGAGCTCGCGACGAGCTCGCTATGTACAATGTTCCCGATTTTGGAATGCAAGAGCTGAGCCATGGCGCGCTCAGCAAAGCCCCAACCGGACCGATATTTTCACGTTTCCAACATGTCACCTCGCAAGATTTTGCACAACGGTATATTCAAAACTTTAAATTTTAACGTAGCTCGATGGCGATCGCGCGCAAAGATAGCCATCTGACGGCTCACTGACCGACTCGCCAACATTGGGTAAAAGCAAAATCGTCCGACGAACAACCTCTACCCATAGTAGTTATAAGTAAATAGGGCTCTCACACGACGGATAAGGAATCGAACGAAAAAACATTCATTCGGCAAGCTCGCGAAAAAGCTTATTTTTTTTCGACGAACGCAAAGCTCGACGGCGAGCTCGAAAGCGACGAGCTCGCTATGTTCGCGCGAATTTTGAACGCAAGAGCCGAGCCACGCGCGCCAAAGAAAGCCCCAACCGAACCGATATTTTCACGCGTTTATTTTTCCCACATCTCACCAACGTTGAATTTAAGCCAACGAACCGAACGTTTCAAACCTCTCACCTCGCAAGATTTTGCACGCGTTATATTGAAAGCGATCGCGCAGATAGCCATACATACGGCTCACCGACGACTCGCCAACAAAACAAGCAAAAATCATCCGACGAACAACCTCTACACATAGTAGTTACAAGTAAAAAGGGCTCTCACACGATGGATAAGGAATCGAACGAGAAAACAACATTCGCTTTATTTTAGCTCGCATGGCAACTCGACGCTCGACGAGCTCGCTCTTTTCGACGAGCTACCTATGTCCAATGTTCCCCTCGGCGAGCTCGAGAAGCGAGCGCCGAGCTCTAGCGAGAGCTCCGAGCGCGAGCTGCTCAGCGAGCTGAGCGAGCAGCGCCGAGAGCTCAGCGAGCTCGCGAGCTCGCTCGCTCAGCTCGAGAGCTCCAGCGAGCGAGCGAGCTGCAGCGAGCTGCCCCAGAAGCGCGAGCTCAGGCGAGCTCAAGCCGAGAGCTCGAGGCGAGCGCTCCGCAAGCTCCCAGCGAGCTCGAGCTCGGCGAGAGCGAGCTCGAGGCGAGCGAGCTGCAGCAGAGCTCCCGAGAGCAGCGAGCTCGGCGAGCCCGAGCGAGCTCAGCCGAGCTCCCGAGAGAGCCGAGCTCGAGCGAGCGGCAAGCGAGCTCGAGCGAGCTCCCGGTGAGCGAGGCGGCGAGCTCAGGCGAGCGAGCTCGAGCGAGCTCGAGGCGAGCTGCGAGCGAGCGAGCTCAGAGCGAGCAAGCGAGCTCCCGGTGAGCTGCGGCGAGGCGAGCTCGGCGAGCTGACAAGCGAGCTCGAGCGAGTCGGCGAGCTGCTCGCGCTCAAGGCGAGCGAGCAGTGAGCTCCAGGCGAGCTGCAGCTGCGAGCTGCGAGGCGAGGTGAGCTCCCGCGAGCGGAGCTCGGCGAGCAAGCTGAGTCGAGCGCGAGCTGCTGAGCTGCAGCGAGCTCGAGGCGAAGGCGAGCTCCCAGCGAGCGAGGCAGGCGAGCTCAAAGCGAGCTCTCGAGCTCGAGCAAGCGAGCTCGAAGCGCAGCGAGCGAGCGAGAGCGAGCAGAGAGCTCCGAGCGAGAGAGCTGAGCGAGCCGAGCGAGCGAGCGAGCTCTGAGTCGAGCGAGCTCGGAGCTCTGAAGAGCAAGCTCGAGCGAAGCTCGGAGAGCTCGAGCGAGCGAGCGAGCTCAAGAGCTTCGAGCGAGCTCGAGCGAGCTCAGAGAGCTGAGCGAGCGCGAGCAAGCTCGAGCGCGAGCTGCTGCTCAGAGAGAGCGAGCGCGCGTGAGGCGAGCGAGCGAGAGCGAGCTCGAGCGAGCTAGCGAGCGAGCGAGCTCAGCGAGAGAGAGCGAGCTGGCGAGCTCCGAGCTGGCGAGGCGAGCTCCGGCAAGCTGAGGCGAGAGAGCGAGCCGCAAGCGAGCTCCCGCGAGCCCGAGCGAGAGGCGAGCTCAAGCGAGCGCAAGAGAGCGAGCGAGCAAGCTCCGCGCGAGCCGAGAGCGAGCGGAGAGAGCGAGCCGCGGCGAGCCGCGAAGGCGAGCGAGGCGAGCTCCATGGCGAGCGAGCTCGCAAGCGAGCTGCGGCAAGCGAGCGCGAGCTCTGAAGCCGCGAGCCGGCGAGGAGCTCGGCGAGAGCCAGCGAGAGCTCGAGCGCGAGCGCAAGGCGAGAGAGCGAGCGAGCGAGCGAGAGCGAGCGAGCGAGCTCGCTCGAGCGAGCGAGCAAGCGCGAGCTCCAGCAGCGCTCGGCGAGCTCGCGAGCTCGCGAGCGAGAGAGCGAGCGAAGCAGAGCCCGAGCGAGCTGGCAAGAGCGAGCTGCGAGCTCGAGCGCGAGAGCGAGCGCTCGAGCGGCGAGCGAGCTGCGAGCGAGCGAGCGAGAGAGCGAGCTCAGGCGAGCGAGAGCTCGGCGAGCTCGAGCGAGCGAGGCGAGCGAGCTGTCGCGAGCTCCGAGCGAGCTCCCGCGAGCGAGCTCTCGAGCGAGCTCGAGCTCGAGCTGGCGAGCTCAGAGCAAGCGAGCTGCGAGCGAGCTCGAGCTTGGCGCTCCGAGAGCAGCGAGCGGAGCGAGCTCGAGCGAGCGAGCGAGCTGCGCGAGCTACTCGGCGAGCGCAGCGAGCGAGCGAGCTCAGCAGAGCGAGAGCGCTCGGAGAGAGCGCGAGCGAAGCGAGCGAAGCTCAGAGCTCAGGCTGCGAGCGAGCGGCAAGCGGCGAGCGAGCGAGCTGCGAGCGAGCTCGGCGAGGCGAGCGAGCGAGCGAGAGCTGAGCGAGCTCAAGCGAAGCGAGCGAGCGCGAGCGCTGCAGCGAGCGAGCTCCCGGGCGAGCCGAGCGAGCTCGGAGCTCTGGCGAGAGCTCGGCGAGCTCCTGAGGCGAGCTGCGCAGTGAGCTCCTGAGGCGAGCGGCGAGCTGCTCGAGGCGAGCGAGCAGCCGCGAGCTCCGTCTAGAGGCTGGCTCGAGATCGCTGCAGCGAGCGTCGCGGCGAGCTCGAGCTCAGGCGAGCCAGCGAGCGAGCGCGAGCGGCGAGCTGAGCAGCTGAGCGAGCCGCGCGAGCGAGCAAGGCGAGCTGCCTCGGCGAGGCGAGAGGCGAGCTAGCCAAGCGAGCTCGGCTGCTGGCGAGCGGCGAGAGCTGAGCTGAGCGAGAGCTCAGCGAGCTCGCAAGCAGCTGCAGCGAGCTCCAAGAGCTCGCTTGAGCTCCGAGCGAGCAAAGCGAGCGAGCGAGCGAGCAGCAGAGGCGCAGCGAGCTCCCGAGAGCTGCTCGGCGCGAGCGAGCTCGAGCGAGAGCGAGAGCTCGGCGAGCGAGCGAGCTCCCAGGCGAGCTGCAGCTTCGGCGAGAGCCGGGCGAGCGAGCCTTGAGCTCGGCGAGCTCGAGCGAGCGAGCGAGGCGAGCGAGCTCGAGTGAGCTCCGAGCTCGAGGCTGCCGAGCGAGCTCCGGCGAGCGAGCTGCGAGCTCGGTGAGCTCCGAGCGAGCAGCGGCGAGCTCTCGGCGCTCAGCGAGCGACTCTGGCGAGCAGCGAGCTCGGCGAGAGCGAGCCAGCGAGCTCAGGGCGAGCTGCCGGCGAGCTCCCAGGCGAGCTGGCGAGCGAGCTCGAGAGCGAGGCGAGCTCGAGGCGAGTTGAGCGAGCTCGCCGGCGAGCCCAGAGAGCTCCAGCGAGCGAGTGCGGGCGAGCTCTCGGAGAGCGAGCGAGAGAGCGCTCGGCGAGCTCGCGTGAGCTGCAGGCAAGGCAAGCAGCGAGCTGAGCGAGCGAGCCTCTGAGAGCTGCTCGGAGAGCTCGAGCGAGCGAGCGCAGCGCGAGAGCTCGGCGAGCTCGCGGCGATTTGAGCCGCGAGCTCCAAGCGAGAGCTCGAGTGAGCTCCTGCAGAGCAAGCAGCTCAGAGCAAGCTCAGCAGAGCGAGCATGAGAGCGCAGCGCGATCTTACGAGGAGCGAGCGCGAGCTGGCAGCGAGCGCGAAGCGAGCTGCGGCGAGCTCCCAGTGAGCTGCGGCGAGCGAGGCAAGAGAGCGGCAAAGCGAGCTCAAGCGAGCTTGGCAAGCGAGTTTCCGAGGCGCTCGCGAGCGAGCTGGAGAGCGCGAGCTGAGCGAGCGAGCTGCGGCGAGCTCAGGCGAGAGAGCTGCAGAAGCGAGCTCGAGAGAGAGCGAGCGAGAGCAGCGAGCAGCGAGAGCTGAGCGAGCGGCGAGCCTGCGGCGAGCTCCAAGCGAGTGCGAGGCGAGCTCGAGCGAGCGAGAGCTCGAGCGAGCTCGAGCGAGCTCGAGCTCGAGAGCTCCTGCGAGCTGAGCTCGAGGCGAGCTCGCGAGCGCTGAGCGAGCGAGCGAGCCGGCGAGAGAGCGGCGAGCTCGGCGAGCTTCGGCGAGCTCAAGCGAGAGTTACTCGCGAGCGAGCTCAAGGCGAGAGCGGCGAGCGACTGGCGGTGAGCGAGGCGAGACTTGGCGAGCGCTCGCGGCGAGCGAGGCGAGGCGAGCTACCGCGAGCTCAAGCGCGAGAGCCGGCAAGAGCGAAAGCGAGAAAGCGAGCTCAGAGCTCCGTCGCGAGTTTGCGGCGAGAGCTCGAGCCGAGCTCAGAGCGAGCTCGAGCAGGCGAGCTCGGCGAGCGAGTGAGTTGAGCAGCGCAAGCGAGAGCTCGGCGAGCCCTCTGCGAGCTCGGTGAGCTCCCAGCTGAGCGAGCGCGAGAGCGCTCGGCGAGCTCCAGCGAGCTGAAGCGAGCGAGCAGCCGGTGAGAGCGCTCAGCGGTGAATCGAGCTGCGAGCAGCCAAGCGCAAGCTCAGCGGCAAGCCGCTATAGCTGCAGCGGCGAGCGGCGAGAGCATGCGAGCGAGAGAGCGCAAGGCGAGCAGCAGAGAGCTCGGCGAGCTCGAGCCGAGCGTGGAGCGAGCTCTGCTCGCGAGGCGAGCGAGCGAGCGAGCTACCAGGCGAGCTCAGCGAGGCGAGCTTCCATGCGAGCGAGAGCCGAGGCGAGCGCGAGCGAGCGCGAGCGAGCTCGAGCGAGCTCGAGCGAGCGAGCAAGCGAGAGCTCAGCGCGAGCTCGAGGCGAGAGGCGAGCTCAAGCGAGCGAGCGAGCGAGCGAGAGCGAGTGAGCCAGGCGAGGCGAGCTCGAGAGCTCCTGAGCGAGAGAGCTCGATTTGAGCTCCCGGCGAGCTAGCGCAAGCTCGAGCAGGCGAGCTGGCAGAGCTCGAGGCGAGCTCCGCAGCGAGCTGAGCGAGCTGAGCGCTCCCAGAGAGAGCTCGGCGAGCTCCGAGCGAGCTCGAGCGAGCTGGAGCGAGCTCGGGCGAGCTGAGCGAGCTCGAGCCAGGCGAGCTCGAGCGCGAAGCGCGAGCGAGCGAGCTTGAGCGAGCTGCGAGCTCGGCGAGCTCGAGCGAGCGAGGCGAGCGAGCGAGCTCCGAGCCGAGCGAGCTCGGCGAGCTCGAGCGAGAGAGAGGCGAGCTGCAAGCTCGCGAGCTCGAGCGAGCTAGCGAGCGGCGAGCTCGGGCGAGCTGCTTGCGGAGCGAGCTCGCGAGCGAGCTCAGAGCGAGAGCGAGAGCGAGCAAGCTGGCGAGCTGCAAGGCGAGCGAGCGAGCGAGCTCGAGGCGAGCTCGTCGAGAGCTCTGGCGAGCTCGAGAGCGCAGGCGAGCGAGCGAGCTCAAGCGCAGGCAGCTCAGTGAGTTCTCAGAAAGAAAGCTCGAGCGAGCTGCTCGAGCGAGCTCCATGCAGCGAGCTGCTCGGTGAGCTGAGCATGCGAGTTTGGCGAGCGGCGAGCTCGGCGAGCTCCTTGCGAGCGCTCGGGGGAGATGGCGAGCAAGCTGGCGAGCTTCTGCGAGCTAAGCTAAGCCGCTGCAAGCTGCTCGCTATAGGGCGAGCTGCTGCTCGAGCGAGCTGAGCGGCGAGCTAGCGAGCGAGCGGCGAGAGAGCTCGCTCGCGGCGAGCTCAAGCGAGCTCGCGCGAGCGAGCTCCAGCGAGCTGCTCGATGAGCTGCGAGCTGCTCGTGCGAGCGAGCGAGCGAGCGAGCTCCAGCGAGCGGCGGCGAGCCAGCGAGAGCGAGCTCCAAAAAGCAGAGCGAGAGCTGAAAGAGCTCAAAGGCGAGCGAGCTCAAGCGAGGCGAGCTCAAGCGAGCAGGCGAGCTAGCGGCGCTCGGCTCGAGGCGAGCTGCTCGGAGTCAGCTGAGCTGAGCTACGAGGCGAGCTACTCGAGTGCGAGCTGCTAGGTGAGCCCATGCGAGCGAGCTCCGAGAGCTCGAGCTCGAGGCGAGTTGCCTGGATGAGCTCCGAGGCGAGCTCAAGTCGAGCTGCGGTGAGCTCCCAGTGAGCGAGCTAGCGAGCGAGCTGCGAGCGAGCTCGAGCCGCGAGATGTTACTCGGCGAGCTGCTCGGCGAGCTCGAGCTGGCGAGCCGAGGCGAGCTCCCATGGGGAGCGAGCGACCTACGGCGAGCTCCGAGAGCTGCCGTGAGCTCCCGTGGGAGCGAGCCGCGAGCTCCCATGCGAGATGCTCGGTGAGATCCAGAGCAAGCTTTTGGCGAGCTGCTCGGCGAGATCCGAGCAAGCGCTATAGGCGAGGCGAGCTCGGCGGCGATCTTCTGGCGAGAGCTGTCGGTGGTGAGCGAGTGAGCGCTCGGCGAACTCCGAGGCGAGCTCAAGGCGAGTTGGTTGGAAAGGTGAGCTCCTTAGCGAGCTCAAGGCGAGTTGGGAAGGCGAGCTCCCGGCGAGTTTCCATGCGAGCTCAAGCGAGAGCTGGCGAGCGCGAGCTGCTCGGTGACCCAGCGAGCTCCGCGACCGAGATCCCAGCGAGGCAGCAGCTGAGCATCAAGGCAGCACGGCAAGCAAGGCTGGGCGAGCTTGTCGGCAATCTCTGAGCGAGCAGCGCGAGCTGTCGAGCGAGCAGCGCGCGGCTTTCGGGCTCAGTGAGCTTCCCGGGATCAGCTCGCCAAACTTGAGAAATTGCGCTCGCAAGCGAGCTCGAGCTTCAAATCTTGGGCAGCCGGGCTCTTAGCTCTGGCCACTGAAAAGCCTGGGGCAAAAAAACTCGCAAACTTGGAAAAAAAAAAAAAAAATCTTGGGGCAAATCCCCCGCCAAAGCAGCTCGGCGTCTGGGTGGAAACCCCACTCTATAATTAGAAAAAAAGAAAAAAGGAAAAAAAGAAACACAAAAGTTTCCGTGGAAACCCCACTTTTTACTTGGAAAAAGAAACACCTCTGCTCTGTGGAAACCGCACTTTATACCTGGAGGAAAACTACCTCGCTCTCTGGAAACCCCACTTTTATTTGGAAAAAAAAAAAAAGCACATCATCTCCTGGAAACCCCACTTTGTACTTGGAAAAAGAAACACCTCTGGAAGAAAAGCACCTCTCCTCTTTGGAAACCCCACTTTATAGTTTGGAAAAAAAAAAAAGCACATCTCGTCTCTGGAAACCCCACTTTATTATACTTGGGAAAAAAAAACACATCTCTTCTCTGGAAACCCCACTTTCTTCCATGCTTAGGCAAAAAGAAAAAGAAAGGAGATCGCACCTCTTCTCTGGAAACCCCACTTCTTCTATGCTTAGGCAAAAAAGAAGAAGAGGGGATCGCATCTCTTCTCTGGAAACCCCACTTCTTCTGTGCTTAGGTGAAAAAGAAGAAGAGGAGACCGCATCGCATCTCTCTCTCGAATCCCCCACTTCTTCTTCTATGCTTTAGGCAAAAAAGGAGGAGGAGGAGATCGCATCTCTTCGCCGGAAACCCCGCCCCCCTTCTCCCCTTGGGGAACTTGGGAAGAGAGAGAGAGAGAGAGAGAGAGAGGAGGAGATCGCATCTCTTCGCGGAAACCCCACTCTCTTCGCTACTTCTAAAAAAAAAAAAAAAAAAAGAGAGAGAGAGAGGAGGAGATCGCATCTCTTCGGAAACCCCCCCCTTCCCTTCTCTCCCTTCTGGGCAAAAAAAAGAGAGAGAGAGGAGGAGATCGCATCTCTTCGCCGGAAACCCCCCGCCTTCTTCTTCTCCTTCCATACGAAAAAAAAAAAAAAGAGAAGAGAGGGAGGAGGAGATCGCATCTCTTCGCCGGAAACCCCGCCTCTTCTTCTCCTTCTATAAAAAAAAAAAAGAGAAGAGAGGGAGGAGGAGATCGCATCTCTTCGCGGAAACCCCGCCCCTTCTTCTCCCTTCTATACTTGGGCAAAAAAAAAAAAAAAAGAGAGAGGAGGAGATCGCATCTCTTCGCGGAAACCCCCCCCCTTCTTCTTCTTCTCCTTCTATACTTGGGCGAAAAAAGAGAGGGAGGAGGAGATCGCATCTCTTCGCCGGGAACCCCCCCTTCTTCTCCCTTCTATGCTTGGCAAAAAAAAAAAAAAAAAGAGAGAGAGAGAGAGGAGATCGCATCTCTTGGCGGGAACCCCGCCCCTTCTTCTCCCTTCTATGCTTGCAAAAAGAAGAAGAATCGCATCTCTCTCAGGAAACCCCACTCCTCCTCCTCCTATACTTGGGCAAAAAAGAGAAGAAGGTCGCATCTCTGTGTGTGGAAACCCCACTCTTCAACCGGGTCTCGGGTATGCGAATCGGGCGACAAAGGGCTGAATCTCAGTGGATCGTGGCAGCAAGGCCACTCTGCCACTTACAATACCCCGTCGCTTATTTAAGTCGTCTGCAAAGGATTCTTCTCGCCGACCACTTGAAATTGTTATACAAGGTTTCCCCGGACAGTTTTGCCGCACCGACGGAGGTCGCCAATGACACGGGCCCACGGGGCAGAGCAAGAGCACCCCTCTGCGGGTCACGATGCAATCGGAGAGAGAGATGCGCCGCATCTAGCGTGGATTCGACTTAGAGGCGTTCGGTCATAATCCAACACACACGGTAACCAGCCGCGCCGGCGGCTTTTCAACCAAGCGCGATGACCAAATGTGTGAATCAACGGTTCCCTCTCTACTAAGTTGAATTACTATCGCAGCGCGAGATCATCTTGATAGGGTAAAACTAACTGTCTCACGACGGTCTAAACCTAAACCCGCTCACGTTCCCTATTGGTGGGTGAACAATCCAACACTTGGTGAATTCTCGCTGATCACAATGATAGGAAGAGCCGACATCGAAGGATCAAAAAGCACGCGTCGCTATGAGCGCGCTTGGCTGCCAAGCAAGCCGATTATCCCTGTGGTAACTTTTTCGACACCTCTAGCTTCAAATTCCGAAAGTCTAAAGGATCGATAGGCCACGCTTTCACGGTTTGTATTAAATCTTGAAAATCAAAATCAAATGAGCTTTTACCCTTTTTTTCCCACGAGATTTCTGTTCTCGTTGAGCTCATCTTAGGACACTGCGTTATCTTTTAACAGATGTGCCGCCCTGACCAAACTCCCCACGACAATGACAATGTCTTCCCGCCCGGATCGCGCGCCTTAGCGCACCTTAAGGCCAAAAGCAGGGGCATTGCCCCGTCCCCGCCTCACGGAATAAGTAAAATAACGTTAAAAGTAGTGGTATTTCACTTGCGCCAAAACGGCTCCCACTTATTCTACACCTCTCAAGTCATTTCACAAAGTCGGACTAGAGTCAAGCTCAACAGGGTCTTCTTTCCCCGCTGATTCCGCCAAGCCCGTTCCCTTGGCTGTGGTTTCGCTAGATAGTAGATAGGGACAGTGGGAATCTCGTTAATCCATTCATGCGCGTCACTAATTAGATGACGAGGCATTTGGCTACCTTAAGAGAGTCATAGTTACTCCCGCCGTTTACCCGCGCTTGGTTGAATTTCTTCACTTTGACATTGAGCCTTTGGGCAGAAATCACATTGCGTCAGCAAGATCGCGAGGACCATCGCAATGCTTTGTTTTAATTAAGCAGATTCCCCGGATTCCCCTTGTCCGTACCGGTTGAGTTGGCTGTTCGCCGCCTAGGGAAAGCCCCCACAAGGGGGCGCGCCCCCGCGCCGCCGCCCGCGCGGCACGCGCGCGCGCGCGCGCCCGCCCGCAAGCAGCGGGCGGCGGGCGGGCGGCCGCAGCAGCCGCGAGTTTAAGCGCGAGACCCCTAGGCCCGGCCCCCCCAGAGCCAATCCCTTTTTCCCGAAGTTACGGATCCATTTTGCCGACTTCCCCCTACCTACATTGTTCTATTGACGAGGAGGCTGTTCACCTTGGAGACTGATGCGGTTATGAGTACGGCCGGGCGTGAGCGGTACTCGGTCCTCAGATTTTCAAGGGCCGCGCGGCGCACCGGACACCGCGGGGCGTGCGGTGCTCTTCCAGCCGCTGGACCCTATCTCCGGTTTGAACCGATTCGGGGTGGGCAGAAACAAAAAAAGAAAAGATAACTCTTCCGGGGCCCCGCCGGCGTCTCGGATTTCCTAACGTTGCCGTCCACCGCCACGTCCCGGTTCGGGAATATTAACCCGATTCCCTTTCGATGATCGCGCAAAGTGCGGCCTTGATCTGAGACTTCCCCATCTCTTAGGATCGACTAACCCATGTCCAAGTCTTTGTTCACATGGAACCTTTCCCCACTTCGGTCAAAGTTCTCATTTGAATATTTGCTACTACTACCACCAAGATCTGCACCGGGGGCAGTCCACCGAGGCTCGCGCCCGAGGTTTCCCAACAACCCCCGCGTCCTCTACTCGCCGGAGCACGGCACTTGCCCGCGGCCGAGTATAGGCGCGCGCGCTTCAGCGCCATCCGGGGGGGCTAGATTGATTCGGCGAGTGAGTTGTTACACACTCCTTAGCGGATTTCGACTTCCATGACCACCGTCCTGCTTTGTCTTAATCAACCAACACCCTTTGGATGCGGGTTAGCGCGCAATTTGGCACCGTAACTTTCGACTTTCGGTTCATCCCGCATCGCCGATTCGCTTACCAAAAATGGCCCACTTGGAGCTCGCGATTCCGTGGCGCGGCTCAGCGGAGCAGCGCGCCGCCTTACCTATTTAAAGTTTGAGAATAGGTCGGGCGTTACGCCCCGATGCCTCTAATCATTTGCTTTACCCGATAAAACTCACGCGTGAACTCCGGCTATCTGAGGGAAACTTCGGAGGAAACCAGCTACTAGGCAGTTCGATTAGTCTTTCGCCCCTATACCCAAGTCGGACGAGCGATTTGTCGCGTCGTGCTCGCTGCGGGCCTCCACCACGAGTTTCCTGCGGCGCCGCCTGCTCGAGGCATAGTTCACCATCTTTCGGGTCCCAACAGGTGTGCTCGCACTCGAACCCTTCACAGAAGATCAGGGTCGGTCGGCGGTGCACCCCAAAGAGGGGCTCTCGCCAGTCAGCTTCCTTGCGCCTCGCGGGTTTCCAAACCCGCCGACTCGCACACATGTTAGACTCCTTGGTCCGTGTTTCAAGACGGGTCGGATGGAAAGCCCCAAGCAAGCGCCAGCGCAGCGCGTGTGCGCGAGTGCCCGAGGGCCGCGCGTTAGCGCGCGCGCGCCGTTCCACGACCGCGCGCGACGGAGGTACACTCAGCCCAAAGGCCCAAAGGCCGTGCTTGTGCGTGCGCGCGCGCGGCCGGCCCCGCTCCCAACACTCCCGAGCCGAGTGGCGGACCGGCTCACACCGTTCCGCATCCGACCGGGGAGCATCGCCGGCCTCCATCCGCTTCCCTCCCGACAATTTCAAGCACTCTTTAACTCTCTTTTCAAAGTCCTTTTCATCTTTCCCTCGCGGTACTTGTTCGCTATCGGTCTCTCGCCCGTATTTAGCCTTGGACGGAATTTACCACCCGATTAGGGCTGCATTCCCAAACAACCCGACTCGCCGACAGCGCCTCGTGGTGCAACAGGTCCGGCCCGCACGGGGCTCTCATCTCGGCGCCCCCTTCCGGGGGACTTGGGCCCGATCCGTCGGCGAGGGCGCTTCTACGGACTACTGATTCGGCGCGTAGATCGGCCGATTTTCATCTTGGGCTCTTCCCGGTTCGCTCGCCGTTACTAGGGGAATCTGGTAAGTTTCTTTTCCTCCGCTTAGTGATATGCTTAAACTCGGGCGGGTACTCACGACACACTGACACGGGGCGCGAAAGTTGGGACGCACCCTCCCGCGGAAGAGTCGCGACTAACAACGAGTAAAGTTCCGCACAAATCCGTGACCTCGTG
>CM031241.1:756393665-756411165 GCA_018340775.1 Taxus wallichiana var. yunnanensis
CATCCGTAAAGAGTAAGATGCTTCGAGGAGAGAAGCGGGATCACAACGAAACGTGCAAATTGCCGAGCGCTGTCGCCGCCCCTACTCTCTAGAAAGCGTCCTGCAAATCACTTAACCTGGACGCACGGACGACCCTAGGCAAAGCGGATCGATCGAGAATCGAAACATTCCGCTCTCTCCTTACTGATCATTTGGGCCACCCACGAATGGTTACATCCGTGAAGAACATGGCGCTTCAATCGAGAGCCAGCGGAGCGAAGCGAGCACAACAAAGAGATCCAAACGAAAATCAACGTCGCCTTCCCATTGCAATCACATGAGCTCAAAGGAGAATTCAAGCGAACGAACGAACAAGGAGAGCCAAGGAGAACACCAATGGCAAAAATTTTATAACATGCACTCATAGCCCGCATAATCTTCGGCAATGACACCGATACAGAGGATGGGACAGAATTCTTCCGTTCACCTATGAATCGGTTGTCACTCTATTAGAGGAGGAAGACCCATCCGTTGACAACTTGGCCAATAGAGGGCTGCCCGCATTATCATCGAACCGTATATACCAGGAAAGGAATCAACACAAGCACAACCGGCAGCACCCAATAAATTAGGCGTGCTAATGAGAGGCAAAACCCACGTGTTCCGAAGAAAACTCCAAGAACGGTGGGATATTTGCGTAATACATGTCACGTCCGTTACTAGGTGGATGTGGGTTAGACGGAAATTTCGACAGCCCTAACAATGGCCCGAGGCCAAAGCTCGAGGCCCGACCCGAAAGACCACGTCAATTTAACTCAATCCACTCTTTGGGACGATAAGAACAAATGCGAGTGAGCAAGCTTTTCCGAGAAGTCCGCTACATAGCGTAGTGGCAAAAACATCGAATGACCAACCTCTATCCATAGTAGTTCTAAGTAAAAGGACTCGTCGCGCGACGGATAAGGATACGGATGACAAAAACATTCACTTTTTTTGCGCAGCTAGATTAGCTAGATTAGCTCGCCGGCACGCTCGGCGGCGATCTCGTTTTGTCAAAAGTTCACGATCGCGGATTGCCACGTTGAGCCATGGCGCGCTCGAGAAAACCTCAATCAAAAATAATATTGTCTTGTGGCTCATGCAAGACTTTTCGCCTGAATTATAATTCAAAAGCGTTCGGTTTTAATGTACCTCGCAAAGGTCATTGCTCGATGCAAATATCCCCATTCGCCTCACTATCGGACTCGCCAACATAAGGTACAAGCGAAAAACATCACAAGAGCAACGCCCACCCATAGTAGTTATAAGTAAATAGGCACTGTCAGCGACGGATAAGGATCGAGCGAGAAAAACATTCATCCTTTTTTAGTTCGTAACCGGTATGTCCCGGACCACGCGCTCGGTATGTCCCAATGTGGGCGATTTTTGAATGCAAGTGTTGAGCCATGGCGCGCTCACTAACGCTGAAACCAAATCGGTATTTTAATGTTTCCGACGTCTCACCGCGCAAGATTTTGCACAAAGTTATTTTTCGCCATAACATAGATTAGCTCGCGCAAACATAGCCATACGGCTCACCGACCGACTTCGCCAACATTGGGTACAAGCAAAATCATCCGACGAACAACCTCTACCCATAGTAGTTATAGGTAAAAAAAAGGGCTCACACACGACGGATAAGAATCGAATCGAAGAAAAAATTCATTCACAGCTAGCTGCATTGCACGGCTAGCTCGCTCATCGTCCAACGCATTTTCGCGATTTTGGAATGCAAGAGTTGAGCCATGCAGCGCTAGCAAAAAACCAACGATCCGCGTTTTCGCAATATTTTAAAAACGTTGCATTCAAAACGTTGAATCTTAATGTAGGCTCGCAGCGATTTTCGAGAAAAACATTCAAGATTTTTTTACAAGCAAAATCATCCGCGAACAACCTCTACCCATAGTAGTTACAAGTAAAAAGGGCTCACACGACGGATAAGGAATTTCGCGCGATTTTCGCTGATTTTGCGAATCGCTATGTCCAATGTTCGCGATTTTGGAATTGCAAGAGTTGAGCCATGGCGCGCTTAGCAAAACCCAACCGATCCGATATTTTCACGTTTCCAACATCTCACTCGCAAGATTTTGCGCAGCGTTGCATTCAAAGCGTTGAATCTTAATGTAGGCTCATATTTCGCGCATATTTCTCGCGGCGAAAGATAGCCAACATTGGGTACAAGCAAAATCATCCGACGAACAACCTCTACCCATAGTAGTTACAAGTAAAAAGGGCTCTCACCACGACGGATAAGGAATCAGCGAGACAAACATTCATTTTTTCTTTTAGCTCGCAGGGCAGCGCGACGGCGAGCTCTGCGACGAGGTCGCTATGTCCAATGTTCCCGATTTTGGAATGCAAGAGCTGAGCCATGGCGCGCTCGGCAAACCCCCAACCGGACCGATATTTTCACGTTTCCAACATCTCACCTCATGACATTTTTCTGACATTTTTCACAACGTTGAATTTTAACTTAACTCGAAATATGAAATATAGCCATACGGCTCACCGGCCAAACTTCATGACATTGGAGTACGGGAAAAATCATCCGACGAACAACCTCTACCCATAGTAGTTATAAGTAAAAAGGGCTCTCACACGACGGATAAGGAATCAGCGAGAAAAACATTCATTTTTTCTTTTTCTTTTAGCTCGAGCGAGAGCTGCGGCGAGCTCTGCGGCGAGGTCGCTATGTCAATGTTCCCGATTTTGGAATGCGAAGCTGAGCCATGGCATGGCGCTCGGCAAACCCCAACCGGACCGATATTTTCACGTTTCCAACGTCTCACCTCATGAATTTTGCACAACGTTGACAACGTTGAACTTAACTGCGCCATGAAATATAGCCATACGGCTCACCGGCTCACTCACTGGCCAGACTTCAACTCATGACATTGGAGTGCAGGAAAAATCATCCGACGAACAACCTCTACCCATAGTAGTTATAAGTAAAAAGGGCTCTCACACGACGGATAAGGAATCGAGCGAGAAAAACATTTTTTTTTTTTTTTTTTTAGCTCAGAAGCAACTCGCCGCGAGCTCTGCGGCGAGCTCGCTATGTCAATGTTCCCGATTTTGGAATGCAAGAGCTAAGCCATGGGCGCTCGGCAAACCCCAAACAAACCGATATTTTCACGTTTCCAACGTCTCACCTCGCAAGACTTTGCACAAGCGTTATATTCAAAGCGTTGAATTTTAATGTAGCTGCGCAGCAAAGATAGCCATACGGCTCAACTTTGAAAGACTTCGCCAACATTGGGTAGAAGCAAAATTGTCCGACGAACAACCTCTACCCATAGTAGTTATAGGTAAAAAGGGCTCTCACTGACGGATAAGGAATCGAGCGAAAAAGACATTTTTTTTTTTTTTTTTTTTAACCTCGCGGAGAGCGGCTCGGCGGCGGCGAGCAGCTGCAGCTGCGCTATGCTCGCTATGTCCGATGTTCGCAGATTTTGGAATGCAAGAGATGAGCCATGGCGCGCAAAGCAAAGCCCCAACCGAACCGATATTTTCACGTTTCCAACATCTCACCTCGCGAGATTTTGCACAACGTTGTATTCACAATGTTGAATTTTTTAACGTAGCGCGCGCAAATATAGCCATACGGCTCACCGACCGGCTCGCCGGCATTGGGTACAAGCAAAATCATCCGACGAACAAACTCTACCCATAGTAGTTCTAAGTAAAAAGGGCTCTCACACGTCGGATAAGGAATCGAACGAGAAAAACATTCAATTTTTTTTTTTTAGCTCTGAGGGCAGCTCGGCGAGCTCTGCGACGAGCTCGCTATGTACAATGTTCCCGATTTTGGAATGCAAGAGCTGAGCCATGGCGCGCTCAGCAAAGCCCCAACCGGACCGATATTTTCACGTTTCCAACATGTCACCTCGCAAGATTTTGCACAACGGTATATTCAAAACTTTAAATTTTAACGTAGCTAGCGATCGCGCGCTTGCTTTCGCATGCGCAAAGATAATGTCGGCTCAGCGCCCGACTTCGCCAACATTGGGTAAAAGCAAAATCGTCGACGAACAACCTCTACCCATAGTAGTTATAAGTAAATAGGGCTCTCACACGACGGATAAGGAATCGAACGAAAAAAAACATTCATTTTTTTAAAGCTCGGCGCGAGCGGCGGCGAGCTCTATGCGATGTTCGCTATGTTGGCGCTTTTGGAGCAAGAGCCTGAGCCGCGCGCTCAGCTCAAAGCCCCAACCGAACCGATATTTTCACGTTTCCCACATCTCACCAGCGTTGAATTTTAACGTTGCGTTGCGCGCCAAAGGATAGCCATACGGCTCATTGGCCCGACTTCGCCAACATTGGGTACAAGCAAAAATCATCCGACGAACAACCTCTACACATAGTAGTTACAAGTAAAAAGGGCTCTCACACGATGGATAAGGAATCGAACGAGAAAAACATTCGTTTTATTTTAGCTCGCATGGCAACTCGACGGCCGGCTCTTTGACGAGCTACCTATGTCCAATGTTCCCGATTTTGGAATGCAAGAGCTGAGCCATGGCACGCTCAGCAGAGCCCCAACCGAACCGATATTTTCACGTTTCCAACCTCTCACCTCGCGCAAGATTTTGCACAGCGTTATATTGAAAGCGTTGAATTTTTTAATGTAGCTCGACGACGGAGATTGCTCGCAAAGCAAATAGATAGCCATACGGCTCACTGACCGACGAGCCAACATTGCGTACAAGCTAAATCATCCGACGAGCAACATCTACCCATAGTAGTTATAAGTAAAAAGGGCTGCCACGCGACGGATAAGGAATCAAGCGAAAAAAAACATTCATTATTTCTAAACTCGCAGAGCAGCTCGGCGGTGAGCTCTCTACGGCGCTCAGCTCGCCCTATGTCTCAGCGTTCTACTCACTCACCTACTCGCTGCGCGCGCCCTTCACCCAAGTCACCCCAAACTTGGTAGCTCTGCAAGCTACACATGTTCACAATCTGGATGACATTAAGTCTCCTCCGGGTCATGCGCCAACACCCACTCAACCGATTTAGTCCTTAAGCACATGCTCCCGGACGAGTATTATTCTGTGAGCTCCCATGCATGCAGTGCAGCACGAACTGAACGAGCGAGGCGAGCGACGGGCGAGGCTCGAGAGCGAGATGGCAAGGTGAGCTCCTCAAGCGAGCTCAAGAGCTCGAGCGAGCTCCGAGGCGAGCGGCGAGCGAGCTGCTCGACGAGCTCCCAGGTGAGATCCCTTGCAGGCTGCTTGGCGAGCTCGAAGGTGAGCTGCTCGGCGAGCTCCCAAGCGAGCTACTTGGCGAGTTGTTTGGCGAGCTCCCCGATGAGCTCACAAGCGCTCAAACCGAGCTGCTCCGCGAGCTCCCAGCCGAGCTGCTCCTCGATCTCCCAGGCAAGTTGTTCGGCGAGAACCAAGGCGAGGCGAGCGAGCGCGAGCTCAGGCGAGTTGGCGAGCGAGAAGCAGCGAGCGAGCGAGCTCCCGAGAGAGGCGAGGCGGGAGCTCCCGGGCGAGGCTCAGCGAGCGAGGCGGCGAGGCTCGAGCGAAGGCGGCGAGGCGAGCTCGAGGCGAGGCGAGCGAGCAAGAGCGAGTTGCAAGGCAAGTTGTCAGGGGAGCTCACGGCCGAGCTGAAGTCGAGCTGCTCGCGGCTAGAGCGTGCTCAAGGTGAGCTTCGGGTTTGCGAGAGCTCGCTGCGAGCTGCTCGGCGAGCTCGAAGCTCGAGCTGCTCGCGCGAGCTCCCAGCGAGCTGCTGAGCGTGCTGGCGAGCGAGCTGGCGGCGAGCTTGTTCGAGCGAGCTCTGCGGGAGCTCCTCGAGGCGAGCTGCTGGCGAGCTCAAGCGAGCTGCTCTCGCGAGCTCCTCGGCGAGCTGCTCGGTGAGCTCTTAAGCGAGCTGCTCGGCGAGCCGGCGAGCTGCTCGGCGAGCTCCGCGCAGCGAGCTGCTCGAGAGCAGCGAGCTCTCGGTGAGCTCCCGGCAGAGCTGCTCTAGGGTGAGAGCAATCTTCGGCGAGGCGAGTGCCATGCTAGCGGCGAGCTCATGCGAGGCGAGCTCGGCGCGAGCGAGGTGCTAAGGCTGCTCGGCGAGCTCTGCGAGCTGCAGTGCGGTGCTCGGCGAGCTCGGCGAGCTCGAGCGAGCTGGCGAGGCTGCTCGGCGAGCTCGAGGCGAGCTGCTGCTGCAGGGTGAGAGCTTGCGGGTGAGAGCTCTTGGCGGCGGCTGGTGCTGCGAGCTCGAGCGTGTGAGCAGCGGCGAGCGAGCTGAGCGAGCGAGCTCGGAGCTGCGAAGCGCGAGGCGAGCTGCGCTGCGAGTGAGCTTGAGTGCGAGGCGAGCGCGAGAGAAGCGGTGAGCAAGCGAGCGAGGCGAGCGAGCGAGCGAGCGAGGCGAGGCGAGCAAGCGAGCTCGAGCTCGAGCTGAGCGGTGCTCGAGCGAGCTGAGCGAGCTCGCGGTGAGCTCGAGCTCGGTGAGCTGCTTGAGCGAGAGCAGCGGCTGAGCTGCTCGAGTGAGCTCGAGCGAGCGCGAGAGCGGCGAGCTTGAGCGAGCTCGAGCGAGCAGTCGGCGAGCTGCGGCTCGAGGCGAGCTCAGCTCGCGAGCTCGAGCGAGGCTCGAGGCGAGCGAGCTCCGAGCGAGGCAGCTGCAGCGAGCTGAGCAGTGGAAGCTCGAGCGGCGAGAGTTGAGCGAGCTCGAGCGAGTTGCTCGAGGCGAGCTTGAGCGAGCAATGAAGAGTGTGGCGAGCGAGCTAGCGAGCTCAGGAGAGCTCGAGCGAGCTCAGCGAGCTTCGAGAGCTGAGTTGGCGAGCTCTGGCTGAGCTCGAGGCGAGCTCTCGAGGCGAGAGCGGCGAGCTCGAGCGAGCTCAGGCGAGCCGCTCGGGCGGCGAGCTCGAGCTGAGCGAGAGCTGGCAAGCGAGCAGCGAGCGAGCTCAGTGAGCTCAGCGAGGAGGCTCGAGCGAGCTCTGGCGAGCGAGCTGGCGAGTGAGCTGAGCGAGCGGCTGCTCGCGAGCTCGGCGAGCTCTGCGAGCAAGCTCAGAGAGCTGCTCGGCGAGCTGGCAGCGAGCTCGAGCTCGAGCGAGCTCGAGCGAGGCCGGCGAGCGAGTTTCGGAGCTCAGTGAGCAGGCGAGCGAGCTCAGAGAGCTGCTGGCGAGCTCGAGGCGAGCGAGCAGAGCGAGCTCTGGCGAGCGGTCGAGCGAGCAGTGGCGAGCGGCTCGGCGAGCGAGGCGAGAGCGAGGAGCGAGCTTTGCAGGCGAGCGAGCGAGCGAGCTCAGCGAGCTCAGGCGAGCTCAGCGAGCTGGCGAGAGCTCGAGGCGAGTGAGCTCGAGCTCGAGGCGAGCTCTCGGGGAGCTCAGCAGGAGAGCGAGCGAGCTCGGCGGAGCAGAGCGAGCTCAGGCGAGTTGAGCTCAGCGAGAGCGGTGGCGAGAGGCGAGCTGGCGAGCGAGCGGCGGAGAGCAGCGAGCAGGCGAGAGAGCGCAGCGAGCTCGGCGCAGCGAGAGCTTGCGCGAGCTCGCGGCGAGTTGCTCGGCGAGCTGCTCGGCGAGCTGCTCGGCGAGCTCAGCGCGAGCTGCTGGCGAGAAGCGAGCTCAGCGAGCTCAGCAAGCGAGCGAGGCTGAGCGAGCGAGCGGCGAGCTGGCGAGCGAGCGAGCGAGCTCGGCGAGCGAGCGAGCGAGCTCAGGCGAGCGGAGAGCGAGCGAGGCGAGAGCGAGCGAGCGAGCGAGTGAGCGCGAGCTCCAGCGGAGCTTGAGCGAGCGAGCTCAAGCGAGGAGCGTGAGCGAGAGCTCGAGAGCGAGGCGAGCTCGAGGCGAGCTCGAGAGCGAGCGGCGAGCGAGCTCAGGCGAGAGCTGGCGAGCGAGCTGCTCGGCGAGCTCGAGGAGAGCTTAGCGGAGGCGAGCTCGGCGAGCTCGAGATTCGAAGCGAGCTCAGAGCGAGGCGAGCTCGAGCGAGCGAGGCGAGAAGAGAGCGAGCGAGCTGCTCAAGGCGAGGCGAGGCGAGAGCTTCGAGCGAGCGAGCTCAGCAGAGCGAGCGGAGAGCTCAGCGAGAGCGAGCGAGCGAGGGCGAGCGGCGAGGCGAGCTCGGCGAGCGAGCTCGGTGAGCGAGGCGAGCGAGCCGGCGAGCGAGGCGAGCTTAGCGGATGTGAGCTCGGCGAGCTGGCGAAGCTGAGCGAGCGAGCTCGAGCGAGCTGCTCGGCGAGCTACTCGGCGAGCGAGGCTCTCGGCGAGCTCGAGGCGAGAGGCGAGCTCGAGAGCTCGGCGAGCGAGCTGCAGGCGAGCTGCGCAGGCGAGCGCGAGCGAGCGAGCTCGAGGGCGAGCGGCGAGCGGCGAGCGAGCGGCGAGCTCGAGGCGAGCGAGCGAGCAGCGAGGCGGCAGCTGAGCGAGCTCGGCGAGCTCAGTGGCGAGCTCGAGCGAGCTGAGAGCTGAGCTCTGGCGAGCTCGAGCTCGTGAGCTGGCGAGGCTGCTCGGTGAGAGCGAGCGAGAGGTGAGCTCAGCGAGAAGCTCGGCGAGCGAGCGAGCTCGAGCGAGCTGGCGAGGCGGTGAGCTCGGCGAGCTCGGTGAGCTGCGGCGGCGAGAGCAGCAGCGAGCTCAGCGAGCTCAGCGAGTGAGAGCGAGCGAGCTGAGGTGCCGCGAGCTCCCGAGTCGTTTGCGAGGCAGCAGCTGAGCTGCGAGCGAGGAGGCGAGCTAGCAGCGAGCTGCAGCTTTGGCGAGCGGCGTGTGCAGAGCGAGCTCAAGCGGCGAGCTCAGCGAGCTGAGCAGCGCGAGCTCAGGCGAGCTGCGAGCGAGCTGCTCGGCGAGCGCTGAGCTGAGCTCTGGCGAGCGAGTTGAGCGAGCGAGCTCGGCGAGCTGCAGTGAGTGCAGCGAGTGAGCGAGCGAGCTCGGCGAGCAGGCGAGCGAGCTCGAAGCGAGCGAGCTCGGCAGCGAGGCGAGCGAGCTCTCAGGCGAGCTCAGCGAGCAGCAGCGAGCAGGCGAGAGCTCGAGCGAGCTCGAGGAGAGCGAGCGGCGGCGAGCTCGAGGCGAGCGGCGAGCGAGCGAGCGAGCGAGCGAGCGAGGCAGAGCGAGCGAGAGCGAGCAGGCGAGCGAGCGAGCGGCGAGCTCAGGCGAGAGCTCGAGCGAGCTCGGCGAGCTCGGCGAGCTGCGGCTGCTGGCTCGGCGAGCTCGGCAGCGAGCTACTCGGGCGAGCTCTCGGGCGAGTTAGCTCGAGCGAGCTCGAGCGAGCTAGCTGGCGAGCAGGAGCTCGGTGAGCTCGGCGAGCGAGCGAGCAGCTCGGCGAGCTCAGAAGCGAGCTCGAGAGCGAGCTGCAGGCGAGCTGCAAGCGGCGAGCTCGAGAGCTCGCGAGCTGAGAGCGAGCGAGCTCGAGGCGAGAGCGAGGCGAGCTCAGGCGAGCTGCTCGGTGAGTGCTCGAGCGGCGAGAGCTCGGCGAGCGAGCTCAGTGAGCTCGGGCAAGCGAGCTCGGCAGCGAGCTTGCAGCAGCGAGCTGAGCTGGCTTTGCTCGCTGAGCGAGCTGCAGCAGCTGAGGGCGAGCGAGCTCAGGCGAGCGAGCTCGGCGAGCTCGAGCTCGGTGAGCTGGAGCGCGAGCTCGAGAGCTCGGTGAGCTCAGCAGGCGAGCAAGCGGTGAGCTCGAGCGGCAAGGCGCGATCAGCGAGCAGCAGCGAGCTGCTCAGGCTTGCAGGCGAGCGCGAGCGAGCGCTGTGCGAGCTGAGCTTGGCGAGCTCTGAGCGAGCTGCGAGCGAGCTCGAGGCGAGCGAGCGAGGCGAGCGAGCTCAGTGAGGCGAGGCTGGCGAGCTGCGAGCTGCGAGCTGCTGCGAGCGAGCTGCTCGGCGAGCGAGCTGCTGGCGAGCTGCTCGGCGAGCTGCGAGCGAGAGCGAGTGAGCTCAGCGAGCTCGCGGCGAGTCGTGAGCAGCGTGCGAGCTGCTCTCGCGAGCGAGCTGGCGAGCGAGCGAGGAGGCGAGGCGAGCTCGAGGCGAGTTTCGAGCAGCGAGCGAGCGAGCGAGAGAGCGAGCTCGCGAGGCGAGCTCAGAGCGAGCTCAAGGCGAGCTCGGCGAGGCGAGAGCGAGCGAGCGAGCGGCGAGCGAGAGCGAGCGTCGGCGAGCTCGAGTGAGCGGCTGAGGCGAGCTCCCTGGCGAGCTCAGCGAGCTCGAGCGAGCTGACTCGAGCGAGCGAGCGAGCTGCCGGCGAGCTCCTCAGCGAGGCTTGGCGAGCTCGGCGAGCCGAGATGTGAGCTGCTCGGCGAGGCTAGCTCGCGAGCTCGAGTTAGCTACTCGGTGAGCTCGGCGAGCTCGGGCGAGCGGCGAGAGCTCGGCGAGCTCGAGGCGAGCTGCGAGAGCGAGCGAGCGCGAGCGAGCGAGTGGCAAGCGAGCAGTGCGAGGGGCAGCGAGCGAGCTCCGTCGCGAGTTTCGAGGCGAGCTCAAGTCGAGCTGCCAGGCGGTGGTAGCGGCGAGATGTCGGCGAGCTCAGGTGAGTTCTGGGCAAGCTCAAGCGAGCGGCGAGCTCAGCGAGCTGCTCGGTGAGCTCGAGCTGGGAGGAGCTCGGCTCGGCTGCTCGGCGAGCCGCGGAGCTGAGCGAGCTGAGCGAGCTCGGCAGCTCGGCAGCGGCGAGCTCCCCGCGGGATTTGGCCAGTAGAGAGCCGTGGGAGGTGAAGCTGAGCTCGGTGAATCAGGCAAGCTGGCGGCAGCGAGCTGAGCGAGGCGAGCAGCAGGCGAGCTCATGTGAGGCAGTGTTAGCGCGAGCGAGCGAGCGTGTCGAGCGATAGCAGAGCGAGCTGCAGCGAGCGAGCGAGCGAGCGAGCTGTCAGGCGAGTTGCTCGGCGAGCTCCCGAGTGAGCTGCGTGGCGGCGAGCGAGCGAGCGGCGAGCTCGAGCGAGCTCGCGAGGCGAGCTAGCAGCAAGCGAGCTCAGCGGCGAGTTGCAAGGCGAGTTTCCATGCGAGCTGCTCGATGAGCTCCCGTGCGAGCTCGAGTCGAGCGAGCGAGGCGAGCTCGAGGCAGAGCTCGAAGCGAGTTGCGCAAGCGAGAGTGTCGAGAGCTCAGGCGAGTTGCAGCGAGCAAGCTAGAGAGCGAGCTGGAGGCGAGTCGGGAGAGAGCTCGAGAGCGGCGAGTTGCAGAGCGAGCTCGGCGAGCTCGGCGAGCTCGAGGCGAGCTCGAGCTCTCGAGCTCGGCGAGCTCAGGCGAGCTGCTCGGTGAGCTCGGCGAGCTCGGCGAGCTCGGCGAGCTCCCAGCAGCGAGCTACTCGGCGAGCTCAGCGGCGAGATGTTACTCGGCGAGCTGCTCGGCGAGCTCGAGCTCTCGAGCCTACTCGGTGAGCTCGGCGAGCGGGCGAGCTACTTGGCGAGCTGCTCGGCGAACTCGGCGAGAGGCGGCGAGCAGAGCGAGCGAGTTAGCGAGCGAGCTCCGTCGTGCGAGTTTTGAGGCGAGCTGAGCAGCGAGCTCTGGCGAGCTCAAGCTCAGCGAGCAGTGAGTGGTGAGCGAGGAGCAGCGTGTCAGTCAGTGAGTGACTCAGGAAAGTGAGTTTGTCAGAGCTCAAGCTCGAGCTCTGAGCTCGCAGTGAGCCGGCGAGCTCTCGGCGAGCTGCTCGGTGAGCTCCTGGGAGAGCTGTTTGGCGAGCTACTCGGCGAGCTCTCGTGCGAGAGCTCCCTTGCGAGCTGCTCGGGAGATCAGAAAAAGCTGTTTGGCGAGCACTAAGGCAATCTCGCGGCAAGGCTGCGTTAGGGGGTGGTGGTCGGCGAGCTGCGTTGCGAGCTACGTGGCGGCGGCTAGCTTGGCGGCTGCTCGGCGATCGCGGCGAGCTACGGCGAGTTCGAGTTCGGGTGTTCTCCTTAGCGAGCTCCCGAGAGGCGTTTTCAGGCGAGTTGCTCGATGAGCTCCGTGCGAGCTCGGAGTCGAGGCTGGCAGCGAGCCCATGAGTGAGCCTTAGCGAGTGCGGCGAGCTCCCAAAAAAAAGAGCTCGAGCGGCGAGCTGCTCGGCGACCTCCCGGCAGCTGCTCAGGCTCGGCGGCTCGGCGGCTCGAGCGGTGCTCTCGGCGAGCAGAGCTCGAGGCGAGCTGCTCGGCGAGCTGAGCTAGAGCGAGCTGCCGGTGAGAGAGGCGAGCTGAGTCGAGCTGCGAGCTCGAGCAGAGCGAGCTCAAGGCGAGCTCGATGAGCTCGGGCGAGCTCAAGTCGAGCTCGGTGAGCTCGAGGCGAGCTACTTGGCGAGCTCCCAGCGAGCTCCGGCGATGTTACTCGGCGAGCTGCTGCTCGGCGACTCGAGGCGAGCTGAGGGCGAGCTGGAAAGGCGAGCTCCCATGGGAGCTGTTTGGCGACCTACTCGGCGAGCTCTCAGCCGAGCTGCTCCGTGAGCTCCCGTGGGAGCTGAACCGCGAGCTCCCATGCGAGATGCTCGGTGAGATCCCAGGCAAGCTTTTTGGCGAGCTGCTCGGCGAGATCCCAGGCAAGCTGCTTATAGGCGAGCTTATCAGCGATCTCGGCGAGCTGTCGAGGTGAGCTCAGTGAGCTCGCGGCTCGAGGTCGGCGGCTCAGGTGGCTCGAGTGCTGCTCAGCGAAGCTTGAGCGAGCTCGAGCGAGCGAGGAAAGGCGAGCTGAGCGAGTTGGAAAGAGCTCGGCGAGCTCGAGCGAGCTCAGGCGAGTTGGGAAGGCGAGCTCGAGGCGAGTTTCGCGAGCTCGAGCGAGCTGCGAGCGAGCGAGGCGAGCTCCGAGGCGAGCTCCGCAGCGAGCGAGCCGAGCTCAGCGAGCCAGCAGCAGCTCGGTGAGCTGCTCAGCAGCAGGCAGGCGGCGAGGCATGCAGCATGCTGCAGCGAGGCATGCGGCAGCTGCGGCAGAGCGAGGGAAAGCTATAGAGGCGAGCTTATCGGCAATCTCTGGCGGCGAGCTCGGGCGAGCAGCTCGAGGCGAGCTCGTGGGCGGGCTGGCTCGGCTCCAGCAGGTGAGCTTCCGGGGATCAACTCGCCAAACTTGGCTCACCGAATCGTCTTTAGCTTGGGCATCTTGGGGGGGCTTTGCGGCTCGGCCTGTGTATGCTGCGGCTCGGCGTCTGGGTGGAAACCCCACTCTATAATTAGAAAAAAAAAAAAAAAAGGAAAAAAGAAACACAAAAGTTTAAAGTGAAACCCCACTTTTTACTTGGAAAAAGAAACACCCTCTGCTCTGTGGAAACCGCACTTACCCGGGAGGAAAACTACCTACCTGCTCTGCGGAAACCCCACTTTTATGCTTTGGAAAAAAAAAAAAAAAAGCACATCTCCTCAGTGGAAACCCCACTTTGTACTTGGAAAAAAAACACCTACGGAAGAAAAGCACCTCTCCTCTTTGGAAACCCCACTTTATAGTTTGAAAAAAAAAAAAAAGCACATCTCGTCTCTGGAAACCCCACTTTATTATACTTGGGAAAAAAAAAACACATCTCTTCTCTGGAAACCCCACTTTCTTCCATGCTTAGGCAAAAAGAAAAAGAAAGGAGATCGCACCTCTTCTCTGGAAACCCCACTTCTTCTATGCTTAGGCAAAAAAGAAGAAGAGGGGATCGCATCTCTTCTCTGGAAACCCCACTTCTTCTGTGCTTAGGTGAAAAAGAAGAAGAGGAGACCGCATCGCATCTCTTCTCTGGAAATCCCACTTCTTCTATGCTTAGGCAAAAAAGGAGGAGGAGATCGCATCTCTTCGCCGGAAACCCCGCCCCTTCTTCCCCTTATACGTACTTGGGGGGAAGAGAGAGAGAGAGAGGAGGAGATCGCATCTCTTCGCGGAAACCCCACCTCTTCTGCTACTTCTATACTTGGCAAAAAAAAAAAAAAAGAGAGAGAGGAGGAGATCGCATCTCTTCGGAAACCCCCCCCCTTCTTCTCCCTTCTATAAAAAAAAAAAAAAAAAAAGAGAGAGAGGAGGAGATCGCATCTCTTCGCGGAAACCCCGCCGCTTCTTCTCCTTCCATACTTGGGCGAAAAAAAAAAAAAAAAGAAGAGAGGGAGGAGGAGATCGCATCTCTTCGCGGAAACCCCGCCTCTTCTTCTCCTTCTATACTTGGGCAAAAAAAAAAAAAAGAGAGGGAGGAGGAGATCGCATCTCTTCGCGGAAACCCCGCCCCTTCTTCTCCCTTCTATACTGAAAAAAAAAAAAAAAGAGAGAGGAGGAGATCGCATCTCTTCGCGGAAACCCCCCGCTTCCTTCTTCTCCTTACTATGCTTGGCGAAAAAAAAAAGAGAGGAGGAGGAGATCGCATCTCTTCGCGCGGGAACCCCGCCCCTTCTTCTCCCTTCTATGCTTGGGCAAAAAAAAAAAAAAAAGAGAGAGAGAGGAGGAGATCGCATCTCTTGGCGGGAACCCGCCCCTTCTTCTCCCTTCTATGCTTGGGCAAAAGAAGAATCGCATCTCTTCTCAGGACCCCCCCTCCTCCTCCTATACTTGGCAAAAGGAGAAGAAGGTCGCATCTGAAACCTGTGAAACCCCACTCTCTCGGGTTATGCGAATCGGGGGCGACGAAGGGCTGAATCTCGGTGGATCGTGGCGGCAAGGCCACTCTGCCACTTCTGATACCCGTCGCTTATTTAAGTCGTGCTGCGAAAGGATTCTTCGCCGACCACTTGAAATTGTTATCAAGGTTTCCCGGACGGTTGTTGTTGCACCCGGCCAGGAGAGTCGCATGATGACCACGGGCCCAGAGAAAGCACCCCTCTGCGGGTCACGATGCAATCGGAGAGAGAGATGCGCCGCATCTAGCGTGGATTCGACTTAGAGGCGTTCGGTCATAATCAACACCACGGTAACCGCGCGCCTGGCTTTTCAACCAAGCGCGATGACCAAATGTGTGAATCAGCGGTTCTCTCGTACTAAGTTGAATTACTATATCGCGGCGCAGATCATGATGAGGTAAAACTAACTTTGTCTCTCGGCGGTCTAACCCCCGACTCACGTTCCTATGGGTAAAACTAACTTTGTCTCACGGACGGTCTAAACCCGACTCACGTTCCCTATTGGTGGGTGAACAATCCAACACTTGGTGGTCTGCTTCTGATGATAGGAAGAGCCGACATCGAAGGATCAAAAGCAACGCGTCGCTATGAGCGGCTTGGCTGCCCAAGCCGATTATCCCTGTGGTAACTTTTACGACACCTCTAGCTTCAAATTCCGAAAGTCTAAAGGATCGATAGGCCACGCTTTCACGGTTTGTATTAAATAATCTTGAAAATCAAAATCAAATGAGCTTTTACCCTTTTGTTCCACCACGAGATTTCTGTTCTCGTTGAGCTCATCTTAGGACACTGCGTTATCTTTTAACGGATGTGCCGCTTGACCAAACTCCCCCCTGACAATGTCTTCCGCCGGATCGGCGCGCCTTAGCGCACCTTAAGGCCAAAAGCGGGGCATTGCCCGTCCCCGCCTCACGGAATAAGTAAAATAACGTTAAAAGTAGTGGTATTTCACTTGCGAAACGGCTCCCACTTATTCTACACCTCTCAAGTCATTTCACAAAGTCGGACTAGAGTCAAGCTCAGGGGTCTTCTTTCCCCCCATTGATTCCGCCAAGCCCGTTCCTTGTTTGTGGTTTAGCTAGATAGTAGATAGGGACAGTGGGAATCTCGTTAATCCATTCATGCGCGTCACTAATTAGATGACGAGGCATTTGGCTACCTTAAGAGAGTCATAGTTACTCCGCCGTTTACCGCGCTTGGTTGAATTTCTTCACTTTGACATTGAGCTTTGGGCAGAAATCACATTGCGTCGGCATCCGCGAGGACCATCATGATGCTTTGTTTTTTTAATTAAGAGTCGGATTCCCCTTGTCGTACCGATTTACGAGTTGAGTTTCTGCGCGCTGGGAAAGCCCCCTGAGGAGGCGTCTGCGCCCGTCGCCCGCGCGCGCGGCGCCCCGCCCGCAGCGCCGAGCGGCCGCGGCAGCCCGCAGCGGCGAGCGGGCAGGCAGCAGCGCAGCCGCGAGTTTAAGCGAACCCCTGAGGCCAGCCCTCAGGCAATCCTTTCCCAGAAATTACGGATCCATTTTGCCGACTTCCCTTACCTACATTGTTCTATTGACAGAGAGTACTGTTCACCTTGGAGAACTGATGCGGTTATGAAGTACGGCCAAGGCGTGAGCGGTACTCGGTCCTCAATTTTCAAGGCAGCCGCGCGAAAGCTGCCGGTTCACCGCGGGGCGTGCGGTGCTCTTCCCGGCATTGGACCCTATCTCGGTTGAACCGATTTCGGGGTGGGCGAAAGGCTGTTAAAAAAAAAAGATAACTCTTCCGGGGCCCCCGCCGGCGTCTCGGATTTCCTAGCGTTGCCGTCCACCGCCACGTCGGTTTCGGGAATATTAACCCGATTCCCTTTCGATGATCGCGCAAAGTGCGGCCTTGATCTCTAGACTTCCCCATCTCTTAGGATCGACTAACCCATGTCAAGTCTTGTTCACATGGAACCTTTCCCCCTTCGAGTCTTCAAAGTTCTCATTTGAATATTTGCTACTACACCAAGATCTGCAGGGCAGTCCCCAGGCTCGCGCCCGAGGTTTCGCAACAACCCCGCGTCCTCCTACTCTCGAGCACTGGCACTTGCCCCGGCGGCGAGTATAGGTTGCGCGCAGCGCCATCCATTTTCGGGGCTAGCTGATTGATTGGCGGTGAGTTGTTACACACCTTAGCGGATTTCGACTTCCATGACCACCGTCCTTTGTCTTAATCAACCAACACCCTTTGTGGGATCTGGGTTAGCGCTTTGATTTGGCACCGTAACTCGACTTTCGGTTCATCCCGCATCGCCGATTCTGCTTACCAAAAATGGCCCACTTGGAGCTCGCGATTCCGTGGCGCGGCTCAGCGGAGCAGCGCGCGCCTTACCTATTTAAAGTTTGAGAATAGGTCGGGCGTTACGCCCCGATGCCTCTAATCATTTGCTTTACCCGATAAAACTCACGCGTGAAACTCCGGCTATCTGAGGAAACCGGAGAGAAACCAGCTACTAGGCAGTTCGATTAGTCTTTCCCCTATACCCAAGTCGAGAGCGAGCGATTTGCGCGTCGGTATCGCTGCGGGCCTCCACGAGTTTCCTGCGGGCCGCCTGCTCGAGGCATAGTTCACCATCTTTCGGGTCCCCCAGGTGTGCTCGCACTCGAACCCTTCCACGAGAAGATCGGGGTCGGTCGGCGGTGCACCCCAAAGAGGGCTCGCCGGTCGGCTTCCTTGCGCCTCGCGGGTTTCCAAACCCGCCGACTCGCACACATGTTAGACTCCTTGGTCCGTGTTTCAAGAGCGGGTCGGATGGAAAGCCCGCAAGCCGAGCGCCACGCGCGCGAGTGCCGAGGCCCGCCAGGCGCGCGCTTGTTCCACGACCGCGCGGCGGAGAGTACACTCAGCGGCCCAAAGGCCGTGCTTGTGTGCCGCCGCGGCGGCGCCTTGGCGCAACGCACTCCCGAGCCGAGTGGCGGACCGGCTCACCCGTTCCGCATCCGGCCAGGGGAGCATCGCCGGCCTCCATCCGCTTCCCTCCCGACAATTTCAAGCACTCTTTAACTCTCTTTTCAAAGTCCTTTTCATCTTTCCC
>CM031241.1:756416165-756436165 GCA_018340775.1 Taxus wallichiana var. yunnanensis
TTCCGTAACCCCGATGGAGGACCCTAGGCCAAGTGGATACGATCGAGAATCTGAAAGCGTTCCACTCTGCGGCCTATAAACTCACTCGTCGGCACCCACTCGGATATGGGTCAACCACCGAAGGCTACATCAAGTAAAGCGAAACACGCTTTGAAGAGAGAACACAAAGAATCGAGCTATATACGGGGGCCTCTAGTGATGTCTTGCAAATCACTTCCATAACACCGATGGAGGACCCTAGGCCAAGTGGATCCGATCAGAATCGAAGCGTTCCACTCTGCGGCCTACACGCATATGGGTACATCACACCAGAATGTTACATCCGTAAAGAGTAAGATGCTTCGAGG
The DNA here is from genome assembly GCA_018340775.1 of Taxus wallichiana var. yunnanensis. NCBI lineage: Eukaryota > Viridiplantae > Streptophyta > Pinopsida > Cupressales > Taxaceae > Taxus > Taxus wallichiana. The sequence continues at coordinate 756,416,513 of CM031241.1, forward strand.
AGAGAAGCGGGATCACAGCAAGCGTGCAAATTGCGGCGCTGTCGCCGCCCCTACTCTCTAGAAAGCGTCCTGCAAATCACTTCCATAACACCTGCACGGACGACCCTAGGCAAAGCGGATCGATCGAGAATCTGAAACATTCCGCTCTACTTGCCTCTGATCATTTGGGCCACCCACGAATGGTTACATCCGTGAAGAACATGGCGCTTCGATCGAGAGCCAGCGCGGAGCAGCGAAGCGAGCACAACAAAGAGATCCGTCACGAAAATCAGCGTCGCCTTCCCATTGCGATCACATGAGCTCAAAGGAGAATTCAGCGCGACGAACAAGGAGAGCGAGGAGAACACCAATGGCAAAAAATTTTATAACATGCACTCATAGCCCGCATAATCTTGGCAATGACCGATACGAGGATGGGACGAGAATTCTTCCGTTCACCTATGAATCGGTTGTCACTCTATTAGAGGAGGAAGACCCATCCGTTGACAACTTGGCCAATAGAGGGCTGCCCGCATTATCATCGAACCGTATATACCATCGAGGAATCAACACAAGCACAACCGGCGGCACCCAATAAATTAGGCGTGCTAATGAGAAGCAAAACCCACGTGTTAGAAGAAAACTCCAAGAAGCGGTGGGATATTTGCGTAATACATGTCACGTCCGTTACTAGGTGGATGTGGGTTAGGCGGAAATTTCGACAGCCCTAACAATGGCGAGGCCAAAGCTCGAGGCCCGACCCGAAAGACCACGTCAATTTAACTCAATCCACTCTTGGCGAGACGATAAGAACAAATGCGAGTGAGCAAGCTTTTCCGAGAGAAGTCCGCTACATAGCGTAGTGGCAAAAACATCGAATGACCAACCTCTATCCATAGTAGTTCTAAGTAAAAGGACACTGTCGCGCTGACGGATAAGGATACGGATGACAAAAACATTCACTTTTTTTGCAGCTGCTAGATTAGCTCGCCCGGCACGCTCGGCGGCGATCTCGTTTTGTCAAAAGTTCACGATCGCGGATTGCCACGTTGAGCCATGGCGCTCGAGAAAACCTCAATCAAAAATAATATTGTCTTGTGGCTCCATGAAGACTTTCGCCTGAATTATAATTCAAAGCGTTCGGTTTTAATGTACCTCGCAAAGGTCATTGCTCGATGCAAATATCCCCATTCGCCTCACTATCGGACTCGCCAACATAAGGTACAAGCGAAAAACATCACAAAAGCAACGCCCACCCATAGTAGTTATAAGTAAATAGGCTGTGTCAGCGGCGGATAAGGATCGAGCGAGAAAAACATTCATCCTTTTGTTCGTAAACCAGCCGGACCACGCGCTCGGTATGTCCCAATGTGGGCGATTTTGAATGCAAGTGTTGAGCCATGGCGCGCTCACTAACGCTGAAACCAAATCGGTATTTTAATGTTTAGAGACGTCTCACCGCGAGATTTTGCACAAAGTTATTTCGCCAACATAGATTAGCTCGCATGAAACATAGCCATACGGCTCACCGGCCGACTTCGCCAATTGAGTACAAGCAAAATCATCGACGAACAACCTCTACCCATAGTAGTTATAGGTAAAAAGGGCTCTCACACTGACGGATAAGGAATCGAGCGAGAAAAACATTTTTTTTTTTTTTTTTTTTTAGCTCGCGAGTCGGCTCGGCGGCGGTGGCTGCGGCGGCTCGCTATGTCAACGCTTTCGCGATTTTGGAATGTTGAGAGTTGAGCCATGGCGCGCTTAGCAAAGACCCAACCGATCCGATATTTTCACGTTTCCAACATCTCACCTCGCAAGATTTTGCCAGCGTTGCATTCAAAGCGTTGAATCTTAATGTAGGCTCGCGGCGCATATTTCGCGGCGAAAGATAGCCAACATTGAGTGGTACAAGCAAAATCATCCGACGAACAACCTCTACCCATAGTAGTTCTACAAGTAAAAAGGGCTCTCACCTGACGGATAAGGAATCAGCGAGACAAACATTCATTTTTTCTTTTAGCTCGCGAGAGCGTGGCGGCGAGCTCTGCGGCAGTCATTTATGTCAATGTTCCCGATTTTGGAATGCAAGAAGTGAGCCATGGCGCTTCGGCAAACCCCAACCGGACCGATATTTTCACGTTTCCAACATCTCACCTCATGACATTTTCACAGCGTTGAATTTTAACTTAACTCGCCATGAAATATAGCCATACGGCTCCCGGCCAAACTTCATGACATTGGAGTGCAGGAAAAATCATCGACGAACAACCTCTACCCATAGTAGTTATAAGTAAAAAGGGCTCTCACCTGACGGATAAGGAATCAGCGAGAAAAACATTCATTTTTCTTTTAGCTCATGAGCGTTGTGACGGCGGCGAGCTCTGCGGCGAAGTCGCTATGTCAATGTTCCCGATTTTGGAATCAAGAGTGAGCCATGGCGCTCGGCAAACCCCCAACCGGACCGATATTTTCACGTTTCCAGCGTCTCACCCTCGAATTTTGCACAGCGTTGAATTTTAACTTAACTAACGCCGCAAATATAGCCATACGGCTCACCGGCCGACTCGCATGACATTGGAGTGCGGGAAAAATCATCCGACGAACAACCGAGTTGCGCGCCGGTCACCTACGCGTGCACCGACGGGGGAAGTCCTCCTCTAGAGTCCTTCCCGGGTGTGAGCCTCTACTCACCCCGACCTGCTGACCTCTGTCACCCAAGTCCCAACACCAAGGATCCTGGGGGAGCACTGCTAGCTCGCCATCCTGGTAGACCGCATCACATGCGGGTGAGGTACTCTGCTTCCCTCGGCTCGATCCATCCTCTGATCTCGCCCCGATGCCATGGCCACTGACATCGGCGTGCCTACTCTACGAGACACCCGTCTGCGTCCAGACCGCATTGACTTCACAAGTCTTCTGCCTTCGTTGTCAGCTCACCACACTGCAACGGTATCCATGATGTCCTTGACTCAGCCCACCATGTCGCGCATCACCATGTGAACCATCCTCTGTCCACTTCACTGAGTCTCAGCCTCTGCTACTGCACCCACTCCGCATCCGCGCTTCCGGCGCACTCCGATACATCTATGTGAGCACTCGACTCATCTGCGTTGTTTTAACCTCTGCAAGGTTGAGGAGCTCGCCACACTTGGCTCGCTCGCGTCCGAGTTACTTCTCCTCCGTTTCGACCTCCGAATCCCAGTCTCACTCCATCACGCCTCTTGGCTGTTTCCCACATGAACTCTGCTTCTAAGGACGTTGCCACCTTAAAGGTCTCCCCAAGTCCACTGTCACTTAACACTGGAGTCCCACTGCTGATCCACGATGCACATCACTGCATGGACATACTCCGCAAGGGTAGAGTATATCTCCAAGGTCTGCTGAACACCCCATCCTCTGAATGTCCAGTGCACCAAGTGTTCCACACTCCACTTGGTGGGGTTGTGAGTTCCCACTGTTGGTCTGTATTGATTGCCATGCTCACTTGGCTCTTTAGGCATGCGCTGCACTCTCAGCGCTTGAGGCCTCGTCGTCTGAGGTCTTCATGCTTCAAACCAACTCCGCTCTGCCTCTGCATCGCCCACATGAGTTGCCCAGCTCTCGCTCGCGTACTTGGGTAAGTTCTTCGCTCCAAGACACCTTGCACTGTTCCTAAGTGCAACCAACTTAACTCACCAACCCGCCTCGGCTAAACCTTGATTCTGAGACATCCTTGGGCTCGTAGCATGGTCCTTTCATATTCCCCATGCACAACTCTTACTCACTCCATAGCCCTCAAGAGTTGCATTGGTGCGTGGGAACTTCAGGAGGTCACCCATTTATGCCCTGCGCGCTTAACTCGCCCAACTGGAGTTATATTGATGTGACACCGGGAAGTTCCCGGGAGGTCACCCATTTTCAGCCTGCGCGCTTAACTCGCCCAACTCGCCCAGATCTTCTGTCAGCACATGCATGCGAGGTCGTCAACCCCAACCCATGCCTGGCCAACCGTTTGCCTCGGCCGGGATCCATTCTGGAACCCTGGATAGCGCCTCGTGCACTACCCTGCGCGGATGGGGTCTGCCCATCCTGGGGGAGGCGGTCGCTCTGTGAGCATGGAGACGCACCCCCCTTATATTCTCCCCCACTTAAAGTGGCGACGCCCACGGCCGATGCTAGACTTCGCAGGCCTGCGCAAAGGATGCAAGTGTTCGCAACACTTGGACAAAATGTAAATGCACTACTCACATGCAAATACACACGGAACACTTCGGTCACTGCTGACATAACACAACTCAGTCTCTTCAACATCTCGCTGTGCTAACTCCCTGTGCTCGGGACAAAAAGTGCCAACTCTCAACACTTCTGTCAGCTGTAGCTCCCTTCCTGCTGAAACTACACTTCACCAAACATCCAACACAATGTCTGATGGGATACCCCTTCTGCAATTCCCACAACCTCTTAGGAATTCTGCATGATGTACAAGCTGCCCTGCCAAGCTCTGAGCCCTTCTTGCACAACATTCACTGCATAACTGGAGAACCGCCAACCTCCATGCCGATTGACGAACCACTGCAAGGTTTCACTGCTGCTGAAACTGGTCACACCACGCTTCCACACGCAACACATGATATCCTCCAACCGATCCAGGGGCCTACCTTCACCGCAAATGCTGCCCTTGTTCAGCACTTCTACCAACACCATACCACCACTGTGACTCTGATGCTGATCTTCTGGCAAACTCTTCACCAGGAATACCTCATTTCACTGCAACTTGACTGATCTACTCACCACCGCTTTCAACCAACCAGCACTTCCGAACACGCAACTCTTGCTTCACTCCGGAATGTAGCCACTGCCACCGTTGCCAACCTGAAATACCGAGGTTTCGCAAAATTCACCACCGTGATTCTGCCAAGGGAGAGCCACTTTTTCCACTTCATGGCTCGAGTATCAACATGATATCACATTCACGAGACACTACTGATTCAGCCATCCTGATATGTACAAGTCGTCGTCTCTGACTGACGGGGAGTCGTCGCGCTACTCAGTGCTTTCGCACCTACCGAGTTTTCGAGTCACTCTGCCACTGCACCTGGACTCTACCAAATGTTATCCCTTCACCCAAACTGCTAGGAGTAAGTTCTGCACCAGCCTCCACATGAACTGCCCACTGAAGTGGCTTACCCAGTCCGACCTGTATGCTTCCCTGTCGCCTCCTCTACAACTGAGATCTGTTCAAAACACTGGCCTTCTTCTCCCACAAAGTCTCTAGCAACCTGCACTGGCTTACTTGCATTGCACAAGCGCCAACTCTTGACACCTGCACGGGTCTACAACACCCTGATCACTGAACGCCATGCGGACCACCGTCGCAACTGCATGACTCCTTTCTCATCAACCCTCTGGTCTACAGCTGAGAAAGTTCACTGTCTTTCATTCATTCCACTGTGACATCAATAAAGCTCCACTGAGCCCTGATACTCCGCTGGATCACTCTGATCTGATGCTGCCCAGGCCCACACCAGTCTTCTTCTTAACTGGAACAACACTGCTCCACTTGATCCAGTTGTGTTGGTGTCCCGCCTTCCGATCGCCAACACCGTTGATTGCCAATCTTCACAAGACCCGCCCGATCCGATTCGTCCAACAACCAACTCCCGCTTCATGGTTCGAGACCTGAGTATCAACATGATATATCACATCACGCATTTACTTCATTTCAGTCCATCCACAATGCAAGTTTTGTCAACAACTTTGGGAGTCGTCATGCTACTCGGTGCATCACACCTACAAGTTTTGAGTTACTCGTTGCCTCTGCACCTGAACTCTCAAGTGTTATCCCTTCACCCTGCGTAAAGTGCTCAAGCTAGGACTAAAAGCACCAGCATCTCCACATGAATCGCCGGTTGACTCACTCGACCCAGCCCACACTATATGCATTCCTATCGCCTCCTCTACATCTGAGATCTGTTTCAACACAGCCTTCTTCTCCCATAAAGTCTCTAGCAACTCTACTGGCTTACTTGCATTGCTGCAAGTGCCAACTATTGACAGGCTGCATGGGTCTAAAATACCCTTATCACCGAACATGCCATGCCGACCATAGCTCGCATAACTACATGACTCCTTCCTCATCAACCCTCTAGTATACCCTTTTTGAGAAAGTTCATTGCCTTCCGATCGCCAACACTTGCTCCGATTGCCAATCTCACGTTAGCGACTCCATACTCTCGATCAATCTCATGCAACTTGCACCAACTGCACTTCTTCGTAAAGAACACAACTTTGCTCTGCCACACATTATGTTGGTGTCCGCCTTCGATCCACTCGCGCGTTGATTACCAATCTTCCAAGCTCTCACACCGATTTAATATGCTCTTCCCGAACATCGCATTGGTGTCCGCCCATAATTGGGCATTTCAATCGATGTTGCTTCACATTGACTCCCTAGTCTTCCAACTTGTTCTTCATCAACATCCCACATGCCTGAAGTTGAGAGCTTTGGCTCCTACTCATGCTGGTTTACACTCTGATTCCCGACTCCATGCAAGACCGATGCTCATTGTGCTCTAGGTACAGAGTCGAGAGGGAGCATCACTAAAATGCTGATCGAGCAGTCACTTGAGTATCAAAGAGATAAATACACATCCGGCTCTCGATACAACTTTCACACTCGTATCAAGCAAACATTAAATCTCTCCACTCAATGAAGCTACGATACCATCTTGTCCGCGCGAGTATCGGGAAGAACATTAACTCTCTGCTCGATGAAGCTCGATACCGGTTGTCATGCGGGGCTAGCTAAAGCAGATAAACTACTAGCCAGCGCGGCATTGAGACACACTACTTTTTCGCTTGCCTTAGAGGATCAAGTTACTCCAGTAGTCCCAGACTACGCCTTTCTCCGTCTTCATCCACCACCCATTCCCCCCATGACGCATCTCCTTTGACCATGCACAAGTGAACCTTTCCAACACACCTTCACGATTTGCCCATACAACTGCTCCAGAAGACCACTCGCCGAATACCACGGCCCATCTGACTGCATCGGGAGCTCTTAATATGCCTTCTTGAGTCCACTTGAGGGAATGCACAACTCATGCCTCCAGTGACTCATCACCCCTTGACTCTCTTCGGCCTTGTGGCACTCGCTCTCTGTCGAACATCCCATTTTTGCACTGAGGCCAGCGAGGAACATCACATGCCCCTTTCTGTCATCCATCCATGAGTGCACGAGTTGCGCGCGCCGGTCACCTCTGCGTGCGACGGGGGAGTCCTCCTCTCGAGTCCTTCCGGGTGTGAGCCTCTACTCATCCCCCGACCCTGTGACCTCTGTCACCCAAGTCCACAACACCAAAGATCCTGTGGGAAGAGCACTGCAAGCTCGCCATCTTTGTAGACCGCATCACATGCGGGTGAGGTACTCTTCTTCCCTCGGCTCGATCCATCCTCTGATCTCGCCCCGATGCCATGGCCGCCACGACATCGGTTGCCTACTCTCGAGACACCCGTCTGCGTCCGGACCGCATTGACTTCCTCTCAAGTCTTACGCCTTCGTTGTCGACTCACCACACTGCAACGGTATCCATGATGTCCTTGACTCAGCCCACCATGTCGCGCATCACCATGTGAACCATCCTCTGTCCACTTCCTTGAGTCTCGGCCTCTCTTGCGCCCCTCGCATCCGCGCTTGGTGCTCCAGGCGCACTCGATACATCTATGTGAGACTCGACTCATCTATGCATTGTTTTAACCTCTGCGAGGTTGAGGAGCTCGCCACACTTGGCTCGCTCGCGTCAGAGTTACTTCTCCTCCGTTTCGACCTCCGGATCCCGGTCTCACTCCATCGCCTCTTGCTATTTCCCATGAACTGCTTCTGCCCAGGACGTTGCCACCTTAAAGGTCTCCCCAAGTCCATTGTCACTTAACTGGATGGAGTCCCACTCTTTGATCCACGATGCACATCTCTGCATGGACATACTCATGAGGGTAGAGTATATCTCAGTCTATAACTGAACACCCCATCCTCTCACGAATGTCGGATTGCACCAAGTGTTCCACACTCCACTTGGTGGGGTTGTGAGTTCCCCTGTTGTTGGTCTATTATGCCGCCATGCTCACTGGCTCTTTAGGCATGCATGTTTGCACTCTCAACGCTTGAGGCCTCTATCGTAAAAGGTCTTCATGCTTCAAACCAACTCCGCTCTGCCAGCTGCATCGCCCACATGAGTTTCCACTCGCTCGCGTACATTGGGTAAGTTCTTCGCTCAAGACACCCTTGCTGTTCCTAAAGTGCAACCAACTAACTCTGACCCGCCTCGGCTAAACCTTGATTACGAGACATCCTTGGGCTCGTAGATGGTCCTTTCATATTCCCCATGCACAACTCTTACTCACTCCATAGCCCTCAAGAGTTGCATTGGTGCGCCGCCAGGAACTTCTTCAGGGAGGTCACCCATCGAGCCTGCGCGCTTAACTCGCCCATGGAGTTATATTGATGTGCCCACGGGAAGTTTCGGGGAGGTCACCCATTTTCACATGCGCTTAGGCCAAAGCTCGCCGGATCTTCAGCCGGCACATGCATGCGAGGTCGTCGACTGACCCATGCACAGCCAGCCGTTTGCCTCGGCGGGATCCATTCGGAACCACTGGATAGCGCCTCGTGCACTACCCCTGTAGCGGATGGGGTGCTGCGCCATCCTGGGGAGAGGCGGTCGCTCTGTGAGCATGGAGACGCGCCCCCTTATAGTAGTTATAAGTAAAAAGGGCTCTCACACGACGGATAAGGAATCGAGCGAGAAAAACATTCATTTTTTTTTTTTTTTTAGCTCGAGAGGCACTCGACTCGGCAGCGAGCTGCGCGCAAGCTCGTTATGTCAATGTTCCCGATTTTGGAATGCAAGAGCTGAGCCATGGGCGCTCAAGCAAAGCCCCAAACGAACCGATATTTTCACGTTTCCAACATCTCACCTCGCAAGATTTTGCAAGCGTTATATTCACAACGTTGAATTTTAACGTAGCTACCGCTGATTGCATGCAAATATAGCCATACGGCTCTTTGAAGACTATGACATTGGGTACAAGCAAAATCATCCGACGAACAACCTCTACCCATAGTAGTTATAAGTAAAAAGGGCTCTCACACGACGGATAAGGAATCGAAAGAAAAAACATTCATTTTTTTTTTTTTAGCTCATGAGAGCAGCTCGGCGGCGAGCTCTGCGGCGAGCTCGCTATGTCCAATGTTCGCGATTTTGGAATGCGAGAGATGAGCCATGGCGCTCGGCAAAGCCCCAACCACCGATATTTTCACGTTTCCAACATCTCACCTCGAGATTTTGCACAACGTTATATTCAAAGCGTTGAATTTTAACGTAGCTCGCCGCAAATATAGCCATACGGCTCAGCGAGACTTCGCCACACATTGGGTACAAGCAAAATCATCAGCGAACAACCTCTACCCATAGTAGTTATAAGTAAAAAGGGCTCTCACACGACGGATAAGGAATCGAGCGAGAAAAACATTCATTTTTTTTTTTAGCTCGCGGGGCAGCTCGGCGGCGAGCTCTGCGGCGAGCTCGCTATATCCAATGTTCCCGATTTTGGAATGCACGAAGAGTGAGCCATGGCGCTCGTGAAAGCAAAGCCCCAACTGGACCGATATTTTCACGTTTCCAACATCTCACCTCGCAAGATTTTGCACAACGTTGTTGAATTTTAACGTAGCTAGCTGCGCCGCAAATATAGCCATACGGCTCACCGGCCAAACTCATGACATTGGGTACAAGCAAAATCATCGACGAACAACCTCTACCCATAGTAGTTATAAGTAAAAGGGCTCTCACACGACGGATAAGGAATCGAGCGAGAAAAACATTTTTTTTTTTAGCTGCGAGGGCAGCTCGGCGAGCTCTGCGGCGAGCTCGCTATGTCAATGTTCCCGATTTTGGAATGCAGAGAGATGAGCCATGGCGCGCTCAAAGGCAAAACCCCAACCAACCGATATTTTCACGTTTCCAACATCTCACCTCATGAATTTTGCACAGCGTTATATTCAAAACTGTTGAATTTTAATGTAGCTCGATCGTGATTGCTTTCGCCGCAAAGATAGCCATACGGCTCACTCGAAAGACTTCGCCAACATTGGGTAAAAGCAAAATCATCGACGAACAACCTCTACCCATAGTAGTTATAAGTAAAAAGGGCTCTCACACGACGGATAAGGAATCGAGCGAAAAAAACATTCATTTTTTTTTTTAGCTCGCATGAGCAGCTCGGATGGCGAGCTCTTTGGCGAGCTCACTATTCAATGTTCGCGATTTTTTGAAAGGAATACGAGAGTGAGCCATGGCGCTCGGCAAAGCCCCAACCGAACCGATATTTTCACGTTTCCAACATCTCACCTCGCAAGATTTTGCACAACGTTATATTCAGCGTTGAATTTTAACGTAGCTCGATCATGCGCAATATAGCCATAGCCATACGGCTCAGCGGCCAAACTTCGCCAACATTGGGTACAAGCAAAATCATCGATGAACAACCTCTACCCATAGTAGTTATAAGTAAAAAGGGCTCTCACACGACGGATAAGGAATCGAGCGAGAAAAACATTCATTTTTTTTTAGCTCGCAGGGTGAGCTCGGCGGTGAGCTCTTTGCATGAGCTGCTATGTCCAATGTTCCCGATTTTGGAATGCAAGAGCTGAGCCATGGCACACGCGATGCAAAAAGCTGAGAACCGATATTTTCACGTTTCCAACATCTCACCTCGAGATTTTTGCACAACGTTATATTCAAAACTTTGAATTTTAATGTAGCTCGACACGATTGATTGCTCCGCGATAAAGATAGCCATACGGCTCAGCGGCCAAGACTCGAGCTGACCAAACATTGCGTAAAAGCAAAATCATCGACGAGACAACCTCTACCCATAGTAGTTATAAGTAAAAAGGGCTCTCACATGACGGATAAGGAATCAAGCGAAAAAAACATTTTTTTTTTTAAGCTCGCATGAGCAGCTCGCTCGCGGTGAGCTCTCTGACGAGCTGCTATGTCAATGTTCACGATTTTGGAATCAACTCAGCTGAGCGATGGCCCTCAAGCAAAGTCACCAAACTTGGTAGCTCTGATAGCTCACATTTCACATCTCTGGATCTCATTAAGTCTTTTGCACTGGGTTGTATTCACAACGTTGAATTTTATTTAGTCTCTTAAGAGCTCGCGATGCTCCGGGACGAGTGCTTTGCTCCCATGCAAAGATAGGCATACGGCTCGAGGCGAGCTGGCGGCGAGCCAACATTGGGCAAGAAAAATCATCGATGAACAACCTCTACCCATAGTAGTTATAAGTAAAAAGGGCTCTCACGACGACGGATAAGGAATCGAGCGAGAAAAACATGAGTTTTTTTTAGCTCGAGGCTAAACTGGCGAGCTCGGGTGGCTCGGCTTTGGCTCGAGCTACCTATGTCCGATGTTCCTGTTTGGGAACTGTAAGAGTTGAGCCATGGCGCGCTCAAGCAAAGCCCAGCCGAAACCAGTGTGCCCAGAGCTCTCTGATCTCCATGCAAGTTGATTGGCGAGCTCCCGGGTTATATCAAAGCGAGCTCAGAAGAGCGGGCGCATTGCCCAAGCTCCCGGCGAGCAAAGAAGCTCAGGTGAGCTCCGGCTGCGGCTCAGCTACCGCGAGCTCCCGGGAGCATTGCTCAAGCTGAGCTCTCGGCGAGGTGTCTACGAGGCGAGCTCTCGGCGAGTTATAAAAAAAAAAGCTTGTCGGGTGAGCTGCCGGGTGAGCTCGAGTCGAGCTGCTCGAGGTGCTCTCTCGGTGAATGACATTTGCTAGAGCTCAGCTTGAGGCAGAGCGGCGAGCTCGATGAGCGAGGCTGCTCGGCGAGCTCTCCCAAGCGAGAGCTCGGCGAGCTCCCAAGTGAGCTACTTGGCGAGCTCAGGCGAGCTCTTGGGTGAGTTATTTGGTGAGCTCCCGAGATGAGCTACTTAATGAGCTCAGCTGAATTGCTGGCGAGCTCAAGTCGAGTCAGGCTGCTCGCGAGCTCCCGGAAGAGCTCCCGTGAAGCTCTGCTGGCGAGCTCCTAGGTGAGCTCCCGGCGAGCAGGCGAGAGCTGACTCAGCAGAGCTCAGCGAGTGAGCTGCTCGAGCGAGCTCAAGGCGAGCTCTCAGTGAGCTCCAGGCGAGCTCCTAGGAGGTGAGTTGTCGGTGAGCTCTAAGGTGAGCTCCTCGAGCTGAGCTGAGGCTGCGAGCAGAGTGAGCTTGTGAGTTGCTGGCGCGAGCTCTTCGAGGTGAGCTTAGCGAGTGAGCTCGAGGCGAGCTGCAAGGTGAGCTGAGCTCGGCGAGCTCCGAGCGAGCTGCTGGCGAGCTCCCGAGCAAGCTGAGCGAGAGCTCCGAGCTGCTCGGCGAGCTTCTCGCAAAGCTCTGAGGTGCGAGCTCTGGCGAGCTGCTCAAACAGGCGAGCTCCAGGTGAGTTGGCAAGGTGAGCTCCGGCGAGCGAGAGCTCAAGGCGAGCAGGGCGAGGCTGCGAGCGAGCTCCCGAGGCAGTTTCGGGAGAGCTGCTCGTGAGCTCCGTGTGAGCTCGAGGTGAGTCGAGCTGCTAGGTGTGAGCGAGCTCCTAGGTGAGCTACTTGGCGAGCTCGGTGAGAGCTCCAAAAGAGCTCTAGCGAGTCGAGCTGCTCGGTGAGCTGCCGAGCAGCGAGCTCTCCAGTGCTCGGGTGAGCGGCGGTGGCTGAGCTGCCAAGCGAGCTTCTCGGTGAGCTCGAGGCAGGAAGCGAGCTTAGCGAGCTCTGAGCGAGCTCACGAGGCGAGCTAGCTCGGCGAGCTCCCGAATTTGCGAGGCTGAGCTCGAGGCTTGGAGCTCTCGAGGTGAGCAAGCGGCAGTGAGCTATGGTGAGCAAGGTGAGCTGAGCGATGCTCGAGCGAGCTCAGGTCGAGGCGAGCTCGGCGAGCTGAGTGAGTTCCGGCGAGCTCGGGCGAGCTCTTGAGCGAGCGAGCAAGTCGAGCTCGGCGAGCTCGGCGAGCTCCCAAAAGAGAGCTCAGTGGTGAGCTCCAGCGAGCTAGCTTGGCGAGATATTTGGTGAGCTCCAGGGAGCTCGAGCGAGCTACTTGGTGAGCTCCCGGCGAGATTTTACTCGGCGAGTGAGTCCCGAGCGAGCTGCAGCGAGCTGAGCGAGTTCGAAGGCGATTGCTCGGTGAGCTCTTGAGTGGCTGCTCGGTGAGCTCCCGGGTGAGCTGCTCAGGCGAGCTACTCGATGAGCTCTCGAGGCGAGCTACTGCTCGGCGAGCCTGGCGAGCTCTGGTGAAGATGCTCGGTGAGCTCAAGGTGAGCTGCTCGGGTGAGCTCCAGGCGAGCTCGGCTTGGCGGTGAGCTGGCGGTGAGCTCCCGAAGTGAGCTCCCGAGCTCGGCGAGCTGGTGTGCTGAGCTGAGCGAGTTTCAGGCGAGCTCGAGTCGAGCTCGAGTCGGTGCTGCTCGGTGAGCTGGCTTGGCGATGCTCGGCGAAGCGAGGTGAGCTCGCGAGAGCTCGAGGAGTGAGCTCAGAGCGAGCTCAAGCGAGAGCTCCTGCGGCGAGCTTCTTGGCGAGCTCTTGGCGAGCTAGCAGAGCGAGCTCCTAGGTGAGCTCGGCGAGCTGGCCAGCGAGCTCTCGAGCTAAGGTGAGCTCGCAAGGCGAGCTGCTCAGGCGAGCTGAGCTGGCGAGCTGAGAGCTGCGCGAGCTGCCCAGGTGAGCTACTCGGTGAGATCCGCTCAGGAGCTTTTAGCAAGCGAGTTCGGTGAGAACCAAGGAGCTCAGCGAAGCGAGCAAGGCGAGCTGCAGGTGAGCTCAGTGCTTAGGTGAGCTCGAAGCTTACGGCTGGCGAGCTCGGCGAGAGCGAGGCGAGCTCAGGCGAGTTGGCTCGGCGAGCTCGGTGAGCTCCGGCGAGCTCCCAGCTGGTGAGCGAGCTCGGGCGAGCTACGAGTGGCGAGCTGTGAGCGATGAGCTCGAGGTGAGCTCGAGGCTGCTCGGCGAGCTGCCGAGCGAGCTCAAGGTGAGCTGCTCTCAAGGCGAGCTCTTTTGGCGAGCTCAGAGAGTGAGTTGAGCGAGCAAGGCGAGCTCCCGGGTGAGCTCAAGCGAGCTTGCTCGATGAGCGAGTGTGAGCTCAAGCTTCGAGCGAGCTGGTGAGCTCCTGAGGTGAGCTACTTCGGCGAGCATTCGGGTGAGCTCCTCAAAAGAGAGCTCATCGGCGAGCTCCTGGAGCTGGCTACTCGGCGAGGCTGCTGGCGAGCTCGGTGAGCTGCTCGAGTGAGCTCCGGCGAGCGAGCTCGGCAGGAGCTCGGCGAGCTCCAGCGGAGTTTGCTCTAAGTCGAGTAGTAGCTCTGAAATCAGAGGGTGAGCTGCTACATGCGAGCTACAGCGAGACAAGCTCAGAAAGCTCGGCGAGGTAAGCGTGATTTTGAGCTGAGGCGAGCTCAGGTGAGCTGCGAGATGAGCTCGGCGAGCTCCGCTGGCGGTGAGCTCAGTGAGCTCGAGGTGAGCTGCTGAGGTGAGCTCCCGGTGAGTGGCAGCTCAAGTGAGCGAGCTTGCGAGCTCCCAAGTGAGCTCCTTGGTGAGCTGGCCTAAGGAGAGCTGAGCTCCGAGCGAGGCTGAGCGAGCTCGGAGTGAGCTGCTCGGTGAGCTCAGCAGTGAGCTCGAGCGAGCAGGCTACTGGGAAAGAGCTTTGAGAGCGAGCTGCTCGAGCGAGCTGCGAGCTTCCAGGTGAGCGAGGCGAGCGAGCTGAGCTCAGTTGCGCAAGCTTCAGGCGAAGTGAGCTCAGGCGAGAGCGGAAGGCGAGCGAGAGCTGCAAGCTCCTGCGAGCTGCGAGCGAGTTTTTGAGTGAGCGTGGCGAGCAGCTGAGGCGAAAGCTCAAGCTCGTGAGCTCAAGCTCGAGTGAGCTCCGGGAAAGTGAAGCGAGCGAGCTCCCAGGCTAGCCGAGCTTGGCTGAAAGCGGTGAGAGTTCGTGAGCTCGGGAGCGAAAGCTCAAGTCGAGCGAGGCGAGCTCGAGCTTCAGGTAAGCTCTGAGCGAGATGCGAGCTCAGCGAGCTCAAGGTGAGTTGCGGGATGAGCTCCAGCGAGCTGCTCGGTGAGCTCCCGGCGAGCTGGCGAGCTGCTCGGTGAGCTCTCGGTGAGCTCTTGGCTCAGCTGAGCTGCTCAGGCAGAGCTGGCCTGCTCAGAGCGAACCGGTGAGCTCCGAGCTGGAGCTGCTCGGTGAGATCCGGGCGAAGGCAGCGGGTGCTCTGGCGAGCAGCTCAAGGCAAGCCTCAAGCAGGCAAGGCGAGCTGCTAGGCGAGCTGCTCGGCTGAGCTCGAGTGAGCTACTGGTGAGCTCAGGTGAGCTCCGCAGTGCGAGCTCCGCTTAGCTCTGGCGAGTGCTCGAGTCGAGCTCCCGTGGTGAGCTCCGGCGAGCTCAAGGCGAGCTCCGAGGTGAGTTGGCAAGGTGAGCTCTGGCTTGGTGAGCTAGTTTCGGTGAGCTCTCGATGAGCTCTACGTGCAGCTCAAGTCGCGAGCTCAAGTCGAGCTCCCAGGCTTGTGAGCGAGCTTGCGAGCGAGCTCCCAGTGTGAGATTGAGGCGAGCTGCTCAGCGAGGCTCTCTCAGCGGTGAGCTCAGGCGAGCTCTCGGCGAGCTCCCAGTGAGCTACTGAGCTCCTGCTCGGGCGAGCTGCTCGGCGAGCTCCCAAGCGAGTTGCAAAGCGAGCTCCCAAGCAGCTTACTCTGAGGTCGAAGCTCGATGCTCTCGAGCGGTGAGCTCGGTGATCTCTTAGGTGAGCTTCAGGCGAGCTGAGCTCGAGATGCGAGCTCGAGGTGAGTTTGGCGAGCTCAAGGCGAGCAGTTTGCGAGCGAGCTCAGGTGAGCTTGCCCGGTGAGCTCCGGTGAGCGAGCCCAGAGCTGAGTGAGCTCGGGTGAGCTGAGCTCGGTGAGCTCCGGCGAGCTACTTGGCGAGCTGTGAGCTAGCGAGCTCCCAGCGAGCTACTTGGCGAGCTCCTGACTGGAGATGTTACTCGGCGAGAGCGAGCTGCAAGCGGCGAGCTACTCAAGTTAGCCTACTCGGTGAGCTGCTCGGTGAGCTCCCGGGTGAGCGGCGAGCTGCGCGAGCTGCTCGATGAGCTCCGAGGTGAGCTACCAGAGGCGAGCTCAAGGTGAGCTCTCAAGGTGAGCTAGAAAAGTGAGCTAGAAGCAGGAGCTCAGAGCGAGTTTCCCAAGTGAGAGCTTTGCTCGGTGAGCTTTGCGAGTGAGCTCTGGAGAGCTCAGTGAGTGAGCTGCTCGGTGAGCTGGCTGAGGTGAGCTCAAGCAGAGCTGCTGGCTCTGGTGAGCTCCCGAGCGAGTGAGCTTTGCAGGTGAGCTCAAGTCGAAGCTTCTTGTGAGAGAGCTCCTTGCTGAGCTGGCGCGAGCTGAGCTGCGAGCTGCTCGGTGAGCTCAGCTCAGGAGGTGTCTGCTGGTGAGGCTGAGCTGAGGTGAGCTCGAGCTGTGAGCTGGCGATGGTGAGCTCGGCGAGCTCGGCGAGCTACTCGGCGAGCTCTCGAGCGAGCGAGCTGCAGCGAGCTCCGGCGAGCGGCGAAGCTGAGCGAGCTGCAGGCGAGCTGAGCTCTGTGAGCCTGCTCGAAGTGAGCCTGAGCGAGTCGAGCTTGGCTGGACGAGCTCGAGCTGCTGCAGCGAGCTGCAAGCAAGCTTCATGGCAAGATGAGCTCGGAGCTCGGTGTGAGCTCGAGGCAATCTTCATGTGAGTGAGCTCGAGCGAGCTGAGCTCGAGGTGAGAAGGCGAGCTGCTTGGCGAGCTCAGGCGAGCTCGGTGAGCGAGCTCAAGCGAGGTGAGCTCGGGAGAGCTGGCGAGCTGCTCGAGCGATGAGCAGCGTGAGTGATCGGTGAGCTAGGCTCGGTGACTCGGCGAAGCTCCGAGCGAGTGAGCTCCGAGGTGAGCTCCTGAAAGCCCAAGCTCTAAGTGAGCTCGAGGTGAGCTCCTGAGGCGAGCTCAAGGTGAGAAAGTTACTTGGCGAGTGCTGCTCGGCGAAGCTCGGGTGAGTTTTCATGAGAGCGAGCTCAATGAGCAGCTCCTGTGAGCTCAAGTCAGCGAGCTCTGGCGGCTCTGGCGAGCTCCCAAGTCGAGCTCCCGGTGGAGCTCGGCTGCTCTTGGCGAGCTCCTCAGGTGAGTTTCAGGAAGCTCAAGAGTGAGCTTGCCAGTGAGCTCCCGGGTGCGAGCCCCACTCGGTGAGCTCCATGGAAAAAAGCTGCTCTGTCGAAAAGCTGAGCTCGTGCGAGCTACTCGGGAAAAAACTGAGCGAGCTGAGAGCTGGCTCTCCGGCGAAGCTCACTCTCGAGAAGCTCCCAGGGAGAAAAAAAAGTAAGCTGTTTGGCGAAGCTTTTTAGGTGAGCCAAGGTAAGCTCTCTTGCTGGAGGCAGCTGCATAGGGTGAGCTTGTCAGGCGAGCTCTTATAGGTGAGCTACTAGATCGGAGCAGTTAGAAGGCGAGCTTCAGTCGGCAAGCTAAGCTCTTGAGCGAAGCTCTCTGAGCGGTGAGTGTTCTCGGATGAGCTGCTCGAGGAGGAGGCGCATGCTTCGATGAGCTCCGTGCTGAGCTCGGGTCGAGTTGTGGTGAGCTCCCATGTGAGCCACTTAGCGAGGTGAGCTCCCAAGTGAGCTCAAGGCGAGCTGCTGGCGAGCTCCCAGGTAAGCTGCTCTGGAGTCGGTGGCTCAGCGAAGTGAGCGAGTGAGCTCAAGGTGAGTCTGAAAGAGAGTGAGCTGAGCTCAGGTGAGCTCAGGTGAGCTCTGAGTGAGCGAGGTGAGTTGCTCGATGAGCTCCCGGGCGAGCTCAAGTCGAGCTGATCGGTGAGCTGCTGGCGAGGCGAGCTACGAGTGGCGAGCTCCCAGGTGAGCTCCGAGCTTAGGCAAGCTGGCGAGCGAAGTTACTTGGCGAGTGCTGATCTCGGTGAGCTCAGGCGAGCTACAGGCGATCTTGGCCAAAAGCGAGCTCAGGGAGAAATTTGAGCGACCTCGAGTGAGCTCACAAGTGAGCTCAAGTTGCTCGAGTGAGCTCCGAGTGAGCTCCGAAGAGCTCCCAACTGCGAGATGCTCGGTGAGATCCCAGGCAAGCTTTTGGCGAGCTGCTGCTCGGCGAGCTCCCGAGCAAGGCTGCTTATAGGTGAGCTTATTCGGTGAGATCTCTCGAAAGGCGAGCTCGGGGTGAGCTCTAAGTGAGCTTGCTCGGCGAATCTAAGGTGAGCTCGAGCGAGTTGGAAAGGTGAGCTCCTTCGCGAGCTCAAGGCGGTGTTGGGAAGGCGAGCTCCCGGGTGAGTTTCCAGCGTGGCGAGCTCAAGCCGAGCTAGCTAGCCGAGCTCCAGGTGAGGCTGAGCTCAAGGTGAGCTCCCAGGTGAGTTCGCAAGGTGAGCTCCGAGCTGAGGTGAGGTCTGGTCAGGTGAGCACCACTGCAGATTTCTCGAGCAGGCGAGAGCTTTCAGGGAGGCTCTGAGGTGAGCTCTCTCGAGCTGAGCACCAGGCGTAGAGCAAAGGCGTGCGCAGGCGAGCTGAGCGCTGGCTCTGAGCGAGCAGGTGAGCAATGAGGTGAGCTCGTGGGCGAGCTTGCTCGGCGAGGGTGAGCTTCCGGGGATCAACTCGCAAAGCTTGGCTCACGAGAATGCGTCTTTAGCTTGGGCATCTTGGGGCACAATCCTGTTGGCTGGCTCGGCGTACGGGTGGAAACCCCACTCTATAATTAAAAAAAAAAAAAAAATTAGAAAAAAGAAACACTTGGAAAAAGTCCTCTAGTGAAACCCCATTTTATACTTGGAAAGAAAAACACCTCTGCTCTGTGGAAACCACACTTTATACCCGGGAAGAAAACTACCTCTCTGCGGAAACCCCACTTTTATACTTTGGAAAAAAAAAAAAAAAGCACATCTCCTCGTGGAAACCCCACTTTGTACTTGGAAAAAAACACCTCTGAAGAAAAGCACCTCTCCTCTTTGGAAACCCCACTTTATAGTTTGAAACCCCACGGAAAAAAAAAAAAAGCACATCTCGTCTCTGGAAACCCCACTTTTTATACTTGGGAAAAAAAAAACACATCTCTTCTCTGGAAACCCCACTTTATACTTAGAAAAAAAAAAAAAGGACATCTCTCTTCTCTGGAAACCCCACTTCTTTACTTTGGGCAAAAAAGAAAAAGGAATCGCATCTCTTCTCTGGAAACCCCACTTCTTCTATGCTTAAAAAAAAAAAAAAAAGGAGATTCCTCTTTCGCATCTCTTCTCTGGAAACCCCACTTCTTCTATGCTTAGGCAAAAAGAAGAGGAGGAGATCGCATCTCTTCCTGGAAACCCCACTTCTTCTATGCTTAGCAAAAAAAGAAGAAGAGGAGACCATCGCATCTCTTCTCTGGAAACCCCACTTCTTCTATGCGAGAACCCTAGGCCCAGCCCTCGAGCCAAAAGAGAAGTTACGGATCCATTTTCCGACTTCCCTTACCTACATTATTCTATTGACAAGAGGTTGTTCACCTTGGAGACCTGATGCGGTTATGAGTACGGCCGGGTGTGAAGCGGTACTCGGTCCTAAAAAAACACTGGACACCGCGGGGCGTGCGGTGCTTCTCTTCCCGGCCACTGGACCCTATCTCGGTTGAACCGATTTCGGGGTGGGTGGGCTGTTAAAAGAAAAGATAACTCTTCTCGGGGCCCCCCGGCGTCT
>CM031241.1:756444149-756446649 GCA_018340775.1 Taxus wallichiana var. yunnanensis
GGGCAAGGCGAGCCGCTCGATGAGCTCCTCGTGAGCTCCCGAGTCGAGCCGATGCCGGGTCAGTGAGCAGCCGGTGAGCTCCCTTGGCAAGTACCAAACGAGCTCCCAAAAGAGCTCCCGCGAGCCGCCGATGAGCTCCCGCAGAGCGCAAGGCGAGCTTCGAAGTCGCTGCCTGGCGAGCTCCCGACGAGCTCAAGGCGAAGCTCGTCGACGAGCTCCAAGGCGAGCCGCTCGAGCTGAGCTCAAGGCGAGCTTTGATGTGAGCAGCGCGAGCTCAGGTGAGCCGACGAGAAGGTGAGATCCTTCGGGCGAGAGCCTCAAGAGCTCAGCTGGCAGAGCCTCCAGCGAAGCCCTCGGACGAGCTCCGGGCGAGCTGAGCTTCAGGCGAGCTCCCAGTGAGCTCCTGCGAGCTCAGTCGGCGAGCCCCGTGGGAGCCGCCGGTGAGATCCCATGCAAGATGTACGGCGAGCACCAAGGCAAGCTCCGCGGCAAGCTGCTATAGGGCGAGCGTGTCGCCAGCCTTACAGCGAGCCGCTGACGAGCCGGGCAAGGCGCTGTCAGCGAAGAAGTTGCTCTGCGAGCTCCCGAGTGAGCTGCGTGGCGAGCTGCTCGGCGAGCTACCAAACGAGCTCAAGCGAGTTGGCAAGGCGAGTTTCCATGCGAGCTGCTCGATGAGCTCCCGTGCGAGCGCGAGTCGAGCTGCTTGGCGAGCTCCCAGACGAGCTCAAGGCGAGCTGTCAGGAGAGCTCCCAGGCGAGTTGCCCGACGAGCTCAAGGCGAGCTGGCAAGGCGAAGCCGGAGAGCTCCCAGGCGAGTTGCCCGACGAGCTCCCGGGCGAGCTCGAGTCGAGCCGATCGGTGAGCTCCCAGGCAAGCTACTTGGCGAGCTGTTCGGCGAGCTCCCAAGCGAGCTACTTGGCGAGCTCCCTGGCCAGATGTTACTCGGCGAGCTGCTCGCGAGCTCAGGTTAGCCTACTCGGTGAGCTCCCGGGCGAGCTACTTGGCGAGCTGCTCGACGAACTCCGAGGCGAGCTACCAGACGAGCTCAAGGCGAGTTGGCAAGGCGAGCTGGAAAGGCGAAGCTGAGCGAAGGCGAGCTGACAGGCGAGCTCCCGTGCGAGTTTTCAGGCGAGCTCAAGTCGAGCTGCCCGGTGAGCTGGCAAGGCGAGATGTCGGCAGCTCCTGTGTGAGTTTACGGCAAGCCTGCCGAGCCGCCGGGCGAGCCCCTCGCGAGCCGCCGGTGAGCTCTCCCATGGGAGCTGCTCGGCAAGCTGCTCGGCGAGCTCCCGCGGGATTTGAACCGCTAGCTCCCGTGGGAGCTGCTCGGTGAGATCCCATGCAAGCTGTACGGCGAGCACCAAGGCAAGCTCCGCGGCAAGCTGCTATAGGGCGAGCGTGTCAGCAGTCTTACAGGCGAGCTGCCAGACGAGTTGGCAAGGCGAGCTGTCAGGCGAGTTGCTCGGCGAGCTCCCGAGTGAGCTGCGTGGCGAGCTGCTCGACGAGCTCCCGAGGCGAGCTCGCAGGCGAGCTACCAAACTAGCTCCAGCGAGTTGGCAAGGCGAGTTTCCATGCGAGCTGCTCGATGAGCTCCCGTGCGAGCTCGAGTCGAGCTGCTTGGCGAGCTCCCAGACGAGCTCAAGGCGAGTTGGCAAGGCGAGCTGTCAGGAGAGCTCCCAGGCGAGTTGCCCGACGAGCTCAAGGCGATTTGGCAAGGCGAGCTGTCAGGAGAGCTCCCAGGCGAGTTGCCCGACGAGCTCCCGGGCGAGCTCGAGTGGAGCTGATCGGTGAGCTCCCAGGCAAGCTACTTGGCGAGCTGTTCGGCGAGCTCTCGGGCGAGCTCCCCGAGCTACTGGCTCGGGCGAGCTCCCCGCCGATGTTACGGCGAGAGCGCGAGCCGAGCTCGCGAGCTCAGGTTAGCCTACTCGGTGAGCTCCCGGGCGAGCTACTTGGCGAGCTGCTCGACGAACTCCGAGGCGAGCTACCAGACGAGCTCAAGGCGCGCGAGCGAAGTGGCAAGGCGAGCTCCCGCGGCGAAGCCAGCGAGAGCCGCTGACGAGCTCCCCGGGCGAGCTCAAGTCGAGCCGCCTTGAGCCTAAGCAAGGCGAGCTGTCGGCAAGCTCCCAGGTGAGTTTCTGGGAAAGCTCAAGTCGAGCTGCCCAGCGAGCTCCCATGCGAGCTGCTCGGTGAGCTCCCATGGGAGCTGTTTGGCGAGCTACTCGGGCGAGCTCTCAGCGGAGCTCCCTTGCGAGCTGCTCGGGGAGATCCCAGGCAAGCTGTTTGGCGAGCACTAAGGCAATCTCCGCGGCAAGCTGCTATAGGGTGAGCTGTCAGGCGAGCTGCGTTGCGAGCTACGTGGCGAGCAGCTAGGCGAGCTGCTCGACGATCGCCGAGGCGAGCTACCTCAAGGCGAGTTCGCAGGGTGTTCTCCTTAGCGAGCTCCCAGGCGAGTTTCCAGGCGAGTTGCTCGATGAGCTCCCGTGCGAGCTCAGGTCGAGCTGCTT
>CM031241.1:756454149-756466649 GCA_018340775.1 Taxus wallichiana var. yunnanensis
GTACCTATGTGTAAAGTGGTTAGACTAGGTGTTATCCTAAATTCTAACCTAAGTTACTAACCTAACTAGTGAGCAAGAATGTAAAGGGGCCTATGGAGGGGTGCGAACCATGGGTGGCATTTTCTATGTAATTAAATGCATTGGATAAGTATGAAGATAGGTATTGGCGGAGGTTTTAGAAATGGCTAACCCGAGCCGACGTGGCAGGTCGCCAAGACTAAAAATGGTCCGGAGATTTTATTTTTCTTTCGCCAATTTTGGCGGTCGGTGGCGCTTGAGTTTAAGGAAAATTGGAGTGAATGTAATTAATGAGCTTGGAAGTCGAGCTTGGAACTCTCGAGAAGGCATGCAAATTGGAAAGTTGTTGGTTTGTTTGGCTTATCGCGAATTTTGGTTTTTCTCTTGCTGCTCACCGGTTCTTCGCACTGCCTTCTTGGAGTTACATGGCGAGTATGAGGGTATCTATCTCTTTTCTCGGAAAGGAAAGTATATATGTCATGGAGATAGCAAAATCTTGTTGGTCGCTCTAACTTGGAAAAGGAAAGGAAGTCCGAGCTCTTTCAAGTGGTCTCGCTTCGGAATTTTGAGCAAAAATCTAGGCATGTTAGGCCCTAACCTTTAAAAATCTTGTTGTCTTTCAAGTGATTTCATTAGAACAACTCTGTTTCAAATGACTTATGGAAATAGATGATTTCTATGGTTGTCTTGTGTGATTTGGTATCGTATCTTTATGCTGTTCATTTTTCAAATTTAACCCTTAATGGGTGTGTGATGTATTTTCGAATCGTTTCTTTATTTTATTGTGATTCACATTCCCACGTAAGTTTGTGTAACATGTGCTTGGAGGGTATCTTCCGGCTCCGTGAGAACCCATGCATGCTGCTTCTCGGGTTCGGATACAGAGAAATAGATAGAAACTTGTGATAGAAACTTGTTGATGAGGCTTGTTGTTGATTCTTGTCGGAAAAGATCTTTGTTGGACTTTTGTGTGAATGTTCGGCCTTATTGGACTTCTTTGCAAGTTTGTGGTGGTTATCATTGGTGAAGGTTACGAACCTAGTAGGGTTTCGATATGGTATTTTAAGTTATTTTGAATGAATAACTTATTGTGTTTCTATATTTCATTGTGCCCTTTTTGGAGATTGTGTATTCCTTGCTTTGTGGTTATGGGTTTCAACCCATTATCGTATGCAATATGTATATATTCATATTTTGTTATAATCGAATGACTCATGGAGTCGATTGAATGATTTACTTATATTTGGACCCTCTTTTCAAGTTAAATATAATTGAATATTGGTAATTGATGAGCCTAGTGACTTGATGGAATAACATGTACTTAGACCTTTTTATTTGTAAGAATACCTTCGTGTTGCAAGGATTTTATGGTACAAATTCTTTGGGTGTATTTTTACGTTTACATTCTCGTGCAAACTTGTGCGAAGAATTGGCAAAGGGTCATCGGGTTCCTTTGTTGAAATCAGTATTTAAATTTGCTTTTGCCTGATTTTTTTATGTACACCATTGATTTTCCCAGATGGAATCATTGCAACAATTTTCTTGCCACCGTTGTTCGGGTTTAGTTGAATTCATGGAAGTTATCTTGTATTTTCTTTTGCCTCGCTTAAAACTTGACTTGGTATACTATTGTTTTGACATTGTGGGATTTCCGAGTAATGATTTATATCAAGTAATGCAGCCTTGTATAAATGAATCGTGAATGCTATACGTCCGATTCCGATTGTGTACATGATGTAAATATAGAATGATATGTTTGCTTTCTGTTTTTCCTAGTTGGATGAGGCTATGTATGTTACGGAATTTGTAGGATAATCTTCACATAGTCTTATGGAAACATCAAATTGCTTAATGTGATGAAGTTTGTTGTTGGCCGCGATATAATAAAAGTTCTTGATTTCGACCTTGGTTCAAAAAGCCTTACCGTGTTTAGAAGGGACTAGCTTGGGCTATAGGTTTATGTGCGGGATTGTTAGCATGTTAGTCTTTGTTGCAAAACTATCCTGCTTTTAAGCTAGATCGAACTAAGCCATCAATCGCACTCGACAGAAATGTGGAGAAACCCATCTAGTTTGTCACGCTTCTTGTGGAAGGTCTTGTGAATCTGTTGGTTGATAGTCATCACTATAGGCATGTTAGCTCTTGTATGAAGCTTTGTTATGTTTGATTTTTATTTAAACATGGTGATTTTTCTTGTGGCTCGCCGACTTATTCTTATGCATGTAGGATGAAGGATTTCCATATGAGGAGATGGTACATTCATGAGTTTGTGTGAAGGGAAATGTGAATGATTTGTTTCTTTCTCTTCTATCATAACAATGCATGTCGATATCTATTTAATGATTGGAATTGTTTTGTATCATATTGATGGAATCACGATTTGTTATGATATTCCTTTTTCTCGATGAAAGTAACGATTTGTTCAATATTGCTGATCTTGGATTCAAGATAATTGCTTTGGATACTTTCGTTCTTGATTTCTAATATTTGATGAAATAATTGAGAAGTGTTTAAGACTATTTTGTAACGATGATAGAGTTACACATTTGTAGCCATTTTTGTATTTCAAAAGGCATAGTCCAATATGTTTATTTGTTTGGAGAATTGATCTCATTTAAACAGGTGTTTAATGAAAACAATTGACGGATTGCAATTGTTTTAAAAGTTAGTGCTTATCATGCTCACCATCGAACTAACTCATGTTGACTATTGTTGTAGATGGTTGCCGTAAGTGGTAAAAGTAATGCAGATCGATCGGATGATCAGATTGTTTAATTTGATTTATAATGAATTACGACTTGATTTTCTAAATGTACTAAATGTGGAAAGATGTTTCTTTTTCGTTGAGCATTGTATCAAGTATGCTTTGAATGCCTAAAATGTATTTGTATAGTTTCGAAAGGAATGGAAATAAGTATTTGTTACTTATGTGTTGTATTCTTAATTCGATAGTTGACCTTCTTTGGTTTATATACCGTGAGTGGCAATGTTATCTTGTGTAATTTGGATGCTTTTGTGATTGTCAATGAAAGCTTATAAGAAAATGTGATTGAATTCTTATGAGTGTTTAGTAGTTCTAATTTGTTCTATCGAAAGCTAAATTGAAATTTAAATCATTGTCATTTCTAAATGATAGGGCTAAAATGAACTTAAGCGAGTAACGCTAATCAAGTGAATTAAATTACTAATCCCTAGTCCCGAGAATGACAAGACAACATTAAATTGGATTCTTAACCATTTATATCTTGATGCTAATAAGAATGATATAAATTCGAGTTAAGAGAACTGATATAAATCTAATGGGGTTCGATGACAATCTCATGTGAAGATTATGAGATATTGTCCAATTCCCGTTGTTTTAGAATCATGTATATTCTAATAACTCCTTGATGAGATCTTGACCTTATTACCTCTACCATGTAATGGGTTTTATTGAGGAAGGTCATCTTAAGATGAAGAATCTAGGGATTGGGAAAGGCTAACCTTAAGGGAAAGTCTTTAATGTAATTTAAAACTCAACGTGCGTAACACATATTATTAAGTAAATCTTTTCGAGGCGGATTTAAAGGTTGACGGCACAAGTCAACTACAGGGTGTACCTCCGAGAAGATTAGGATCTTCTCAAAGTCACAACAATGCAAGTGACTTATGACGATACCCTTTGCATTGATCGCTAAGATTTACACTTTGATCTCGAATGAGTTACTGGGACCGATTAAGAAGGTGGTCATGTTATAAGGCTGCCTAGGAGATTCGGGTATCATGACACACCTTGGTTTAACCGTAGGTTAAACCAAGTATGTCATCGTATCCCTAATCCTCGTGGGCATCCATATAACATTATCACCTTGATAATCTGTCTCGAGTGATTAAGTTGTGATAGGAAGGACCGACGAAGTCGGTATAAGACATTCTATATAACATAAGAATGGGGTGAAGGGCGTATTCAGATTGGACGAGTATGCCATTAAGGAATATGAGACATAAACAATATGTTTCAAATATTTGGCCAAAGTATCGCAAGATGCTGATTGCGTTGTCCTAATTCACCTAGTCTAAGGGATGAGATGCCGATGAATAATGGTAACAATTATTCAGCTTAGGTTCCTGGACACAGAGCATTCGAATCCCAGAGTAGGGAAGAGAACCGCAAGAGTGAAGTGTTAAATAAAATGCCAACTCTTATTACTCATGAATAGATCGGTAGATTACCGAGTCATGGAATGAATAGATCGGAGGTACTCCGAGTCATTACAAATTTTGCATATGGTTGTTCTGTTATAAGAATGGTTATTTGATTTGTGAGTTCTAAATTATGTATTTAGAACCAGATGTAATTATCAAAAAAAAAAAAATTCACTTGTTCTAAGGTATAAAATGAGGATGTTACATCTTGGTATCGAGTGAAGGTTGCAGCTCTTGGACCTATTGTGTCCATAATCGATAAAAACCTGAATTTTCTTGTAATGAAAATGGTTAGAACAAGGGGAACGTTGCGAGTAATGCTCCACCGAAGGAGGAGAGCAACAACCCGTAAACTTGATGAGATCCTTGCTGCCCTGTTGGACACAAGAGATCACTTAGCTGTACTTGAACAAGCAGGTGATGGGAAATGAGGAGGATGAAGAAGTCGATAATAATAATCAGCAACCTCCCGAGGACAACCCCGACATGGGTGTTGATGTTAATGATGGGAATGCACTGTCCAACTAGAAAACAAAAAGGCCAGATTAGCGTGCAGTAACTCACTAATGATATAAAAGGATAAGTCCACCTAAGTATGATGGCACCACATTAGGAGATGGAGCGAGAACTCGGCTCAAAGAAATGGAGAAGTACTTTGCAATAAGGAACTTCTCGTGAGGAAACCAAAGCTATTTGGGGAGCCTATCAGCTTTCCCACGAAGCATCTTCGTGGTGGGATAGCCGTAAAGCTGAACTAAACATTGATGAGACCAATATTACTTGGGATCAATTTAAAGGCTATTTTAGGCAACGTTGGCTGCCACAACTTTTCTATGATCAGAAAATGACGAGAATTTCAGAACTTAGCTCAAGGAAGCTAACGGTAATCGAATTCTCGGGAGCGTTTACAAAACTCCTCAAGTATGTACCGCAAAGATCAAACCGACGAGAAGTTTAGAATACGGAAATTCATCATGGGATTGAATCCCGTGATAGGGGAGAGGTCAATGTTCATAGTCCAACCACTATGGAAGGAGTTGTTGAAAAGGCCATAAGGCAAGAAGAAGAAATTAAAGGCTATTTCTGCTCATAAGGAGGAAGTGTGGAAGAAGACCGCAAACCCTTCTTCAACCTTTTGCACCTTAAAAGGACCATGGAAAAAGTTTGGAAACAAGAGTAAGTTTCAGGAGATAACAATAAGAAAGCAAAAAGTAGTAAATAAGCCTCTTTGAAATGTAAGGGATAATTTTGCTAAAAATTATAACAATGGGCGAAGCCCTATGGAGGACAACGTGACAATTACAAGGTGGAGGCAATTCTGAGCCTAAGAAGGGACTGTAGGAGGCTGCTACAATTGTGGCAAGGACCACTACGTAAATCAGTGCCCTTTGAAGAAGGATGATCATAATCAGAAAGCATAAGATACATGCTTTGCAAAGAGCGAAAAGCAAGCTGAAAAGCAAGTGACACCTATAGAAGTTCCGGTAAGTTATTCGGCATACTGTCACTATTCTTTTGATACAGAGCTACCGAATGTTTTATATCTAATAAATTTGCTTCTAAACTTAAAAGAAAAGATGGAAAATGGATAAATCTTGGACTATACAAAGTATGGTAATGACTCTATTCATACGGTGAGTATGTGTCTTTTTGGGGTAGTCCTTGACTTACCTAACATTTCCACGGAAGTTGATCTCTATGTTACACCTTTAGGATCGTATGACATTATCATTGGTGTCAATTGGTTAGCTGACCATAAGGCAAAGGTAGATTGCTATGAAAAGAACATAAAGTGTTTAGATGATCAGGTGGAAGCAAGCAGAGATTCAAGGGGTGAAACGGGAAATTACGGTTAGAAAAGCGTCACTATGCAGCTTAAAAAGGCTAAGAATAAAGGATGTATCTTTATGCAGTAAAGATATCTGAATCTTCAGAAGAAGATGGTGATTACATGAAGCAAATTCCTCTGTTACAAAGTTTCAGGGATGTTTTTCCTGAAGAATTACCAGGGTTACCACCCAAGAGAGAATTTGACTTCACCATTGAAATCAAACCGGGAACTGAACCTATTTCCAAAGCACCTTATAGGATGACTACTACAGAGTTAGTCGAGCTTAAGGCACGATTGCATGAACTTTTGACAAAAGGTTTGATTAGACCAAGTGTTTCACCTTGGGGTGCGCTGTAATATTTGTGAAAAAGAAGGATGGAACACTAAGGCTATGTATTGATTATCGGATGTTGAACAAAGCAAAATTAAGAACCGATATCCACTTCCAAGGATCGACGATCTATTTGATCGATGCGTGGAGCAGCGGTTTATTCTAAGATAGATCTTCGATCCGGTTATCATCGATTAAGGATTAAGGAAGGAGACATTCATAAAACAGCTTTCCGAACAAGGTACGGACATTATGAATTCACGGTTCTACCCTTTGGATTAACTAATGCACCCACAACCTTTATGAACTTAATGAATAATATTTTTCAAGAATATCCGGACAAGTTTGTACTTGTATTCTTGGACGATATTCTCATTTATTCTAAAAGTGTTGAGGAGCATAATGAGCATTTGAGGATAGTTTGGGAATTCCGAGAAAAAGAAAGTTGTATGGTAAGTTATCCAAATGTTCTTTCTATGATTCGAAGTTCACTATTTGGGTCATGTCATAAGCAAAGAAGGAATTGCTGTAGATCCTTCAAAAATAGTGGCAATAACTAAGTGGCTTGCACCAAAGAATGTGCATGAAGTAAGAAGCTTCATGGGTCTTGCAGTTACTATAGAAAATTTGTAAAGGATTTTTCTAAGATAGCTGCACTAATAACTTCATTGCAGAAAAAGGATAAGAAATTCTTATGGAATGACAAGTGCGAAGTGGCTTCCAAAAGTCGAAAGACCAGGTTGACTTCGCACCGATATTAGCTGTACTGAGACCCTAATGGGAATTTTTCTGTTGTAACGGATGCTTCGGGAAGGCCTTGGAGGTGTTTTGCTACAAAATGATCAAGTCATAGCATATGAAAGTAGAAAACTTAAGATACATGAGCTGAATTATGCCCCTCATGATTTGGAACTTGCTGCCATTGTTCATGCACTTTAAGTCCGGAGACACTACTTACTTGGGAAACCTTTTGAGTTGAAAACTCGATCACTTAGGGCTGAAATATATTTTTACTCGGCCTAATCTAAATGCCAGACAGAGAGAAGGTGGTTAGAATTTTTATCACAATATGACTTTGATATTAGCTATATCAAAGGGAAGGAGAATAGAGTAGCTAATGCTCTAAGTCGTAGGAGGCACATTTCTGCTCTTATAACATTAAGAACTCAGTTTAAAGACGAGGTAAAAAGTGCCTCGAATCGATGCATACTTTCAACAAGTAAAAGCAGCACTCACTGCAGAACCTAATGATGAAAGGTATAAAGGTTTTCATTTTGATAATGAAGGAATCTTGCGTTATGAAAATAGGGTATATGTACCTATGTTGAAATGATTTGAGGAAGAAGTTGTTAGTGGAATTTCATAATTCACCTTTCTCTGGACACCCGGTATCACAAAGATGCTTGCTGATCTCGAAACAACAATACTTTTGGAAAGGTATGAAAAAGGATGTCATAAATTCTGTGACTCATTGTTTGGAGTGTCGGCGGGTGAAGGCAGAACATATGCACCTCGCTAGACTGTTATATCCTCATAGCATACCGCAAAGACAAATGGCAAGTAATAACCATGGATTTTGTACAAGGACTACCCATGTCCAGGAATAAACATGATGTTATCTGGTAGTTGTAGATAAAATGACTAAGGTAGCTCATTTCATCACTGGAAATCTAAAGGATGATTCACCAAGTCTTGGCCAAAAGATTCGTACACGAAATTTTCAGATTACATGGTGTACCGAATTGATTATATCTCGACAGAGATCCAAGAATGACGTCAAGGTTTTGGCAAACACTTAATACGGCTCTTGGAACAAAACTAAACTTCAGTTCGCATATCATCTAGAAACGGATGGACAAACCGAAAGGGTAAATCAAGTGTTGGAGGACATGTTGCGGATGTATTGCATGGATCAACATTATAAATGGGAGGAGTATCTTCCATTAGTTGAGTTCGCATACAACAACACTTATCATTCATCTCTCAAAATGGCACCATTTGAAGCACTTTATGGAAGAAAGTGTAGAACCCCGTTAGTTGGGACAAGTGTTGAGGATAGAGTGGTAATTGGACCAGAGATTCTCACAGAAATGGAACAGCAAGTTAAGTTGATTCGTGAAAGATTAAAGGAAGCAGCGGATAGGTAGAAGAGCTATGCTGACCTTAAGCGGGTTGATAGAAGGTTTGAGCTTGGTGAGAAGGTTTTTCTACGTGTTAAACCCAGAAAGAGTTCTATAACTTTTGGCAAGGCTGCCAAGTTGTCACCTCGATTCGTGGGACCTTTCGAAATTGTCGAAATAATCAATCCTGTAGCTTATCGTTTAGCATTGCCACCTGCTTTATCTCACATGCATGATGTTTTCCATATTTCTTTGCTTAAGAAATACGTTTCAGATCTGTCACATGTTTTAAATTAGAATTCTTGCAGGTCCAAGACCGGGAATAATCGTGGTTAAACCCACACGAGTGCTGGAAACTCGCCAATTGAATTTAAGAAATCGTGATATACAAGAATGTAAGGTCCAGTGGGACCAGTTTAATGAAGAAAGTGCAACTTGGGAAAATCTGGAAGAGATGAAAATTGCTTT
Organism: Taxus wallichiana var. yunnanensis; assembly: GCA_018340775.1. Classification (NCBI taxonomy): domain Eukaryota; kingdom Viridiplantae; phylum Streptophyta; class Pinopsida; order Cupressales; family Taxaceae; genus Taxus; species Taxus wallichiana. The sequence goes on from CM031241.1 coordinate 756,463,103, forward strand.
TCCTTCTCTTTTTCAACGAGAATGAAATCATTGACAAAAACATTCTTTTATGAACTTATTGTTTTTAAGTATTTATGAAAGCCGATGAAGGCAAACGTTATTCAAGGTTGAATAAAATGTGTGGTGACATTGATTTCTAGAACTTTACAAGTTGGAAAATAGTCACATTGTTTGTGTACTAATAAATTGATTGACACAAGGTTAATTGAATATGTAATCATCGGGACGATGAATCTTTTAGAGGAGGAAGCATGTAACACCCCGAACTCGTTGTTACTTCCTCCCGAGCATACAAGTGTTGATATGTGATTTCTTTATAAAAGGATGTGTTCCTTGATTGAGAAATCATGCTTGATATGTATTGTATCTTCTTTTGCAGATTGCAGATCTTTGACTCGAGTCCGAATATGATTAGACTCTTTTATTTATTTCATTTTGCATCCGAGTTTAATCTGATCTCGGAATGAATTATAGAGTTATCCATCTATAAGATCTAGCCTTGGATCAAAGTGGAATTGATCCAAGTATTGCTTTAAGTTTGTTCGTGATGAATTAAAATTACGCACCTTGAACAGTTGCGAAGGTCCGAAGCATTGAATAAGCTAGTGGGAGTATGACTTAGGTTGATCATGTGAAATGGATTAGTTCCCGATATCAAAGTATATCCGGAGGGTCTTAATCATGGACCAGATAATAATTCGGTTTCATATAATTTCAGTAGCCTAAGGTGAACAGAGCTAACCCTGTTCGAGAATGTATGTTGTAGGTCTTTTTCGAGTGTACAAAATGTAGACCTAACTGGAATTATTAATGATTAGTAACCTAAAACTAAACCTAACCTAGGGGTTAGATTAGTGTTAATCTAACCTAGACCTAGGCTAAGAGCTGATGTTCTAAGTTAGTACCTATGTGTAAAGTGGTTAGACTAGGTGTTATCCTAAATTCTAACCTAAGTTACTAACCTAACTAGTGAGCAAGAATGTAAAGGGGCCTATGGAGGGGTGCGAACCATGGGTGGAATTTTCTATGTAATTAAATGCATTGGATAAGTATGAAGACAGGTATTGGCGGAGGTTTTAGAAACGGCTAACCTGAGCCGATGTGGCAGTCACCAAGACTCGAAAATGGTTTGGAGATTTTATTTGTCTGCCACCAATTTTGGCGGTCGGTGGCGATTGAGTTTAAGCGGGAAAATTGGAGTGAATGCAATTAATGAGCTTGGAAGTCGAGCTCGGAACTCGCGAGAAGGCATGCAAATTAGAAAGTTGTTGGTTTGTTTGGCTTATCGCGAATTTCGGTTTTCATTCTCGCCTGTTCACTAGTTCTTCGCACCATCTTCTTAGAGTTGCATGGCGAGTATGAGGGTATCTAGCAATTTTCTCCGGCAAGGAAAGTATATATGTCATGGAGATAGTAAAATCTTGTTGGTCGCTCTAACTTGGAAAAGGAAAAGGAAGTCCGAGCTCTTTCAAGTGGTCTCGCTTCGGAATTTTGAGCAAAAATTTAGGCATGTTAGGCCCTAACCTTTAAAAATCTTATTGTCTTTCAAGTGATTTCATTAGAACAACTCGTTTCAAATGACTTATGGAAATAGATGATTTCCTATGGTTGTCTTGTGTGATTTGGTACTTTGTATCATTATCTGTTCGTTTTTCAAATTTAACCCTTAATGGGTGTGTGATGTATTTTGGAACTGTTTTCTCTATTTTATTGTGATTCACATTCCGGCGTAAGTTTGTGTAACATGTGCTTGGAGGGTATATTCGGTTCGTGAGAACCCGTGCATGCTTCTCCACGAATTGTGGTCCGATGATACAAGTAGAAACTTGTTGATAGAAACTTGTTGATGAAACTTGTTGATGAGGCTTGTTGTTGATTCTTGTCGGAAAAGATATCTCGTTGGACTTTTGTGTGAATGTTCGGGCCTTATTGGACTTCTTTGCAAGTTTGTGGTGGTTATCATTGGTGAAGGTTATAGAACCTAATAGGGCTTCGTTATGGTATTTTAAGTTATTTTGAAGGAATAACTTATTGTGTTTTCGTATTTCATTACACCCTTTTTGGGGATTATGTATTCCTTGCTTTGTGGTTATGGGTTTCAACTCGTTATCGGTATGCAATATGTATATATTCATATTTTTTGTAATCGTAACGAATGTGGAGTCGATTGAATGATTTACTTATATTTGGACCTCTGTTCAAGTTAAATATAATTGAATATTGGTAATTGATGTGCAGTGACTTAATGGAATAACATGTACTTAGACCTCTATTATTTGTAAGAATACCTTCATGTTGCAAGGATTTTATGGTATGATTCTTTGGGTGTATTTTTACGTTTACATTCATGCAAACTTGTTGAAGAATTGGCAAAGGGTCATTCGTTGGATTCCTTGTGTTGAAATCGGTATTTAAATTTGCTTTTGGCCTGATGGTTTTATGTACACCATTGATTTGCCAGATGGAATCATTGCAACAATTTGTCTTGCCATTGGTTTACTATTGTTTGGGTTCATTGAATTCGTATGGGAAGTTATCGTGTATTTTCTTTTGCCTCGCTTAAAACTTGACTTGGTATATCTATTGTTTTGACATTGTGGATTTCCTGAGTAATGATTTATATCAAGTAATGTGGCCTTGTATAAATGAATCGTGAATGCTATACGCCTAATTCATTCGATTGCATGATGTAAATATATAATGATATGTTTAGTTTTTCTATTTTTCCTAGTTGGATGAGGTGTGTATGTTACGAATTTGTAGGATAATCTTGCATAGTCTTATGGAAACATCAAATTGCTTAATGCGATGAAGTTTGTTGTTGGCCGCGATATAATAAAAGTTCTTGATTTCGACCTTGGGTCGAAAAGCCTTACCGTGTTTAGAAGGGACTAGCTTGGGCTATAGGTTTATGTATTGGGATTGTTAGCATGTTAGTCTTTGTTGCAAAACTATCCTTCTTTTTTAAGCTAGATCGAACTAAGCCGCCGATCGCACCTCTAAGTAGGAAATGTGGAGAAACCCATCTTCTTGCCGCTTCTTGTGGAAGGTCTTGTGAGTCTTGGTTGATAGTCATCACTATAGGCATGTTAGCTACTGTATGTAAGCTTTGCTGTGTTTGATTTTTATTTAAACAGTGATTTTTCTTGTGGCTCATCGACTTATTCGTATGCATGTAGGATGAAGGCTTTCCATATGAGGAGATGGTACAGTCATGAGTTTGTGTGAAGGGAAATGTGAATGATTTGTTTCTTTCTCTTCTATCATAACAATGCATGTTGATATCTGTTTAATGATTGGAATTTTTTTGTATCATATTGATGGAATCACGATTTGTTATGATATTCCTTTTTCTCGATGAAAGTAATGATTTGTTCAATATTGCTGATCTTGGATTCAAGATAATTGCTTTGGATACTTTTTCGTTCTTGATTTCTAATATTTGATGAAATAATTGAGAAGTGTTTAAGACTATTTTGTAATGATGATAGAGTTACACATTTGTAGCCATTTTTGTATTTCAAAAGGCATAGTGAATATGTTTATT
>CM031241.1:756471649-756484149 GCA_018340775.1 Taxus wallichiana var. yunnanensis
AACGAAGCGAGCACAACAAAGAGATCCGTACGAAAATCAACGTCGCCTTCCCATTGCAATCACATGAGCTCAAAGGAGAATTCAACGCAACGAACAAGGAGAGCCAAGGAGAACACCAATGGCAAAAATTTTATAACATGCACTCATAGCCCGCATAATCTTCGGCAATGACACCGATACACAGGATGGGACAGAATTCTTCCGTTCACCTATGAATCGGTTGTCACTCTATTAGAGGAGGAAGACCCATCCGTTGACAACTTGGCCAATAGAGGGCTGCCCGCATTATCATCGAACCGTATATACCATCAAGGAATCAACACAAGCACAACCGGCAGCACCCAATAAATTAGGCGTGCTAATGAGAGGCAAAACCCACGTGTTCCGAAGAAAACTCCAAGAACGGTGGGATATTTGCGTAATACATGTCACGTCCGTTACTAGGTGGATGTGGGTTAGACGGAAATTTCGACAGCCCTAACAATGGCCCGAGGCCAAAGCTCAGACTGACCCGAAAGACCACGTCAATTTAACTCAATCCACTCTTGGCAGACGATAAGAACAAATGCGAGCTGAGCAAGCTTTTCCGAGAGTCCGCTACATAGCGTAGTGGCAAAAACATCGAATGACCAACCTCTATCCATAGTAGTTCTAAGTAAAAGGACCTGTCGCGCGACGGATAAGGATACGGATGACAAAAACATTCACTTTTTTTTGCAGCAGCTAGATTAGCTCGCCGGCACGCTCGGCGACGATCTCGTTTTGTCAAAAGTTCACGATCGCGGATTGCCCACGTTGAGCCATGGCGCGCTCAGAAAACCTCCAATCAAAAATAATATTGTCTTGTGGCTCCGCAAGACTTTCGCACAAGATTATAATTCAAAACGTTCAGTTTTAATGTACCTCGCAAAGGTCATTGCTCGATGCAAATATCCCCATTCGCCTCACTATCGGACTCGCCAACATAAGGTACAAGCGAAAAACATCACAAGAGCAACGCCCACCCATAGTAGTTATAAGTAAATAGGCCTGTCAAGCGACGGATAAGGATCCGAACGAGAAAAACATTCATCCTTTTAGTTCGTAAACCAGCCAGACCACGCGCTCGGTATGTCCCAATGTGGGCGATTTTTGAATGCAAGTGTTGAGCCATGGCGCGCTCACTAACGCTGAAACCAAATCGGTATTTTAATGTTTCCGACGTCTCACCGCGCAAGATTTTGCACAAAGTTATTTCGCCAACATAGATTAGCTCGCCGCAAACATAGCCATACGGCTCACCGACCGACTCGCCAACATTGGGTACAAGCAAAATCATCCGACGAACAACCTCTACCCATAGTAGTTATAGGTAAAAAGGGCTCTCACACGACGGATAAGGAATCGAACGAGAAAAACATTCATTTTTTTTTTTTTTAGCTCGCAGGTCAGCTCGACGGCCAGCGCTGCGGCGAGCTCGCTATGTCCAACGCTCGCGATTTTGGAATGCAAGAGTTGAGCCATGGCGCGCTTAGCAAAGACCCAACCGATCCGATATTTTCACGTTTCCAACATCTCACCTCGCAAGATTTTGCGCAACGTTGCATTCAAAACGTTGAATCTTAATGTAGGCTCGCAGCGCATATTTCTCGCGGCGAAAGATAGCCAACATTGGGTACAAGCAAAATCATCCGACGAACAACCTCTACCCATAGTAGTTACAAGTAAAAAGGGCTCTCACACGACGGATAAGGAATCCAACGAGACAAACATTCATTTTTTCTTTTAGCTCGCAGGGCAGCGCGACGGCGAGCTCTGCGACGAGGTCGCTATGTCCAATGTTCCCGATTTTGGAATGCAAGAGCTGAGCCATGGCGCGCTCGGCAAACCCCCAACCGGACCGATATTTTCACGTTTCCAACATCTCACCTCGCAACATTTTTCACAACGTTGAATTTTAACTTAACTCGCCGCAAATATAGCCATACGGCTCAGCCAAACTTCATGACGTTGAGTGCAGGGAAAAATCATCCGACGAACAACCTCTACCCATAGTAGTAGTTATAAGTAAAAAGGGCTCTCACACTGACGGATAAGGAATCAGCGAGAAAAACATTCATTTTTTTTTTTTAGCTCGCATGAGGCGTAGCGTGCAGCGGCGAGCTCTGCTGCGAATCGAGTGTTATGTCAATGTTCCCGATTTTGGAATGCAAGAGCTGAGCCATGGCGCGCTCGGCAAACCCCCAACCGGACCGATATTTTCACGTTTCCAACGTCTCACCTCGCAAGATTTTGCACAACGTTGAATTTTAACTTAACTCGCCGCAAATATAGCCATACGGCTCACCGACCGACTCGCCAGCATTGGGTACAGGAAAAATCATCCGACGAACAACCTCTACCCATAGTAGTTATAAGTAAAAAGGGCTCTCACACGACGGATAAGGAATCGAACGAGAAAAACATTCATTTTTTTTTTTTTAGCTCCGAGGGCAACTCGACCGCGAGCTCTGCGACGAGCTCGCTATGTCCAATGTTCCCGATTTTGGAATGCAAGAGCTAAGCCATGGCGCGCTCGGCAAACCCCCAAACAAACCGATATTTTCACGTTTCCAACGTCTCACCTCGCAAGACTTTGCACAACGTTATATTCAAAACGTTGAATTTTAATGTAGCTCGCCGCAAAGATAGCCATACGGCTCACTGAAAGACTCGCCAACATTGGGTAGAAGCAAAATTGTCCGACGAACAACCTCTACCCATAGTAGTTATAGGTAAAAAGGGCTCTCACACGACGGATAAGGAATCGAACGAAAAAGACATTCATTTTTTTTTTTTTAACCTCGCAGAGCAGCTCGACGGCGAGCTCTGCAACGAGCTCGCTATGTCCAATGTTCGCAGTTTTGGAATGCAAGAGATGAGCCATGGCGCGCTCGGCAAAGCCCCAACCGAACCGATATTTTCACGTTTCCAACATCTCACCTCGCAAGATTTTGCACAACGTTGTATTCACAATGTTGAATTTTAACGTAGCTCGCCGCAAATATAGCCATACGGCTCACCGACCGGCTCGCCGGCATTGGGTACAAGCAAAATCATCCGACGAACAAACTCTACCCATAGTAGTTCTAAGTAAAAAGGGCTCTCACACGTCGGATAAGGAATCGAACGAGAAAAACATTCAATTTTTTTTTTTTAGCTCTGAGGGCAACTCGACGGCGAGCTCTGCGACGAGCTCGCTATGTACAATGTTCCCGATTTTGGAATGCAAGAGCTGAGCCATGGCGCGCTCAGCAAAGCCCCAACCGGACCGATATTTTCACGTTTCCAACATGTCACCTCGCAAGATTTTGCACAACGGTATATTCAAAACTTTAAATTTTAACGTAGCTCGATGCGGCGACTGCTCGCCGCAAAGATAGCCGTACGGCTCACTGACCGACTCGCCAACATTGGGTAAAAGCAAAATCGTCCGACGAACAACCTCTACCCATAGTAGTTATAAGTAAATAGGGCTCTCACACGACGGATAAGGAATCGAACGAAAAAAAACATTCATTTTTTTAAGCTCGACGGCGAGCTCTGCGACGAGCTCGCTATGTTCGCGCTTTTGGAACGCAAGAGCCGAGCCACGGCGCGCTCAGCAAAGCCCCAACCGAACCGATATTTTCACGTTTCCCACATCTCACCAACGTTGAATTTTAACGTTGCTCGCAAGGATAGCCATACGGCTCGCTGACCGACTCGCCAACATTGGGTACAAGCAAAAATCATCCGACGAACAACCTCTACACATAGTAGTTACAAGTAAAAAGGGCTCTCACACGATGGATAAGGAATCGAACGAGAAAAACATTCGTTTTATTTTAGCTCGCATGGCAACTCGACGGCCGGCTCTTTGACGAGCTACCTATGTCCAATGTTCCCGATTTTGGAATGCAAGAGCTGAGCCATGGCACGCTCAGCAAAGCCCCAACCGAACCGATATTTTCACGTTTCCAACCTCTCACCTCGCAAGATTTTGCACAACGTTATATTGAAAACGTTGAATTTTAATGTAGCTCGACACGGAGATTGCTCGCCGCAAAGATAGCCATACGGCTCACTGACCGACGAGCCAACATTGCGTACAAGCTAAATCATCCGACGAGCAACATCTACCCATAGTAGTTATAAGTAAAAAGGGCTGCCACGCGACGGATAAGGAATCAAGCGAAAAAAAACATTCATTATTTCTAAACTCGCAGAGCAGCTCGACGGTGAGCTCTACGACGAGCTCGCTATGTCCAACGTTCTTGACTCACCTACTCACTGCGATGCGCCCTTCGCACCAAGTCACCCCAAACTTGGTAGCTCTGCAAGCTACACATGTTCACAATCTGGATGACATTAAGTCTCCTCCGGGTCATGCGCCAACACCCACTCAACCGATTTAGTCCTTAAGCACATGCTCCCGGACGAGCTGTTACGCGAGCTCCCATGCAAGCTGCACAACGAACTCTGAGGCGAGCCACCAGACGAGCTCAAGACGAGATGGCAAGGTGAGCTCCTCAGCGAGCTCAAGGCAAGTTGTCATGCGAGCTCCCGGGCGAGCTGAATTCGAGCTGCTCGACGAGCTCCCAGGTGAGATCCCTTGCAGGCTGCTTGGCGAGCTCGAAGGTGAGCTGCTCGGCGAGCTCCCAAGCGAGCTACTTGGCGAGTTGTTTGGCGAGCTCCCCGATGAGCTCACAAGCGCGCTCAACCGAGCTGCTCCGCGAGCTCCCAGCCGAGCTGCTCCTCGATCTCCCAGGCAAGTTGTTCGGCGAGAGCAAGGCGGCGGCTGCATCACGCGAGCTCGAGCGAGGCGAGAGCGAGCCGTGGCGAGCTCCAGCAGAGAGCTCCAGAGAGGCAGGCGGGAGCTCCGGCGAGCTATTATTCGCGAGCTTCCAGGCAAGCTGCTCGACGAACTCCGAGGCGAGCTACCAGACGAGCTCAAGGCGAGTTGGCAAGGCAAGTTGTCGGGGAGCACGGCCGAGTGAGGAAGTGTCGAAGCTGCTCGGCGTGCTCTAGGTGGTATTTTTGCAGAGCTCCCTTGCGAGAGCTTGCTTAGCAGCGAGCTCGAGAAGCGAGCGGCGTTGCTCGGCGAGCTCCCAAGCGAGCTGCTCGGCGTGCTCCCAAGCGAGCTACTTGGCGAGTTGTTCGGCGAGCTCCCTTACGGGATCCTCGACGAGCTGACAAGCGAGCTCAAGTCGAGCTGCTCCGCGAGCTCCCAACCGAGCTGCTCGGTGAGCTCTTAGGCGAGCTGCTCGGCGAGCTCCCGGGTGAGCTGCTCCCCGAGCTCCCATGCGAGCTGCTCCGAGGCGAGCTACTCGGTGAGCTCCCCGGCAAGCTGCTCTAGGGTGAGATTGTCAGCAATCTTGGCGGAATTCTGAGGCGGCGATTGGCGAGCGAGCTGCCATGCGAGTTGCATGCGAGCTCGCGAGCTTGCTCGGCGGCGAGTTGCTGCGAGCCTGCGAGGCGCGAGCTGCTGCGAGCTCGGCGAGCTCGAGCGAGCTCAAAGCGAGCTGGCTCGTGCGAGCAAGCGAGCTCAAGGCGAGTGGGCAAGGCGAGCTGCTCGATGAGCTCCCGGGCGAGCTCAAGTCGAGCTGCTTGGGGTGCTCCCAGGTGAGCTACTTGGCGAGTACGGTGAGCTCCCAAAAGAGCTCCCAGGTGAGCTGCTCGGCGAGCTCCCCGACAAGCTGCTCTAGGTCGAGCAGCTTGACGAACTCCAAGGCGAGCTTGTCGGTAATCTCCGAGGTGGGCTTGCATGCGAGCTACCAGACGAGCTCGAGGTGAGCTGGCAAGGTGAGATCCTTAGCGAGCTCAAGGCGAGTTGGCACGGCAAGTTGTCAATCGAGCTGCTCGACGAGCTCCTGGGTGAGCTGTTATCCGAGCTCAGGTGAGCTCCCTCACAGGTTGTTTGGCGAGCTCAAAGGCGAGCTACTTGGCGGGTTGTTCGGCGAGCCCCCCGACGAGCTCACAGGCGCGCTCAAGTCGAGCTGCGAGAGCTCAAGTCAAGAGCTGCGCGAGCTGAAGCTCGAGCGAGCTGCGGCGAGCTAGCTCGAGCTGCGGCGAGCTGCTCAGCGGCTAGCAGAGAGCGAAGCGTTGTTGGAGCTCTAGGCGAGCTGCTCGAGGCGAGCTTGTCAGCAATCTTCGAGGCGAGCTGTCAGACGAGTTGGCGAGGCGAGTCGTTCGGTGAGCTGACAGGCGAGCTCCCATGCGAGTTTTCGGGGGAGCTGCTTGACGAGCTCCTTGGCGAGCTCAAGTCGAGCTTCTCGATGAGCTGGCAAGGCGAGATGTCGGCAGGCTCCCAGGTGAGTTTACGGGCAAGCTCAAGCCGAGCTGCTCGGCGAGCCCCTTGGCGAGCTGCTGGGTGAGCTCCCATGGGAGCTGCTCGGCCAGCTACTCGGCGAGCTCCCGCGGGATTTGAACCGCGAGCTCGTGGGAGCTGCTCGGTGAATCCCATGCAGAGATGTGGCAGCGAGCAGCAAGCAAGCTCGCGGCAAGCTGCTATAGAGCGGCGTGTCAGGCGATCTTCGAGCGAGCTGAGCTGCGAGGCGAGTTAGCGGCGAGTGCGAGCGAGTTGCTCGGCGAGCTCAGTGAGCTGCGTGGCGAAGGCTGCTGCGGCGAGCGAGCTGCGAGCTGGCGAGCGGCAGCGAGCGAGAGCAGCGAGCTGCGAGCGAGCTCAGCTAAAAAAGGCGAAGCTCAGCGAGGTCCATGCGAGCGAGCTGGCTGCGAGCTCGAGTGCGAGCTCGAGCGAGCTGGCTGAGCGAGTCGAGCTCGAGAGTGGCGAGCTCGAGCGAGAGCGAGGCGAGTTCGAGCGAGCGAGCTCGAGAGAGCTCAGAGCGAGTTGCAGCAGGCAGAGCTCAAGCGAGTTAGCGAGGCGAGCTGTGCGAGCGAGCTCAGGCGAGTTGCGAGGCGAGCTCGAGCGAAAGCTCAGAGCGAGCTCGAGCGAGCTCAGCGAGCTCGAGAGCGACTGAGCGAGCTGCTCAGTGAGCCCAGCGAGCTACAGCGAGGCTGAGCGAGCTCCCCAGCGAGCGAGCTCAGCGAGAATGTTACTCGGCGAGCTGCTCGTGAGCTCGGGTTAGCTACTCGGTGAGCTCCGGGCGAGCTACTTGGCGAGCTGCTCGGCGAACTCAAGGCGAGCTACAGAGGCGAGCAGGCGGGTTGAGCGAGCTGGCGAGCGGCGCAGGCGAGCTGCGGTTTTCGAGCGAGTGCGAGCTGAGCGAGCTCGAGCGAGCTCAAAGCAGCTAGCGGCGAGAGCTGGCGAGCTCAGGTGAGCTGAGGGCTCAAGCGAGTGCAGCAGCTGAGCTGCTGAGGAGCTCAGGCGAGCTCGAGTGAGTTGCAGGCGAGCGAGCTCAGGCGAGAGCGGCTGAGCTCCGGTGAGCGAGCTCTGGCGCTGCTCGGTGAGCTCCATGGCGAGCTGCTCAGTGAGCTGCGGCGAGCTCGCGCGAGATTTGAACATGAGCTCCGTGGGAAGCTGCTCGGTGAATCGAGCAAGCTATGGCAGCGAGCAGCGAAAGAGCAGCGCAGCTGGCTAGCTATATAGAGCGGCGTGTCGGTGATCTACGAGGCGAGGCTGCGAGCGAGTTAGCGAAGCGGCTGTCGGCGAGTTGCTGCGAGCGAGCTCAGTGAGAGCTGCGGCGCGGCGAGCTGCTCAGCGAGCTCGCAGCGAGCGAGCTACAAGCGAGCTCAGCGAGTTAGCGAAAGCGAGTTTCCATGCGAGCTGCTCGATGAGCTCCGTGCGGCTTGAGTCGAGAGCGAGCTGAGCTCAGGCGAGCTCAGAGCGAGCTCGAGCGAGCTCAGCGGGAAGCTCAGGCGAGTTGCCAAGCGAGCTCAAGCGAGCTTCGGCAGAGCTCAGGCCGAGCGAGTTTGCGAGCGAGCTCGAGGCGAGCTCGAGTCGAGCGATCGGTGAGCTCGAGCGAGCGAAGCTGGCGAGCTGTTCGGCGAGCTCCCAAGCGAGCTACTCGGCGAGCTCCCTGGCCAGATGTTACTCGGCGAGCTGCTCGCGAGCTCGGAGTTAGCGAGCTACTCGGTGAGCTCGGCGAGCTCGAGGCTGACTCGGCGAGGCGAGCTCAAGGCGAGCTCGAGGCGAGCTCGAGCGAGTGAGCGAGCGAGAGCGAGAGCTCGAGCGAGTTCGGCGAGCTCGAGCGGCGAGCGAGCGAGCTCGAGCGAGCTAGCAAGCGAGCTGCTCTCGGCGAGCTGAGTGGCGCGAGCTCAGCGAGCTCAGGTGAGCGAGCGCTCAAGAGCGAGCTGCCAGTGAGCTCAGAGCGAGATGTCGCGAGCTCAGTGAGCTTCTGGCAGCAGCTCGAGCTGCTCAGGCTGAGCGAGCTCGGCGAGCTGCTCGGTGAGCTCCATGGGAGGCTGCTCAGCGATTTGCTCGGCGAGCTCAGCGAGATTTGAGCGCGAGCTCAGGCAGGCTGCTCGGTGAGCAGCGAGCTCAAGCTGCTCTGAGCGAGCAGCTGAAAGCAAGCTCAGCGTGCAAGCTGCTATAGAGGCGCGTGTCAGCGATCTCTGGCGAGCTGAGCTGAGTGGCGAGCGAGCGAGGCGAGAGTTGCTCGAAAGCGAGGCGAGTTGCTGGCGAGCGAGAGTGCTCTGCGTGGAGAGTGAGCTCGGCGAGCTCAAGCGAGCGCAGCAAGCGAGCTCAGCGAGCAAGTTTCCAGCGAGCAGCTGCGAGAGAGCTGCTCGATGAGCTCGGCGAGCTGCGAGCGAGCGGCTCAGGCGAGCTGCTCGAGAAAGCTCAGGCGAGCGAGCTGGCAGGCGAGAGCTCGAGCGGCGAGCTCGCGGCGAGCTGCTCGAGGCGAGCTCGAGGCGAGCTGCAGGCGAGCTCGAGCGAGCTTCGGCGAGCTCGAGGCGAGTTGCAGCGGCGAGAGCTCGGCGAGCTCGTGAGCGAAGGCGCTCGGTGAGCTCCGAGCGAAGCTACGAGGCGAGCTGCTGGCGAGCTCAGCGAGCTCTGGCGAGCTCAGGCGAGCCGAGATGTTACTCGGCGAGCTCGGCGAGCTCGAGCGAGCTCAGCAGCCTACTCGGAGAGCTCAAAGGCGAGCTCAGCGAGGCGAGCTCGGCGAGCTCGAGCGAGCGCGAGCTCGGCGAGGCGAGCGAGCGAGCGAGCAAGCGAGAGCGAGCGAGCTGGCGAAGCGAGAGTGAGAGCAAGCGAGGCGAGAGCGAGCTCAAGTGCAGGCGGTGAGCGAGCGTGGCGAGCTGCTCAACGAGCTCAGTGAGTTTGAGAGCGAGCTCAAGCTCAGTGAGCGGCAGAGCTGGCTGCTGGCGAGATGCTCGGCTGCTCAGTGGTGAGTTTGCTCAGTGCAAGCTGCGGGAGAGCTCAGCGAGCTCCTTGGCGAGCTGCTCGGTGAGCTCGAGGCTTGGGAGCTGAGCTCGTGAGCTGCGAGCTCCGTGGATTTGAGCGTAGCTCCGTGCGAGCTGCTCGGTGAATCCCAGCGAGGCTGCGGCGAGCCAAGGCAAGCTCATGCGGCAAGCTGCTATATAGGCGGCGTGTCGGCGTGATCTCTGGCGAGCAGCGAGAGCAGAGAGCGAGCAAAGCAGCGAGGCTGAGCGAGGCGAGTTGCTCGGCGAGCTCCCGAGTGAGCTGCGTGGCGAGCTGCTCGGCGAGCTCCGCTCGGCGAGCTACCAAACGAGCTCAAGCGAGTTGGCAAGGCGAGTTTCCATGCGAGCTGCTCGATGAGCTCCCGTGCGAGCTCGAGTCGAGCTGAGCAGCGAGCTCGAGGCGAGCTCAAGCGAGAGTTAGCAGGCGAGCTGTCGGCGAAAGCTCAGCGAGCTGCGAGCAAAGCTCAAGCGAGGAAAGCGAGCGAGCTCGGCGAGTTGCGAGCGAGCGAGAAGCGAGCTCAGGCGAGCGCTCAGGCGAGAGCGAGCGAGCTCGGCGAAGCTCAGGCGAGCGAGCGAGCGAGCAGCGAGTGAGGCGAGCGAGCTCGGGGCGAGCTCAGCGAGCGCGAGCTACTCGGCGAGCTCAGGCGAGGCAGTGAGCGATCGGCGAGCTCCAGGCGAGCTACTTGGCGAGCTGAGCTCGGCGAGCTCGGCGAGCGAGCTGCTCGGCGAGCTCGGCGAGCAGATGCTTGAGCTCAGCGAGGCGAGCTCTCGGCGAGCTCGGCGAGCTAGCTCGGTGAGCTCGCGGGCGAGCTCTTGGCGAGCTGCTCGGCGAGCTCGCGGCGAGCTGCAGGCGAGAGCTGAGCGAGCGCGAGTTGGCGAGCGAGCTCCGAGAGTTTGAGCAGCGAGCTCGAGCGAGCTCTGGCGAGCTCAAGAGAAAGCGGTGGCTCCGAAGCGCAAAGCGAAAGTGTCAGTGCAAGCTCAGTGAGTTTGCAGGCTCAAGTCGTGGCTGCCAGTGAGCTCATGCATGCGAGCTCGGTGAGCTCCATGGGAGGCTGTTTTTGGCAGCTCGAGCTCGGCGAGTGACTCCCTTGCAGCTGCTCGGGAGATCGAGCGAGTTGTTTGGCGAGCACTAAGAAGCGATCTCAAGCAATCTCGCGGCGAGCTTAAGGCGTTGCGGCGGCTGGCTCGGCGTTGCGGCGAGCGAGCGAGCTGGCGGAAAGCGTGGCGGCGGGCGGCGAGCGGCGAGGCGGCGGCTCGGCGCGGCGAGCTACCGAGCGAGTTCGCGAGGTGTTCTCTTTCGCGAGCTCAGGCGAGTTTCAGGCGAGTTGCTCGATGAGCTCCGTGCGAGAGTCGAGCTGCAGCGAGCTCCCATGTGAGCCACTTAGCGAGTGCGGCGGCGAGCTCCCAAAAAAGAAGCTCAAGGCGAGCTGCTCGGCGACCTCGACAACAAGGCTGCTCTAGGTCGGCGGCTCGGCGACTCTCGGCGAGCTTGTCGTGTGTCTTAGAGTGAGCTTACATGCATGCGAGCTCTGCAGAGCGAGCTCGAGCGAGCGAGTTGCCGATGAGCTCGAGGCGAGCTCAAGTCGAGCTGATCGGTGAGCTCTCGGCGAGCGAGCGAGCTCAGCGAGCTCCCGAGCGAGCGATGCGAGCTCCCGGCGAGATGTTACTCGGCGAGCTGCTCGACGAACTCCGAGGCGAGCTACCAGACGAGCTGGAAAGGCGAGCTCCCATGGGAGCTGTTTGGCGACCTACTCGGCGAGCTCTCAGCCGAGCTGCTCCGTGAGCTCCCGTGGGAGCTGAACCGCGAGCTCCCATGCGAGATGCTCGGTGAGATCCCAGGCAAGCTTTTTGGCGAGCTGCTCGGCGAGATCGAGCGAGCAAGAGCTCTTATAGGCGAGCTTGTCGGCGATCTTCTGGCGGCTGTCGGGGGTGAGCTCCCGAGTGAGCTGCTCGACGAACTCCGAGGCGAGCTCAAGGCGAGTTGGAAAGGTGAGCTCCTTAGCGAGCTCAAGGCGAGTTGGGAAGGCGAGCTCCCAGGCGAGTTTCCATGCGAGCTCAAGCCGAGCTGCTTGGCGAGCTCCCAGGCGAGCTGCTCGGTGACCTCCCAAGCGAGCTCCGCGACTGAGATCCCAGGCAGGCTGTACGGCGAGCTGTACGGCAAGCACCACGGCAAGCTGCTATAGGGCGAGCTTGTCAGCAATCTCTGAGGCGAGCTGCAGCAGGTCAGGGCTGTCGAGGCGGCTCGTGGGCGCTGTGAGCTCAGGTGAGCTCAGGGGTGAGCTTCGCCGGGATGGCTCGCCAAAAAGCTTGGCTCTTGAAGAATCTTTAGCTTGGGCATCTTGGGCACTGATCCTTGCTGTTCGCAGCTGCGGCTCGTCTGGGTGGAAACCCCACTCTATAATTAGAAAAAAAGAAAAAAGGAAAAAAAGAAACACAAAAGTTTCCGTGGAAACCCCACTTTTTACTTGGAAAAAGAAACACCTCTGCTCTGTGGAAACCGCACTTTATACCCAGGAGGAAAACTACCTCTGCTCTGCGGAAACCCCACTTTTATGCTTTGGAAAAAAAAAAAAAAGCACATCTCCTCCGTGGAAACCCCACTTTGTACTTGGAAAAAGAAACACCTCTGGAAGAAAAGCACCTCTCCTCTTTGGAAACCCCACTTTATAGTTTGGAAAAAAAAAAAAGCACATCTCGTCTCTGGAAACCCCACTTTATTATACTTGGGAAAAAAAAACACATCTCTTCTCTGGAAACCCCACTTTCTTCCATGCTTAGGCAAAAAGAAAAAGAAAGGAGATCGCACCTCTTCTCTGGAAACCCCACTTCTTCTATGCTTAGGCAAAAAAGAAGAAGAGGGGATCGCATCTCTTCTCTGGAAACCCCACTTCTTCTGTGCTTAGGTGAAAAAGAAGAAGAGGAGACCGCATCGCATCTCTTCTCTGGAAATCCCACTTCTTCTATGCTTAGGCAAAAAAGGAGGAGGAGATCGCATCTCTTCGCCGGAAACCCCGCCCCTTCTTCCCCTTCTGTACTTGGGGAAGAAGAGAGAGAGAGAGGAGGAGATCGCATCTCTTCGCCGGAAACCCCACCTCTTCTGCTACTTCTATACTTGGGCAAAAAAAAAAGAGAAGAGAGAGAGGAGGAGATCGCATCTCTTCGCGGAAACCCCGCCCCTTCTT
>CM031241.1:756489749-756598340 GCA_018340775.1 Taxus wallichiana var. yunnanensis
TATATTATTTCCATTCACATGTATGACTCATAAAATGAATCTAGCGTACATAAAATAGTCAGAAAATTTAAACATGTAGAAAAAGCTGGAATAACTTTGTTCAAGAGGTGCGTGCCTATTTATGTCATATTCTTAAAAGGTTAATGGAATTTCAAATCTTTGCAGAAGGACTAAAAAAAGGTCATAAACTATTATTTAATATGTCGACACTCAGGTGGATCTCTATCAGAAGAATCGGTTCTCGTGGGTGTATCGATAAGTATCGATCCTTATTGGGAGTAATGTGGCAGAATCACATGAAAGTGGAAAAGGATCAGAATTTGATACATCATTTGAATAATATAGAGACATTACTGATGTTGTGTGGTCTCCTTCCCATGTTAGATGAAATGCATCATTTAATTAAACAAGCCCAAGAAAGAACTATATATATTGCTGATTTTTCTAGTTTGAGGAAACATGTTTGTCTGGAAATAGAATATTTGTTTATCAATGACACTGCTTTTTAGGTCCAAATTTTGATGGTTGGAATAATTTGATAAATATTTGAAATGAAATTACCTTATTGAAGTTTGATTTGTTTGGAGAAATAAGTGATTATGTACCGGATATGAGATACCAATGCACCTATTTCAAATAGTAACTAGTAAGGTTGAGAAGGTAAATGTCACAAGGACACTCTTTGATAACATTATATCATCAACAAAGGGTAAGGTTAAGAGAAATTATAATTTCCTTACTATAAGAAATAAGGTAACATTTTAGTAGGGATACTTTATTTGAAAAGCAATGGATTTAGTAAATCACACCTATTGGAATAATGTCCAAAATGAATTTTTCTGGACAGGATGACTACCAGTCTATAAAGATCGAGAGTACATTGATTCAACATTTTTGTAAGCATGCTAATATCAATGGAATAATTATTCTATGTATTGTAAGAAAGAACAATTTGATTGATTAATCCCATGAATTCATCTATATAATTATTAAGAAATTCAAATGTTTGGATAATCCCTTATAGTGTGGACTTATAACCCTACTATGCAAAAAATTGGGCTAAGTACTATTTTGAAGCAAACCATTTCAATTTTTTCCTCATTTGCTGAGATATGTCAAACAATTATTTTAGGTCCAGTTGAAGATGAGAGAATTTTCAGTGCCTTGACCTTTATAAATTCAAAATTGTGAAACAAGTTTGAAAAAATTGAAAAACTATTTGAGAATTTACACATCACAATATGAAGTGGATAACTTTACCTCGATAGGAATTTATAAATATGCAAGTTGAATAATGAAAGGAGAGGAGCCAATAACAATGTCAAAAATATGGTAGATGACCCTATTAGAGACATGGATGGACCTATTACACCCATTCATCAGAATCCAAGCCGAGAAATGGTCAAGAAAATGATAGAGATGATCCACCATCAATACATTGGAAGATTCCATTCATAGATATGTGATATAGATGTTTATATAATATATTAAAAAATTAGTACATTGTTACGATAATATATTTTTCCTTATTTATACATGGTCAATGATGATAAAATTAAAAAAGAGAAATTGTAGATATCAAAAGTTCTTAACTTCTTTATCTCTGAAAATAAAAATACTCTATTTGCATCATAATTAATTAAACTTGGAATTCAAAATCTACTCGTAATAGCTCAAATATCAGGTGTGCTTGAGTATGAAAATTTTCAGCTTCCATTCATAGATATGTGATATAGATGTTCATATAATATATTCAAATAATTAGTACATTGTTCTAATAATATATTTTTCCTTATTTATACTTGATCAATGATGATAAACTTTAAAAACTTGAGAAATTATAGATATGCAAAGTTTTGAACTTCTTAATCCTCGAAAATTGCATTAATTTATTTTGCTTTATAATTACTTGAATTTGGAATCCAAAATATCCTCGTAATAGCTTAAATATTAGGTCCTTGAGTATGAATTTTTTCAACTTATTTGAATCATGTATCCTCATAATTTTTTTTTGTCTTTTTCACATTTACAATTAAATCCCGTTAATTCCATGTGGAAAATTTGTTAGCTTTTGATGTTTTTTTTTCAATTGTAAGAACCATGTTTGAGTGTGAAAGGTGAGCCAATAAGAAGGCTCCATGTATGTACTGGTGTTAGTGGATTGTTTTCTATTAAATGATCTTTCTATCATGTATGTTTCACTGCGAAGTGTGAACCAATAAAAACCACGAAGGTACAGATTTGGCAAAGTGTCAAAATATACATATCCTTTATTATTCACCATGGAGCACAAACCAATAAGAAATCTCCATGCTTATACTATTTTCACAATGTCGAACTCATTTGTTTTCCAACTTGGTAGGTCATGTTAGTCATTCAAAGCACAAGCCAATAGAAAAGCTTCAAGTTACTTTGCTATTTTTAATATAAGTCCATTGATATACTTTTTAGTTGTTAACCAATAATAATATTCCACACTACTTTTCTTTTTGCATAACCAATATCTGCTAAGAATTTGTCAGAAATAGTCAAGTGAGCCAATAAGACATCTCCACATTCTTTCACATGTTGTTTTCCTTTATAAGAACCATGTCAGAGTGTGAAAGGTGAGCTAGTAAGAAGGATCCATGTATGTATAATTTTAATGGACCGTTTTCTATTAAATGATCTTTTTGTCATGTATGTTTCACTGTGAAGTGTGATCCAATAATAAAACACCATGTAGGTTCAAATTTTGTAGTGTTAAACTCTACATATCATCTATTAGTCATCATAACACATAAACCAACAGGAAAACTCCACTCTTATAATGTTTTTACAATATCATACTTCATTTTATTTCCAACTTGTAGGTCTTGTTAGTCATCATAAAGTTTGAGCCAATAGAAAACTCCAAGTTACTTTGTAATTCACAATGTCAATCCTTTGATAATATTATTGGTTGTTAACTAATAAGAATATTCCAAGCTACTTTTCTTTTTGCATAACCAATCTCTACTAAGACTTTGTCATAAATAGTCGAAATGAGCCAATAAGACATATCTATATTATTTCGTATGTTGTTTTCATTTTTAATAACCATGTTAGAGTGCGAAAGACAAGCTAGTGAGAAGGCCCCACATATGTACAATTTTAACAGACCGAACTTTCTATTAAATGATATTTCAGTGTCATGTATATTTCACTCCAAAGTGCAATCAAATAACAAAGCTCAAAATTACACCCTACCCTAAGTCATAGACAACTTATGATTTTGAGGCAACATGGGTTGTCTCTAAGTTGTGTGACTTGCATTGAGACCGACCTTAGAGAAGGTCAAATTTCTATTCCTATGGCTAAAACTACTCCTAAGAATGGAAATGCAACTAACTCTAATCTATCATTTCAAGAGACCAGGTGAGAAGGAGATGCATAAAATGGAAATCCTAAACTAAGGGGAGGTGATAACACCAAGAAAGAGGGGGAAAAGGACACCTTAAATGAGGAAAATGAGATAAAATAAAGGAGGAGAGGGAAAATTTAAGAGCCACATATAAGAAAAAACATTCAAAATTCTATTTTCACACAATGTACAATAAAAGCAAACCTAAAAAGTGAATAAAACATAAACATACCTAAAAGTACAATGAAAAGGAAAGAAATACAATAAAACACAAGTAGAGGAAAATAATAGCCACAAAATAAGTATTTTATTGCTTCAAAGGAGATGCACAAATCATTACAATGGAGGAAGAAGGAATAAACACATTGCAAAATCCAAATATGAGGCCTATAACTCAAAAAACACTTGTGAAACACTTTGAAATGATGCCCTTGTATTCTAAGAGTGTCTAACATTACAAATGAGCATCATTTTACAATTTATAGAAAATGGGAGAGAGAGAGAAGGGAAAAGAGAGGGAAACTCAAATTCCTACCTTCCAACCACCAATAACATGCATTAAATGTATGAAAATAAGCATGTTCACCCTTAAAATGTCATTCCCCATGATACTTTTGTGGAGAAGAAATGGGCACCATACCTCATCAAATGTGGTGGTTGAGCTACCTAAAATTGCATCTTTTAATGTCTAGAATGTATTTACTCTTTTCACCCTACCTAACCTCACCAAATTTAATATTTCCTATTTTCATGGTGTAGAGGATGAAAAGACATTTCCAAAGGTACCAATTTTGTGAAATTTGGAGCACTGGGTGAAAGTTATGGTGATAAAATTTATGGGGCTCAATTTGAGGAACATGAGGAGTTCTCAGATGACTCCACATCTGCATTTAATCATTTTTTTCTTGTGGTGTAGGTGGATTAATAATTAGAAAACTTAGGAAGTGAGGAATACCTCTTTTTGTACTTCTTGGACATTTTTTACCCAGGTTTCGCTTGTTCCCTCATTTGATTCTTTGTGGAATCTCGCATTTTGCCATGCAGTTCTCACCCCACTCTACCCACATTTCCTTGCTACATCCCATGGAAAGGAAATGGGAGGAATATAAGGTGCCAGGAACCATTCCATCTATAATCTTGTTCCCACAACTCCTCCACCTACATCACACTATCTCGACTCAGCTTCATTTGTGGCTCAAACGCCTATGAGTGTGAGAACTAACGGCTCTGAGAGAATTGTTTGTGTCACTCTCTAAAAACCTACAATACATTGGCCTCTCTTCTCAAGGTAATGGCTCGATCAAAAATCTAGGAACATGAGGAAAAAAGGAACAATTTATCTTGTTCCTCCTGGAAAAACTTTTTAGAAAATCAAAATTTCATTTTTTCTCAAAATTTGATTTTTTCTATTTTTTTGAATTTATAAGGCCTACGTGAAGAAGGGGAGAGGGATGCCCAAAATAAATACAAGTACCCCAAAAATATGAAATTTACCTATTTTCTAGTTTCTTCTCCAAGGTTCAATAAAATTTCCTTAGTCCATATTTTTCAAGTTGGTTGATTTGTAGGGGGTGTGAAATTGGATAACACTTTAACGACTCAATAGGTAATCTACCTACTATATTGAAGAGATTAGTGGCCTTAAAGCATCCATTGGGCATGGAGTCATCCCTGATATTTGAAAATTGATCTAAAACTTGAATTTATCATTAGTGAATCCACTTAAAGCACTTTCTCGGGACTTAGAGGTGATTAATCATGCTTGAATTGATCATTCTCATTATAATAATTTTCTAAATTAATTTTATGAGAGTGGAAAATTATCTTGAATTGATATTTTCACCATGTTTTCCTAAAGCTATATGAATAAATTAATCACATTCAATTTTCAACAACAAGCCCAACCTCAAATGAATGATGCCATTTTGATCTGATTTTTTTTTAGGAATCCTTTCAATAATCTTAAAATTTGATTTTAGTTTCTCTCCATTTGATTTTGTGAGATATTGCAACTAATCCTGAAACCTTAACATTATTACAAACTCATACTTCCTCTAGAATCCTTCCATGAAACATTGTGCAATAAAAATCCACCCAAAGATAAAAATTGTTCATGTAAAGCACTTAGGAAAGGAAACCTACACTATAATAAAGTAAAAATGCTATACACTTAGAGGAATTGAAACTAATCTAATATATACAATATGTAATGAAACAACTTAATGGAAATGTTTGAGATAAATCCCATTGATTGGGATTTGTAATGCATTTCCATCAAGGTCAAAAACTCAAAAGAGTTATCTTATTTGTAAGAAATAATATATATGGACCACTCCAAATTACATCAAAATTTAGAGTGTTATCTTGGTTTATCTCTATCACATCCCATTTCAAAACTAAATCACCAAATTTGAATATCTGAGCTCTATCCCTTTTATCAAACCACTATTGTTTGGTTGATTTTTGATGTTGTTCTAACCTAATCATGGAATAATTTATTAATTCTTCAAGCTCAACCAATTATTCCATTCTTATTTCTCTTTTAGATGTACCTCTAAAATTCCAATTGTTAAGCTAATTCAAGTGAAGGTGAAATTCTAATGATGAAGATAAAGGAAGCTGAATTTTTACCATAGACAATTTTGTAAGGGGAAGTGTCAATTGCCTTCTTCATTATGATCATATCATCCCAAAGATACATTTCTCACCTTTGTATGCCATTGTCTTTGATTGATATCCATTGTTCTCTTCATGATTCTAATCAAGTTCTTATTAGTGGATTCTTCCAAACCATTACCTTAAGGGTAGTAGTTGGAAGAAGTCTTTAAATAAATTCCAATTCTAAGATCCCAATAAGAAATTTTAGATCCTAAGAAATCTTTTGCATTATCAGAGATGATAGTTTGAGGGATACCAAACCTTGTCACAATATCCTCAAGGAAGTTTAAGGATGACTGATTTAGTTGCTTCCTTGAGTGACATAACCTCTGTCCACTTGGTAAAGTAATAATTTTTGTCAAAACCCATTTGTGACCAACACTTGATGGAGGATTAATCATGCCAATGAAATCAAGACCCCATTGGGAAAATGGTTGATCTTCTTGAATTGGATGAAGTGGAAAGGGAAACTAACCTCTTCTTACCAATGAAGAAAGCACATTCCCTACATTTTTAACCCATTTGTGAGCATCAAAAAACAATGTGGGCCAAAAGTAACTTACTTTTAAAATTTTCATTGTAGTGGATTTGGTAGAAAAATGTCCACCAGAGAAACCATCATGGAATTCTCATCAAAACCTTGTATCCACTTGTTCACCTTCAATACACCTAAAAACTCCATCAATGTTTATTTTGAATAAAATACCATCAATTAGTGCATAAGGAATGGACTACAACCTCAAATGTCATTTTTGTTTTTTTATGCCAAGAGGATTATTCACCAGTAGATAAAAAGGTAGTCATATCACCAATCCAACTGTGATCATTAACTGCATCACCTTCATCCTATTGAATTTTAGCATTATGTGGAAATTCCTCATTCATGAAGGAGGTTTCTTGGGATTTTGGAGCATCCAAATCTTATCACAAAGTTCTCTACCTCTTACTAATTTTGTGGCCTTAATAGTCACATCATATTCCATGATTTTAGTCACCCATCAACTCTTTTCTCACTGATTTCTGCTCCCATGATAAAGTATCTCACACTAGAATGTGAGACTAAAACTTTGATATGATTAGTGGAAAGCATACTCTTAAATTTATTTAGAGCCCTCATGATAAAAAAATACATGTTTTTTAATGTGATTATACTTTAATTCATAATCATTGTTTTTACTGAAAAAAATCCATTGATGTTACTCCAATCCTTGATCATTTTGTTGAGTCAAAATAACAACAATACTAGATTCAACTCCATATGCATATAAGATAAAATATTTAGCATAGTTAGGATTGACAAGTGTAGGAGCTTGAGAAATTCCTGTTTGATCTTGGAAAAAATTTCCTTCCCTTTGGATATCCATTTGAAATTGAATCCTTCTTTAACATTAGAGTGATAGGCTTGACTAATCCTAAAAATTAGGAATGAATCTCCTAACAAAGTTAATCTTTCCAAGGAATGATTGCAAATATTTCTTGTGAGTTGGAAAGAAGAAAGAGAGAGAATGACTATTATTCTTTTGGATCAATGAAAATGCCATATTTTGAAACAATATGCCCCAAAAGCTTCCCCCTAGGGACTAAAAGTTACATTTATTGGGGTTAAGAGACACCCCATATTCCCTACATCTCTCAAAAACCTTCTCAAGATGATTGATATGATCTTTACTCTACTTAAGAAAATGGTAATATCATCCAAGATAGATAAGGATGAATTCATTGATATACCCTTAAAATAAATATTCATTTCTCTTTAGAATGTAGCACATGCATTTGATAAACCAAAAGGAATTTTTTGATATGCATATATTCCCCATTTGGTTGTTAAATGCAGTATTGTATTGATCCTCTTCCTTAACCTTGATATGATTGAAACCTAAGTATCCATCAAGCATAGAAAACCTCTCAGCTCTTGCCACCATTTGTAGAATTTTCTCCATAGAAGGTAGAGGATAATGATATTTTAGGGAGGCTTTATTCAAATCTCTGAAATCAACACAAAGTCTGATTTCTCCATTCTTATTCCTCACCGAGACAAGATTTTCCACCCATGTAGAGTATTTGATAGGAAAAATTATTTTTTCCTCAATCAGTTTGGATAACTCCTTCCTCATGAGGGGCTTTATCTTGGGATTAACTGGATTTGCTTTTGTCTAATTGGCTTGACATTAGGATCAAGATCAATGGAATGTTGGAAATTTTTGGATCAAACCCCTTAAGGTCTTCATAATCCCATGAGAATACATCATTGAAATTTTGACACAAGGAGATAAAATCTTGTTTCTCATTCTCATCACATACCTTTCCAAGAAGAAGTTCCTTCCTTGTGCAATTGTGACTGGTTGAAAATCCTCTTGCCTTGTTGTTATATTCTTCTCTTCACCTTTGAATTCATCATCAAGACTGAAAATATTCTCCAAGGTGACCAATCCTTTTGGAAATTTATTTGTCTTCAAAGTTGAATAATTTGGTCACCATAGCTGTCATGAAAATTAGATTGCATTCTTGAAGAAAATTTAGCTTCATTTTGGATGAATTGAATGATTTACTCATCACTTTCAAATTAATTTCCAATTAGCTTCATTTATCTAGGATGGATGCCTTGACCATTACCTTGATGTGTTGCACATTTCCTTTAACAATATCCTCAACAAGTGAGAATTGTGAACCAAGGGCTATCATCTGGTCTACTTCTTTGTTCAATTTCCTTGGCACCACTTGTAAATTAAGAGCATCAAAACTCTCCAAAAGATCCCAAACTTGTGTTTATAAGATTTCAAAATATTATTCTTTGTAGCACACTTCCCTCTAACTTGGTGGATGACTAATTTAGTATCCCCAAATATTTGCAATGTTTTTATTTTCCTCTTTTCAGTAATTAGAAGACCATGCACCAATGCCTCATAATCCACTACATTATTTAAACATGCTAACTATAAACCTGTGGGAAAAGACAAATTTATTGTTCATTACGATAAATTATTACAACACCTTCCCGACACTTGATTATACTTATAGAACCATCAAATAACATATTCCACAATCCAAAAGCACTATCCTTTTCTTGCTTGAGTGGTGTAGGTAAAGTAGACCCTTCTTCAAGAATGCAATAGGTTCCAAGTCCAGTTTCTAAATTTGTGTCATAAGGATCAAATTCATAGTGTTATTTGGCCCATTCATCTAATAAAAGATCAAGAATTGAAGGAGGAATAGGTTGTTCTTTTGAAACTAATTCTTGTTCATGTTCTTCTTGTATTAGGAAATTTGATTGGAGAGGAGTGGGATTATAAGACTCAATATGGTAAGAAAATATAGGCTCAACTTGTATGGTAAATATTGTACCATATCTAGTTCTTAGGAGCATATGAGACCAATCTAAAGACAAATAGCCACCCACTTTGGCCATGAAATATCTTGATAAGAAAATGGAAAATAAAGGAGGAAAGTCAATTACTAATACATCATGAGTTATGGTTAAACTCGAACAAGCATGAAGGGTTAACTCAATATCTTTTATCACTCCTAAGATGCTAATGGTTGAGCCATCAAGTTGTAAAACACCTTTAGAAACAGGGTTGTACTTGAGACCTAGGATATCAACAATCTTCTTAGGCATTACAAAAGTACTATCCCTTGAATCAATCATGCAATTATGAACCAATGTTTTCCCACAATTAATGACATATAAAAGGGTGGGGTCTTGACAACTTTGCTACCTGATCTTCCTTTTCTTAAAAAAATTGATAGTAGCATGAGTGTTTTGAACAATTGAATCAACTTGAGGAAGTTTCTTAAGAGCTTCATGTAGGAGGTCCCTTTGTGATGGAATAGCTAGAACATCCCACATTGTCACATTAACATTTGTTTTCTTCATCTTCTCAACAATATTGAAAGGAAGTCCCATGGACTTGTGTATTTGGTGTAAAATTTCTCTTTCCTTGATTGTTGCAACATTGGGATAGGAAGATTTGGTTGGGAAAAAATTTCCTTGTCTAAAACATGCATGTTAAGAACCTCGGAAATCTATTTTTACTTGCATCTATCCTAACTTCCTTTTTCTTATTTACTAACATTACTTTGATTAGAAGAAGATGAAGGTTGAGAATCCAACATTATCTTCTTAAACCTTGTATTATCAACAACACGAGTATGAGGTTTGCTTTGGAACTACCCACTGCTTAATTGATTGCAAAAAAATCATCATCCCCAAATAAAATAAGATTGGTATCAGAGTTAGCTTCTTGAGCTCCTTCCAAATTAGGATTGATTGATTCATTAAATGGTTCTTGTTAAGTGGAAGAATTTTAAACCATAAAGGCATAAGCTTGTAATGAATTTGAATAATAAATTGGTTATGTGACTGATTGCAAGGGAAACACCATTCTTTTTCTCATATCACATTATTTTACATTGGAACTAATACTTTACTTGTCTAGCATTTGGAAGTGAATGAAGTAGATGATAAGCAACTGTTTGAAGTGGAAGATGTGTATTTTGACCTTTCCACCTATCATTTTGTTGATTCTTCCCATATCTTTGATTAGGGTATTGGTTTCTATAGGGTTGATAACCTTTTTGAATCCTTGGTTAGAATATTTCCCTTAGTTAGGATAATTTCTATAAGATTGAGCTTGCTGTTATTTTTCCAAGGATATAACTTTGTTTGAATTTTTTTTTATCAAGGCCTTCATTTAATTGCCATCCTTTTTCTTTTGGGGAGAATAATATGTGAAAGGATTAGGTTGGGAATTTTCTTCGGGAATGGGAGCAATGGTAGGTTGTGAAACTTGAGGCAATTTAGGGAATAAAGGCATAAGAATCCTAGGGGCTATTTTTCTAGCTTGTATTAGATAATTATCAACCCTAATGGCTATTGGATAGGCATTAGGAAATGAATAACACCCATAGATTGTATCATAATAGAAATATTAGAATTTAATGCTCTTAAGAAATAAAGGAAAACACCTTGTGGAGTTTTCTCAAGAGCTTGGTATTTTTTCCGATGTCTTTTAAAATATGAAGTTGAAATATGTCATGAGCTCATTATGATCCCTCTTAATAGTTGTTATTTGTTATAAGAAAAAGAGATATTGTATACCATTTCCCCAAATTGATTGCAAAGTACCACTCCCGGTTCATCTGGTAAGCAATAAAGGTAGACCTTAAACTTCATACCATTGAAGTGCCCTACCCTTAAAAGAAGAAGCAAGAAGCCTAACTGCAACATTATTTTCAGTAATAAAATGAACCAAAAAAATATTTGCAATGTCCTGAATGTGATCAAATGGAGTGGTAGAATTTTCACAGTGAAGAAAGGAATAATTTTCAAGGCTATCACTGGAATGTCATGTTGTGCATTAAGAGCAATAGGGATACCACCAGTGAAGTTGACAAATGGTAAATTCCTTTGTTGTGCCATGAATGCAATAGGTCTTAAAACTCTAGAAGACAACAAGAAATTCCTACCAAGAGGTGGAGTTAAAAGAGTTCTATTTAGAGGAGATGGTGATCTACGAACTACTTTGCCTCATGTTCTTCTTCTCGGTGAAAGCAGTAAGATATTCAAAATTTTCTTCTTCCATTATTCTAGACCTTATTTGAATTCTTCTTATGAAAATAAGCACTTTGATTGCTGAAATAAGTTGATATGTAGAGTAGAGACACCATATGTGTAGAAACAAGCCTCCAAAGGTTTGAAATTACTAAGTCACAAACCAAAACTTAGCAAAAATGAAAATAAAGTTTTTAATCATCCCACTAGACATGCAGGATATATTTGGAGCTCAAAATTACACCTTTCCCTAAGTCATAGACAACCCAAAATTTTGAGGCAACATGAGACTGCATCTCTAAGTTGTGGGACTTGAATGAGACAGGACCTCCGAGAGAAGGTTGACTTCCTCTACATTTTCATACTTGCTACAAATACTCTTAAGAATGGAAATGAAACTAACTCTACTCTATCATTCCAATAGACCAGGGTGAGAAGGAGATGCATGAAAATGAAATTCTAAACTAAGGGAGGTGAAGCATATCAAAAAGAGGAAAAATGAGATAGAATTAAGGAGGAGAGGGTATATTTAAGAGCCAAAATCTAGAGCTGCATTCAAACTTCCATTTTTACATGATGTAAAATGAAAATAAACCCTAAAAAGTGAAAAAAAAACACATAACATACTTTTGAGTAGATGAAAGGCCAGGAAATGCAAAGATATCACCAACTAAAGAAAAATAATAGCCACAAAACAAGTATTTTATTGCCTTAGGAGATGCAAAAACCATTTTAACGGAGGAAGAAGGCATAAAAACATTGCAAAATCCAAATCTAAGGCCTGAAACTCAAGAACACTTGTGCAACACTTTGAAATGATGCCCTTGTATTCTAAGAGTATCCAACATTACAAATGAGCATCATTTTACAATTTATAGAAAATGGGAGAAGAGAGAGGAGGGAAAATAAAGGAAACTCGAATTATTTCTTCTACCCACCAAAAACATGCATTAAATTCCTGAAAATAAGTATGAAGACCCTTACTGATACCATTCCCAGAGATACTTTTCTTGTGGGAGAAGAAATGGGCACCATACTTCATCAAATGTGGTGGTTGAGCTACATGAAAATGTGTCTTTTAATGCTGGAGAGTATTTCCTATTTTTCACCCTTTTAAACTCACCTAATTAAATATTTCCAATTTCCATGGTGTAGAGGATGAAGAGACCTTTCCAATGGTACCAATTTTTTAAATTTAGAGCACTTGTGTGAAAGTTATGGCCATGCTCGAATTTCTAAGGCATGGGAGGAACACAAGGTTCTCAACATGACTCCATAGTCTACTTTAATCATTTTTCCTTGTGGTACAAATGGATTGGATAATTAGATAACTTAGGTAAGTGAGGAATGGTTCTTTTTGTGCTATTGAGATCCACTTTACCTCGCATTAGTCATCGTTGTATGTCTTTGGATGGAGATTCAATTTTGGGGTGGAATTGTGGAATAGTTCCACCCGCTTCAATGGTTCCCACACTGTCAAATTCTCCAGAAACACTTGTCACCCTCTACTTGTTCCCTCATTCCATTCTATTTCCACATTTCCACATTGCTCCACCCCACTCCGCTCACTTCCATGTCATCCCTAAAGGCTGATGCGGGAATCTAAAGCCTTGGGGAACCATTCCATATGTAATCTTGGTTCTCACAACTCCTCCGACCACATCACACTATCTCCACTTCATTTGTGGTTCAAAAACCTATGCGAGATAAATTCCATCTTGGGATAAATATTCTGTGATTCTCTAGAAACTTATAATAGATCAAGTTTGTTATCTTTTAACTTTGTGGCCCGATCAGAAAATTGGGAACAAGAGGAATAAAGGAACAATTCTTCATGTTCCTCCCAAACTGTTTTTTCCACATTTCATTGTTTTTTTCTCAAATTTTATTTTATCTAAGTTTTTTTGAATTTCTAAGGCACCGTAGAGAAGGAGAGGGATGCCTAGAATAAATTCAAGTACCCTAAACATGAAATTAACCTATTTTCTCCAGTTTCTTCTCAAGGTTCAATCAAGTTGTCCTATTCAAGATTTGTCAAGTTGGCCAATCTACGTGGGGTGCAAAAATTGGATAAAATCAGTAATTGCAAAGTGTGAGCCAATAGAAAAGCTCCAAGTTAATTTACAATTTGCAATGTCATTCCTTTGATAACCTTGTAGGTTATTAACTAATAAGATTATTCTATGCTACTTTTATTTTTGCATAGCAATTTACGCTAAGACTTTTTCGGAAATGGTTATTAGTGAGACATTAACACATCTCCACGTTTTTACATGTTCTATTCCTTTTTAAGAACTATGTCGAGTGTGAAAGGTGAGAAAGTAAGAAGGCTCCATGTATGTATGGTTTTAATGGACCATTTTCTATTAAATTATCTTTATGTCATGTATGTTTCAATGTGATATGCGAAACAATAACAAAACACCATGTACATATGGATTTAGAGATTTTAGACTCTACATATCCTATATTAGTCACCCGAAGCATAAACGAACAAGAAAGCTCCATGCTTATAATGTTTTTAATAAGTGTTTTGAAGATGTAATAACACATGAATGGATAACTTCTACATAGTGTAATTTCTTAGAAGAAGCTAGGTTTGTAATATTTGTGAATTACTTATGCATAGGTGTCAATTTGCGAATAGAGAATGAATCAACAAGATCCACATAGTTTCATAATTGAGTAAACATTGATGGGTTAGCTAACACTTTGTGATGAAATTATGCAAATTTTAAATAAACCAAAAAATGCTTGTTTCCTTTGTAAACAAATATTAACTTATGATCAATTACCTTCTAAATTAACCATTCATAATTAGAATTATGTGTTCAAACTTGTAACATTTGATAAACATGAAGTAATTTCTTGAAAATACACAAGAGCGGAGAGAAACATAACTATAGAGGAAAGAGAAGGAATGATCCAAATGTGCAACATAGATAAACATGCAGATCAAAGACTACAAATTATTTGGTACCACTACCAATATTGGAACTGCTAAGGGACAAGACTATATAAGTTATAACTAATATATGGTCATGAACTAATTTCTAGGGTCTTGAATTCAATCCTTCAAACCTTAACCTTTGATAATATGCATCTAAAACTTATTTTGTGCTTCACTTGTTATAAAATATTGTTAAAGAGGTAAAAATCTAGAACTCCATCTAGATTAGGTATTTTTTCATTATCGATGGTCATGGATAGTAGGGGTACCCATGTATGATTGACATGAAAAATATCCGTGCTCAAGCATTCTATTCATTAGACCATTCCCACTCTCACTACATGGATAAAATATCTTATATTCATCTTATCTATTGAAACTACGAACTTAATACTAATTAGGTCCTCTTCCCAATATTTAAGCATAGTCTTAAGGATATTAGATCTAGGGAGTTAGTAGTAAAAAATAATAACCTCTTTAGTTATATTAGCAATTACATTTCCTCCTTTGGATTTTATAATTCCTTCATCATAACTTACATTTTCACTTTGAAAATTCCCAAAATAAGTCAATACTGATGCATTGCCTCTCGGTTTTCAATCTAAAATATGCAACTGAATATGTATAATGGCCACTAGATCAGCCATGAACTGTGTTTCATCCTGGTCTACATCATCATCATCATCTATCAAACTAGCTCCTTCTACCTTCATTTTCAAGGTTGTATAATTCTCTAATTCGATGACTTGTTTATCAAAAATGGTGTCTCCAAAGAGTTGGTTTGAGTAGAAAGTGTGTAGGTAAGCCTCCATTGACAATAAAATTTAAAATAATTGAGCAACTATAGGCATACAAAGCTCTCAATCTTAGAAAACACTAATACTTATTTTTCCTTGTGATCACTTGAATTTAGACTTTGAAATCTTGGCTATAGCTTAAATACCAAGTTCTGAGCATGAAATCCTTTCAAGAGTCATGTAAATCTTGCTAATTTGTGCTAAAATGGTGGTATAACATTGTAAAATTGAATTCTAGTTTTCCATTTAATAATTTATATGTTTTGCATTGATTTCCATTGATTTTTTTATCTTTTCACCTCTTAGTCTAGTTAATTCCATGTGGCGAGATTTGATAGCTTCAGCATGTTTTTGTAAGAACCATGTCAGAGTGTGAAAGGTGAGCCAATAAGAAGGTTCCACATATGTACGGTTCTTATAGGACATTTTAAATTAAAATATATTTCTTTCAAGTATGTTTTAATGGGAACTATGAAACAATAAAAAACACCACATATGTATGGATTTCATAGTGTCAAATTCTACATATCCTTTGTTAGTCATCCAAAAGTGCAAACCAATAATAAAGCTCCACGCATATACTATTTTCCCAACGTCAATTATTTAGTGGGTCCTATCTTTTATTGGGAAATTCAAGCCAACTTCACAATGGATATTCTCCCAATAAAATGCACCACCCTACATCCATGCCCCATCATCATGTATCAACACATTAAAGTATAATTATAGAAATATTCATTTCTCAAAAAGTAAGACCAAATTTAAATACACTTCTCTATTTTTTCACATTCGCACAAATTTTAATTAAATGCATAAGTGACAAATGTTTTGATCTTCTAGCTGTGGTGAATTGTATATAAGGATATGTTATAACTAGTATAATTCACAAGTTGTATAAGCATGCTAATTTGAGCTCTCTCTCTTCTTATCACGATTTATAGTTTCCCATTAAATAATGGTATTTCTATTTACCCAGTATGGATGACATTCTAAGGAGCTTATTGTGCATGATATTTTATGCTACCGATGCTAATTTAGAATTTTTTAGTCATGTATTAACATTTCTTAATCCCATGGAGTAAGTGGAGGATTTTCTTCTGTAGATATTGTATGTTTTGGTTTTCTTGCAAGGCTAGCTACTATTACCCATATCTTTCAAATGTATCAATTCCTTGTTCATAATATTTTTTGAAGGATATTTTACTTCGAGGATGGCCTAAAGCCTATCTAAAACAACTTCCACCCAAAGGTTATGGGGGTAGGAGGTGAAAAACCATGATGTAGATTCTCTAAAAATACGTTTTGAGTTATTGAAGAAAGTAGGAAGATTAGAGTGAAAGGTGTGTAAGGTATTCAAACAAATATCTGTGATTTTGGAATTGCTATCGAGGAGATCTCCGAGTCACCATTATTAGAGTGAAGGGAAGGAAATCCTTCCGACATGGTGAAAAAATGATGCCATACTAGTGGCCATACACGGAAGGGAAGGCTACGATTCAAAACATTTTAATTGACCCTCCTCCATCCTGAGAAGTTTGATTGAAAAGGGTATGTTTTCCTCTTGCATTAGTCAATTTTTTTTATGTATTTCAGGATATAGACAATTACAAGGAATTTTAAGAGAGGAAGGAGAGACTACTCTCGGATTTGCACCGATATCGATTTCTCTTTTTCTCATATAGAATTGTGAGCAATAATAGTCTTGTATAGCCACATAATGTATATGTATTTTGTCAATTTATAAGTTTTTATGTCAAGATTGTTGTTTCCTCCTACAGGATATATTTTGTAACTTCAGGTAGTATAGTTATATGGATTTAATTTGTACTTTGATGTATATATAAGTTTCAAGGGTGAGGGCCCCAATAGATCCTATTTTACTATGTAAAAAACAAAACAATAATAAGTAAAATAGTGAAACAATAACTTGGTTCATATCTTGGTCTCTGTTGGGGCCTTTCTTATTGTTACTGTTTAGTTTTGTGACTGTCATAATATTTTATTATTAATAGAAGCATTCTCAATTTTTATAAAATATTGAAACTATTTTTTCTTATCAATATTTGGAAAAGTTCATTAGTCTTCTTAGTGTTGGAACATCAAGTGAGTGTTAGTGAAATAAAGATAATTTATAACTTTCACTAGAGAGAAAATTCGACAGAGGGTATTTACCAAACTAGTTTTACAAGATTCGTCATTCAATTTATAACTATTTTATATATTTTTACCATTTTCACCACTAAAAATAAACTCGACATAAGTAGATTAAATCGAAACTACTTAAAGCTCAAGTTACAAGGACATTCACCACGATTTCTATAAGTTTTTTCAAGTGGGTTCCTTAAAATTTTCCCTTTCATTAACATAGATAATTGTTTGTTGAGTTTTTTTTTTGGTTTTATAAAGGAGGATGCATGTACAAAACTCACTTAGAAATCTATACCATTATGATAGAAGGTCCATAAAATAGTTTGTTCGTTTTCCGAGTTTGGTAATGGGGTTTTCTTCTATTTTGTAGATTTCTTGTTTGGTGAGAATCAATATTTTTTTGGATAGGCCAATTTTCCTTATTTGGTTGTACACTTGGATTCTGTATTCAACCCGTGTAATTTTAAAATTCTAGAGGTTTCTATTTGGGCTCAAAATTCATTTTTACCACCGAAAAGGTAATTGGATGTGACTTTTTTGGGAATAAGTAGTACACCACAAAATGAAAGAAACACATACAGTTTACAAAGAGGAGGTAACATAATAATCCATATCCCTTGGTCTTATGGTATGGTTGTATGGAGGCTTAATATTGTGATTCCTACTAGTAGTTCTTAAGTCCACCCCCTTTATTTTTTTGAGTAAAAGGAAAAAACTTTTTTATTTTCTATATAGTGCAACTGAAATAAATATTAGAGATAAAACTTGATAAGCTTGTATCTTTTGATCGGTAACTCATATTTGAGTGTCGTTCTATTGGAGCTATATATTTTGAGACATAAACTAAAATTATAAAGTTCCATATTGTTAAAAACACTCAATTATAAAGTGCTAAATCTATGGGGTCTTGTTGTATTCCTTTTTTTTACATTATTTTAGTGATTTTGAGAATGGTGTCTTTATCTATTTCTGAATTATATACAATTAAGCCATTAACAACACATAATTACCATACATGGAAATAAATAATGTAAAAATCATTAAATGTAAAGGATTATGAGCTTTAAATTTTGCAAATCGATAAGTGTTCACTAGAGAATATGAAAATTTTTAGTACCAATGCAAATATGATGAGTGTATGTTTTTATAGGAACTTCTTTAAGTGGTAGTATTTTGTTTAATTTGGAAAAATGTGATTCTCCTTTCAAAATATGAGAGAGAAATTGGAGGATTATTTGGTAAGGTGGATCACATGAGAGCCATGAAACTTGAAATTGAGATTACCTCTCTTAGTCTTGAATATTTTCCATCAATTATAGACTATCTTACTAAATTCAAGCATTTTTGATGCAATTGAAGGGGAGTGGAAGAGATAAAAAAGATGAAGAGTGTGTTCACCTAATTCTATCCAAGTTGAGAGGTTAATTCCAAATCAATTCTTCTACCTTTTTCTCTATTATGTATTCCTTAGGTGACACATTCCAAATGCCTACCTTAGAGACATTTTATGAAAGAATTACTAGGGAAGTATCCAAATTGTCTAGCCTTTAGTCTTCTACCTCTCAAAAGGCATTAGTGGCATCTAATTCCTAAGGGCAAGGGAAAAATAAAAGTTAAATCCAATTTCACCCCTTATCCATCTCAAAATGATCCTAAACTCAAAGAAAATAAATATAAACCCAAAGAGTCTTCTAAATCCAAGAATAATTCTATCCTTTCATGCTCTTTTTTGGGGTAGTGGTCATGAAGAAAATAAGTGTTATAAGATAATGCAAGCCTTAGAGGATTCTTTCAAAAAACAAAAATATCTATCTCCACTCCAACTCCTTCTAATAAGCATGGAAAAGCACTTAATGTTGTTAGGAGATCTCAGTCAATAATTTCAGATACTTAGGTTATAAATTTTGGTTATTCTGATCACATGAATTCTCCAAGCGAGTATTTTGTATCTCTATGTTTGAGTTCTACTTCCAAAATTGAGGTTGAGATTCTTCCTTCCTTTCTGTTAAGGGAAAAGGTAATATACACCTTGATGGTAGAAGTATCCAAGATGTGTTAAATGTTCCTAACATCACTACAAATTTTCTTTATGTATATCAAATTTGTCATATGGTCAAGGGAAAAATAGTGACCTTTACACCATAAGGTGCATAAGTAAAAACTTGTTTGGAGTCTCATTCACTTGTTTCTCAAGGTATGGTTGGTCATGGTTTTATACTATATCACTTTGAGGGTTTTATGACACTCTATCCATAGGGATAGGATTGGTTTCTTATGCATATTCAGATAATAAGATTTGGCATGAGAGATTTGGTTATATAAATTATAGATATTTGAAGGAGTTAAGCACTCATGGTATGGTTGATGGTATTCCTAGATTTTCTTGTCTTGAGGTAGTTTTTCATGGATTTTCATTAGGAAACAACACCAAGATCAATTCCTAAGAAGTTATCAAGAGACCTTCTTCACCACTTCATCTTGTGCATAGTTACTTGATGATTTTTCTTAACCCCTCTTTTAATGGATCTAAGTATGCACTTACCTTTATTGATAATTTATCTAGGCTTACTTGGGTTTATTTTCTCAAGTAAAAAGTGATGTTTTTTCACACACTTAAGTCTTTAAGGTTTTGGTAAAGAAATAATCTTCTAGTTGCATAAAAACCTTTGCACTAATAATGGGGGAGTACTTCAATAAAGAGTTTTATGATTTTTGGCAAATCATAACATTATTCATCAACATTATGTTCCTCATACTCCATAATATAATGGATTAGTATAACAAAAGAACAAAAATTTGAAGGAAATGGCTAACTACATAATGCATTCTAGATATTTACCTCTTGTATGGGTAAGAAGAATCTAATTTGCTAACTACATTTAGAATCACACACCACACAAAGCACTTGATCATTTGATTCCAAAGGAATCTTGGTCCAAAACTAAGCCTGATGTCTCATTTTTTGAGTCTTTGGGAGCCATGTTTGGGCCTTTGTGCCAAAGAAGAAAAAGAAATACTTAGATAAGAAGAGAAAACCCTTGATCTTTGTAGGGTATTGTGAGGACATGAAAGCTTATTGAATTTTAGATCCTGATACTCATGAGGTTATTTTTCAACACATGTTCAGTTTGATGAGTACTTATCTCCTCATGATTCTTCATCTTCTTCCATGCCTTCTTCTTTTATATCATCTTGAGGATCTATTATTTGAGGAGGTCATAGAGGTTTTATGAGGATCCTATTCCCACTAATATTGTCACTATGCCTAAGTAGGCTTGTACTATAGTTTTTAAGGTAACTCATTTCATAGAGGATCTTCCACCCACTAGACATAATCATGCACATTCTATAAGTTTTGGAATTTTGTGTTAGGTAGTTTCGAGGATCTATATTATTTTTCACATGCTCATCATATACATAAGTGGGATGGTGTGATGAAAATGAGTATTCTTCTTTGATGAAGAATCATACTTGGATTTGGTATCTCTTCCTAAAGGAAGAAATATGGTTAGGTATAACTAGGTATACCAAACCAAATATGTAGCTGATGGGTCCATAGATAAGTATAAGGATTGTATTATTGTAAATGATTTTTCAAAAGTTAAAGTTATTGATTACTTTGAGACTTTTGCACCCATTACCAAGATGGATTTCATATACCTTGTACTTGTTATTGATGCATCACAGGGGTGGCTCATATACCAGATGGACGTGAAGAGTGCATTCTTACATGGATATTTATAGGAAAAATATACATGGAACAACTTGCTGGATTTGTTAATGACTCCTCTTTTTGTTGTTAGAATATGAAGGTCCTTTTACGGTCTCAAACATGCCCCTCGAGCTTGGTATGAGAAGATGGATTCTTTTCTTATATCTATCATTTTTTTTTGCCACTCTAATCTATAGTATATCACCAACATGTTGGTGAGGATATTGTGATACTTGTCTTGTATGTTGATGATATGATACTTATTAGAAGATCTTATTTCCATATTAAAACTATTCAAAGGGTTATTTTTATGTAATTTGACATAATAGATCTAGGGTTATTGCATTATTTCATTGGTTTATATATTTGGAAGAAATATTCGAGGATTCATTTGAGTAAAAATGTACACCGTGATATTATTGAACATTTTGATATGGCTGATTGTAAGCCAAGTCCATGTCCTTTCTATTTTGGGGTTACTCTTACTTCCACATATATGAATTTACTTTGTGATCATACCTTGTATAGGAAGTTGTTTAGAAGTATCGTGTACTTGATCCATACTCACCGTGATATTTCATTTCTTTATAGGGCTTGTATCTCAGTTTTCACATTCTCTTAATAGTAGTCACTAGTAGGATGTTAAAAGGACTTTGTGTTATTTATAGGGAACTTCACACTTTGGCTACACTATACCAGGGGTAACTACTCGGTTAGTTGAATATACAAATTTAGATTGGGTAGGTTCTATTAATGATGGGTTTTCCACTTCTAGTTACCTTTATTATCTTGGTTCTTCTCTAGTTGCTTGGGTAGATGGAAACAATACATAGAAATTTCATCTCAATCTTTAGAGGCAGAGTATATGACAATAGTTAAAGAAAGTTAGTAGATTTCTTTGGATTTGATATTTATTGACAAAGTTTGAATTCCACAGATTCACTAACTTTACTTTGGTATGAAAAACAAAGTAAAATTAAAATTTTCGCAATCCCTATTGAGCAACAATGGACCAAGTATATTGAGATTCAAATTCACTTCATTCATTAACACATTGAGGATGGAGTTCTTTTCTTGGATTATATTATGAATCATCAAGAATTTTCTAATATCTTTATGAATATTTTTCATCACCTCACTACCTTGAGGTTTTTGGTATGCTTGGGGTTTTGAATTTGTTCTTAGGGGTGTACATGAGACATCTTCCTTATTATTCTTCATCTTTCCTTCTAGCAGGATTCTTTCCTAATTTTGGTTCAAGAATTTTTCATGGATATATTGTACGTGAGTACTAATTAGGCCTTGTAGCTAGAACTCATACTATGGATATGACACTTTTATTTTGGGTCCCTAGATTCACTTGAGGGGGTGTTAGAGTAGGTCATTTACCTTAGATCATGTTCATTTAGGTACTTTGTTTACCTTCTTTATTTTTATCCTCACCCACTTATGTGTGGATATTTATTTTTATCTTATTTACATATTAGGAGGATATTATCCTTTGTTAGGTATATTTTTTCTTGATCTAGGTATAGTTTTTTTTTTCTTCATCTATGGTCTTGACTAGTTCTTAGATTTATCTTCCTTGCCTATATAAGCAAAGCCCTTCTCATTATACTATATAGAGTTACATAATAATATATGATATTGTTGCTCATTTTTTCACAAGTTTTTGTAAATTTATTTTGGTGAATTGCATTCATATTATTGAGTGTGATGTTTTATTAGCATATGCATTATTTATGGCTTGGAATGATCTATTTATCATTCCTTTTATGAGTTTAAAGTTTGGATCCATTGAAGGAAAATATCCACAAATGTCCATTAGAGGACCAAACTTAAAATAAGTGGATGAGTTGAGTGTTTTTTTGAGAAAAAATGGCACCTATGTGTCAAAGTTTACACAAAATATTGGGGATTTAATGAGAAGTGAAAATTTAGGATGCCCTTATTACTCGGGACACTCCAATCCAAGTTCTTCTTCATCCTATGCGGGGCCCAAAATAGTTGCTACTTATGGGAAAACCTAAGAAGGTGTATCATGCTTTGCTCAGAAGGGTCATCTAGAAAAGGGAAGAGGAAGAGTGGAAGTTTTTTATGAAATAAATAAAGGGTGAGTCCAACATTGAAACCCATCCTTGAGGAAGTGGAGGAGGAACCAGAAATAATTTTTTTGTAAGGGTAAAAAGAGAAAAGGTGGCAACATTTGTAGTAGAAACAATTACAAGTGCACCCATGGAAGGAGATGCCCTACTACAAATACCTCCATGCACTCTTCAAATCACCCAATTTTTTTGCATTGAAGTCAAAATTTCAACTATCTAATGACCAAACTCAATAAACCAATACCTTGCTCAAAAAGACCAATTTTGATCAATAGGCTAAAGATGCATAAATCACTATAGAAAATTTTATAATCACTTCAAACATGCTTAGTAATACCAAGTAAACATTATCAAATTAAGAAACAAGATCCACTTCATCAACCTTCATACTTTTCCTTATATACCTTACTTTGGCCTACTAGCCCTCAATTTTTTTCAAGAAAACATTACACATTTTTCAACATAAACAGTGAGTGGTAAATTTTTAACTACCCATTTCACTCATTAATTTGCATACAAAATTTCATGGACTAACTCTTCTCCAATAAAAATTTATCTTCCTTTTTTACAATTTTGACTAGTCTTAGCAATTAGCCCTCTTGTTGCATAAATTTTCAAAGCGGGAACTATACACAAATTTTCATGGAAATAAGTTTACATTTTTGGATACTAATTTTTTATTTATTTCCTTTTTCCATTTTTTGTTCTCTCAAAACTCCTATATTACCCCCAACTCTAAATTTCCACTTTTAAGCTTCTTTAGTAGGCTTATATAGGGTTTAGTAGCAAAAATTAGATTTTTGAACCCTTTTCTCTATTTCAACTCCTTAGTCACCTTACTCTTATTTATTACACCTTTTTCAAAGAATTTTCACCCTTCACATAATTCCTTGGATTTGTTTTTCTCATTTTCTTGGTTTTGGCTTGTTCTCCTTTAGGTCTTTAAAGAAATAAAAGCTGAAACTTGGTCATCTATTTTTCCCACATGTAAATTTAGTGATAAAAGTTTACACAAATATTATTATGGGTATAAAGACCTTAGGTCCAAATTTTATAAGAACACACTTGATAAAACACAAATTATGGTGTTTTTAGAAATTTTCCAAATAGGAGATGGAGGACAGGTGGCAATGAACATTCAAAAATATATAACTATAGTATTATACACTTTCAAAACCTCATTCCACTTGCAAAAAGACATGAATTTTTTTTTGATTATTTTTTCATACTTAGAGTATTTTGAGTGATTAATCCTTCATCAACATGATTCGCAAGATTTTTGGTGACTAGTTTCTTACACAAAACGAGGGTTTGAGAGAGATTTTCTCTGTTTGAACAATCAAAAGATAGTAATTTCCTACGAAACTTTATGAAACCTTTATTCATACTTCACACTACCTTCACACCAAATTTTAGCCCTTTATATTTAATATAATTCAACTTATGAATGTTTTTCCTCTCCCAAATCAACATGAAATATCACAAACAATTGACATACCTCCTTCATACCCACTAGACCTGTTCTCATAGGCCTATAAATTTTTTTAAACACCTGCAAAAAAATCAAGAAGTCATTCTAAACCATATCAATTCACACAAAACACATAAAAATGAGAATCCTTCATAAAACCAATCCCAAATATTCATTCTCGTTAAGCGTGTATGCATAATTTTGCTAAGAAGAAGCCTTTATTTGATAAGACCATCTGGATTACAAAGATTCATGAGCCATTTAGGCTTAGATTATGATATTTTCTTCACTCCACGCTCTCCTTTCCTCTTACTAACCTTTTTCCATTCGAATACATT
The DNA here is from genome assembly GCA_018340775.1 of Taxus wallichiana var. yunnanensis. NCBI lineage: Eukaryota > Viridiplantae > Streptophyta > Pinopsida > Cupressales > Taxaceae > Taxus > Taxus wallichiana. The sequence goes on from CM031241.1 coordinate 756,514,862, forward strand.
TGTCTTTTCGAGAAGAGTAGGTAGTTAGGTCAAGAAAGAAACTAACCTAACCATGCTTAGCCTAACCTAGTGAGGTATAAGGTATACCTAATACATGAGTTAGGTGCACACATAACTTAAAACCTTAGTACATTATTTATTCCCCTTAAATTAAAAACTAGACCTACTAACCTATGAAGTGATAATTCAAATTTTCAAATGAGCCATTTTGGAGGGAAAAATCCATATGGGATCTTATTACAAATTCATGAGTCCAAATGGACTAGAATACCACCTAAACATCCAAATGGAATCCAAAATACCTAATTAACTAGGAAATACGATAATACCAAAATTAGATTATTTAGAATGATGCGCCCGCATCATACTCCCCATGTGGAGAGAAGTGATTTATATACAAATGCATTCTTTTTCTTATTTTCCAAATTTTTCCACTTGTAATATCCTCTTCTTCATTGTTGCAGATCCTATTTTATTCTTCAACTTCATGTTTCTTTTGATCTTCATCATATGCCTTTATCACCTCCATCACTGCTTTTCCCTAAAAATGAGGTCTTCATACCTTATTCTCTTCATTTGAGCTCTTAGATGAGCTAATTTTCCCATGTTCTTCATCTAGATTACTTGTGATCAACACATGAGAAAAAACATTAGATGTAAAAACAAGAGACTTTTGTGTCTCTTCTCTAGCTTTCTTTTCACTTTCTCTTTCATTTCCAATTTCCTCTTCCTTCATCACAACTTTATCTTCATCATACTTCATTTCTTCACCATTTAAAGCACATTCAAGTGCCCATAGATCTGCCTCTAAATGTTATTTTCTCACATACACAAAATGAAATTCATATTTCTCACATTCTTCATCAAGTTTATCTTCACAAATGCATTCTTCCTTCATCATTTTCTGATTTCTTTTTCTTCTTTCTTGTTGGCCTTATTTTTCATCAGTTGAACTCTCTTTCCTCTTCTCTAATCATATTTCTCACCTGCACTTTATTTTCTCTCTTCTGGAGTGGTCTTATGGGCCACTTCACCACTTTCTTTATTACTATCATCATTTCTTCTCTTTGCATTTCTCTTACCTTTTCTCTAATTCTTCTAGTTGCTCCATAGTTATTCTTAACTCTCTTATCTCTTCTTCTTCCCTCATTCTTCTTTTCCTCTCCATCTCTCTCTTTTTCTATTCTTTCCTTTTATTTTATCTCATATTTTTTCTTTTTCACTAGCTTTGATGAACTTAAGAAACTCTTTAGTTATCTCTTCCTCCATCTTACTTTTAGAAGTCTTTTCACCTTGCCAAGTCTCACCTAAGTTTCTTATCTTACCTAGTCTCTTGAATTCACTCTATCTTGTCTTTATTTCTTCACTCTTATTTAAATTTAAGGAGAAACCTGTCATTTTCACTTCATAAACACAACTCAAGAAGGTAAGCGTTAGCTTCAATTTACTTCATTCACCCCATCACATTCATCAACACAACCATATACAATTGCTTATATCAAAATGACTTATTTTATTAACAAAATGAACTTCAATACCTTGATATTCATGATATGATACCAAAGGATGTATATCCTTTCATACACTCTTCAAATCACCCAAAATGTTTGCATTGGAAGTCAAAATTTCAACTATCCAATCACCCAAACTCAAGAAACCAATATCTTGCTCAAGAAGACCAATTTTTCTTAATAGGATAAAGATGAACAAATCACTTTAGAAAATTTTAGAATCACTTCAAAAATTCTTATAAATACCAAATAAACATGATCAAATTAAAAAAATTTCCACTTCATCAACCTTCATACTTTTACTTCTATACCTCACTTTTGCCTACTAGCCCTCCAAAAACCTATTTTTCAATAAAAAATTACACATTTTCCAAATTAAACCTTTAATGGTACAATTTTTGACTACCCATTTGGATCATTAAGGTGCATACCAAATTTCATAAACTAACTCTTCTCCATATAAAAATTTATCCTCCTTTTTACAATTTTGACTAGTCTTGATACAATTAGCCCTCATGTTGCACAAATCTTGAAACTGGAAACTATACATAAATGTCCATGAAAATATGTTTACATTTTTGGATACAATTTTTTTAATTTATTTTTCCCCATTTCCTTCTCTCAAATCCTTCTCTATTACTCTCAACTCCGAATTTCCACTTTTAGGCTTGTTTAGTAGGCTTAGCTAGGGATTAGTAGCAAAAATAAGGTTTTGACTCCTTTTCTCTATTTAAACTCCTTAGTCACCTTACTCTTCCTTATCACACCTTTTTAAAATAATCTCCACCCTTTGCATACTTCATTGGCTTTGTTTTCTCATTTTCTTGGTTTTGGCTTGTTCTCTTTTAGGTCTCTCAAGAGCTTAAAACTGAAACTTGGTCATATATTTTCCTACATGTAAATTTAGTGATAAAATTTCACATACATATTATTAGGGGTATAAATACCACACAGTCCAAAATTTAGAGGAACACACTAGATAAAACACAAATTATGATGTTTTTAGAATTTTTTCCAAACAAGGACAATTATAGAGAAAAAAACATTAAAAAATGCATAACTTGAGTTTTATACACTTTCAAAACCTTATTCCACTTGAAAAACTTATGTTTTGATGAGTAAAAAATTTCATCTTTAGAGTGTTTTATTTATTATTCCTTCATCAACATGATTCACGATATTTTTGGTGATTATTGTCTTACACAAAACGAGGGTTTGAGACCGAGTTTTATCTGTTTGGCCTATCAAAACATATTAATTTCATCTAAAATTTTATGAAACCTTTCTTCATGCCTCAAAATACCTTCAAACCAAATTTTAGTTCTTTGTATTGAGTATAATTCAACTTATTAATGTTTTTCCGCTCCCAAATCAATATAAAATATCACAAAAATTGGCATACCTCCTTCATACCCACCACCTATCATCATAGGAATGGAAAGATCCTTCAAAAAACTTGTAAAAAAATCAAGAATTCATTATAAACCATATTAATTCGCAAAAACACATATAGATGGGAATCCTTTATAAAAACAATCCCAAATATTCATTCTCATTAAGCAACTATGCACAATTTTGCTAAGAAGAAGCCTTTATTTGATAAGACCATCAAATTACAAAGCTTCATGAGCCATTTAGGATCTGATTTTGAGATTTTCTTAACTCCATGTTCTCCTTTCCTCTCACCAATATTTCATTAACCTTTTTTATTTGAATACATTTGTCTTTTATGAGAAGAGTAGGTAGTTAGGTTGAGAAACCATCTAACCTAACCATGATTAGCCTAACCTAGTGAGGTATAAGGTCTAGTTAATACACGAGTTAGGTTCACACACACTTTAAAAAAATAATACATTATTTATTCCCCTTAAAATAATAACTATAACTACTAAAATATGAAGTGATCATTTAAATTTTCAAATGATCCATTTTGTAGGAAAACTCCATATGGGCTCTTATTACATATTCATGAGTCAAAATGGACTAGAATACCACCTAAGCATCTAAATGGACTCAAAAACACCTAATTATCTAGGAAATACCAAAATTATAATATTTACAATGATGTTCCTACATCATGCCCCTGACATTGAGGTACTTTCCCAAGTTTAAGAGGATCCCAAGGTAGTTGATACTACCCCGCCTCTATTATCACAAGGAGCCCCTTTCTTAGTACCAACTCATGAAGAGGAAGTTGTATCGGTTGCAATTATGGGAAAATAAGTACAAAGTACATATCATGAACAAGTATTCAATAATTTTTTACATGGCATATGTCAAGAAGATGGATATGAACTTCACCCAAAGGATGTCCAAGATGCATCTACTCAAGTTATATCAATAAGAGAAGAGAGGACTCCCGATATCACCTAAAAAATCCACCATGGAAGAAACAATAGTGAAAAACAAAGAGAAACCAAGTGGGGAAGAGGTTCCATTGAAAGAGGTAAATAATATAAAAATATGTATCCTCTTCAATTAGCTCTAGAAATGGTGGAAAAGGTAATTCTGACTCATGAAGTTGCAGTAAAAAAGGTTGCAGAAAAATAGAGGCTCGTGATTAATCAAAAAATATGTTGAGTCAATAAAATAATCTTCTCCATCGATGGAGTTAGAGTTGAATTGGTTGAACCAAAAGATGTAAGTTCCTCACACTTTTTAATGGAGAAATAAGAAGTAAAATATAAAGGGAAAATGAGGAGGAAACCCAGTACAATTAGCTAAACTTATGGAAACACAAAAATACAAGTTCACAACTCTAGCCTCACACTATCTAAATCATAAGAACTTTTGATTGTACCAAGTGCCTCCCTTAAAAACACAAGGGGAAGACAACACTCTAGGCAAGGGATGGTTGGGAGTAACACTCCCAAGGAAAATAAAAGTGAGAGTGTAGGTAGAAGAAGCTGACCTAGAGACCATCATCTCCTTGAGACCATCTAAAACACCAAAGAAAGCAAAAATTCTATCAAGAACAATGGTGGGTCCTCAAGGAGAAAGGTTTGTGGAAGTTTCCACCCCACAAAATGATGTCTTAAGGGATGACATTTCCTCTTCTGATTACCAGATCACCAAGGTCCCATTAGGGAAACCAACTATAGAAGGGATCAAACATGAAGTTACAATGGAAATGGGAGGTCTTTTCCAAAAGATGGATAAATAAAAAAACATAGAAAAAACTAAGGAAAAAGTTGACATCTCTTCAACTTACAAATATAAATGGTTACACAATCTGGTGGAAATTCAAGAAATTGCCCTTTGTTTTCACCCCTAAAATGACTCGGAATGTTGACGATTTTAAGAATAAGGGAGAGGAAACCAATAAATGGGAAGATAAGTTGGAAATTAGAGGTAAAAAGTCATCAAAGATGTGATTGAATGCTATAATCAAGTCTATAAGAAAATGGAGGGGGAAAAACCTTAATTGAAAAATACCAAGATGATTTTGAGTATTGGGATGGCCTATTGCCTAAGCTTAAGGCCTTCACTACCATGGATGATGAGTGTTTTTAGGCCAACTACGCCCTTAATCATATATCTTATATTAGATGTATATAGCTGACTTGTGGCTATCATAACTTCTTATCATTATGTATCTCTTTCATATATGTTATATTTTCATTAGTGGGTCGGCCTTGGTGTTGGCCATAGCATAGGAATAGTATATATAGAGGTTAGTAGGTAGTAGTTTATCATCATTGGAGCATTTGAGTATTATTGTATGGTTTGGAGGTTGCCCCCTCGAAGTGGCGAAGCTATTCTAATTGCATATTGAGATCATTATTCTGGAATATTGTGTTATTTGGTGTTATATTTCTGCTCATGATCTGAATTATACAAGTAATTTCATTACAAGTGGTATCAGAGCTTGAACTCGGCCAACACTGCGTCAAACCCTAATTTTAAGGTTCATCCATATCTCAACATCGGTAGCGAATTTTTCTACAAAAATTTCTATGTGGTGTGGAGAAATCAATCAAGTAAGCTTCCCTTAAAATTTTAATAATTTTTGACTTGTTTTGCAAAAGTTATAGCGGTTTTATGTTTTTTCATAATTCGGCTACATAGGGTGCAATTTGTGGAATTTTTCAAAGTTATTTACATTTCTAGAAATAAGATTAAAAATTAGTTTGAGTTCATTCTTTGAGTTTTATAAAATTTGGCCGAATTCCTATTGAAATCTGAAACCCTAAATTTTGACCTTGATCCTTAAATCTTACCATTTTGGGGCATCATGGCTGGGCCTTTGACAAGAGGCAAAAAGAATCCCATCACTCCGGTAAAACCCCTGATAAGGATGAGATAATAGTTGAGGAGTTAGAGTCAAAAGGGGTATCTACAGAGTCCTCAGGGTTAGGGTTTACTTCAACTGACCATAAGGTCAGCTATCTTGAGTTAGAGTTGCGAAACCTCGAAGGTAGAGTGGCCAGCAAAGAAGATGTAGAAAAGATTGGACAATGATTGGAGGATTTCATTCAAAAATTTAGCTACAATATCATGGGTCATCATATCATTCCTAATGAGCCACAACTCAATCATACTCATATTAACCATGGTGGATCTTTAGGTCAAAGTAATAAACAAACTAGCCAGGGTGGATCTGCAAACATGACCAATCCAAATACAAACACTCTACAAGCCCGTAACATGCTTCCAAAAGTGGAAATGCGTAAGTTTGATGGAAAGGATCCACTCAATTGGATTAACCAGATGGATAATTTCTTTGATCTTCATCAGATTCCATTGGGACAAAAGGTTACCATGGCATCGTTGTATCTTGAACCTGACCAATTCATTTGGTATCGATGGTTATGTGCTCAAAGGAAAAAGAGTGGCCTCAATGTTACATGGACAGTATTCACTGAAGAGTTGCAATTGCACTATAGTTCTAGTGTGTCAGAGAATTATTTCAGCCAATTAGCAAAGCTCAGACAAATAGGAATAGTCAAAGATTACATCCATCAATTCCAAAACCTTTCCTTACGGGTGGAAAATATTCCTGAAGATAATTTGAATGACTTATTTCTTGGGGGTCTTAAAGAACAAATTGAGACTGAGGTGTGTATGTTTAATCCTCATAAGGTTTCAAACTCTATGATCATGGCACGTAGGGCAGAGGAAAAATTTCTTTCAAGTCGGAAACAAACTGTCAGTACTATCAGAGATCGTAGCACCCTTCCACCATCATTCCCTTGGCCAGTGAGACTGACACCTCAACAAATTGAAGAAAAGAGAGCCAAAGGGTTATGTTTTAATTGTGACAAAAATTTGGACCAAGACATAAGTGTGTGGAAAAGAAGTTGTTCTACATTGAGGGACCTACTGAAGAAGAAGAAAATGAAGAAGATGAAGAGGTAGAGCCAGAGGAGGAATTAGGAGATCCCTAACCAACAATATCATGCCATGCAATTTCTGGTATTAGCACTCCCCAAACTCTCAAAGTAGTTGGATTCTTAAAAAAATAGAGGGTAACAGTGTTGATTGATTCGGGAAGTACTCACAATTTCATCAATCATAAGTTAGCGGTATGCTTGAACTACTTTGTTTATCTATCTCCAGAATGTCAAGTCATGATTCGTTGATGGGAAAACTGTTAGTTGTTTCAGGAAAATTCCATAACATTAATCTCGCCATGGGAGATTACTTGCTAACTAGCAATATGTATGCCATTTCCATGGGAGGAGAGACATTGTGTTAGGAGTTTAGTGGCTTACCACCTTGGGAACCATTGAAATGAATTTCCAAGAGTTGTTCATGCAATTTCAGTCAGAAGGGAGGAATTTTAAACTAAAAGGACTAAGAGCAAAGTCCCCACAGATGGTAAGTTCTCATCAGATGCAAAAATTGCTTAGAAAGGGTGCAGAAGGGTTTGTAGCACAACTATTTTCATTGGAAGCACATCATTCCAATACATTTATACCCGCAGATATGCAAGTGTTATAGATGAGCACTTAGGGGTTTTGGAGAAATTCCCAAGGGTTTGCCTCGAAAAGAGACCATGACCATGCCATCTAGCTAGTACCAGGGAGTCAACCACCCAACATCAGACCTTATAGGTACCCCTATATGCAAAAGAGTGAGATTGAGAAGATAGTTCAAGAGATGTTAGAAGCAGGACTTATTCATCATAGTCAAAGTGCTTACTCTTCTCTTGTAGTGATGGTATGGAAAAAAGATGACAATTGGTGCATGTGTCAGATTACAGGGAACTCAATAAGTACACAGTTAAAGATAAGTTTCCTATTCTGTAATTGATGATTTGCTAGATGAGTTACATGGTGTTGTTTACTTTACAAAACTTGATCTTCATTCTGGATATCATCAGATTAGAATCAAGGATGAAGATATTCATAAAATAGCCTTCAGGACACATGAAGGACACTATGAGTTCTTGGTAATGCCTTTTGGACTAACAAATGCACCCTCTACATTTCAAAGCTTGATGAATTCCATCTTTAAGCCATTTCTTTGAAAGTTTGTTTTAGTGTTCTTTGATGATATATTAATCTATAGTAAAACATGGGAGGAACACCTGCATCATGTAAATAAGGTGTTGGAAACTCTTGAACAACATCAACTTTATGCAAAGCCTTCTAAGTGTTCTTTTGGTGTCAAGGAGGTTGAATATCTGGGTCATATTGTCTCTTATGAAGGTGTTAAAGTGGATCCTAACAAGATAAAAGCCATGCTTGAATGGAAGGTTCCCAAAACCCTAAAAAATATCTGAGGATTTTTGGGGCTTACAGGTTATTATCGTAGATTTGTAAGGAATTATGGCAGCATCACAACACCACTCACAACTTTATTGAAGAAGGACTCTTTCCATTGGAACGAGCAAGCTACTATGGCCTTTGAGAAGTTGAAGGAGGCCATGTGCACCACTCCAGTTCTAGCCACCCCAGATTTTTCAAAACATTCATTGTTGAATGTGATGCTTCAGGGTATGGTATGGGGGTAGTACTCATGCAAGAAGGGTGACCCATTGCCTTTGAGAGCTACCAATTCAAAGGTAAGAATATCTCTAAACTAGTTTATGAGAAAGAAATGTTAGCAATACTTCATGCAGTGAAACAATGGAGACCATATCTAATGGGACGACATTTCAAAGTAAAGACAGATCATGATAGTTTGAAATACTTCTTAGAGCAACGTTTATCATTAGAAGAACAATAGAAATGGGTCTCAAAAATGTTGGGGTATGATTTTGAGATAATATACAAGAAAGGGAAAGAGAATGTAGTTGTTGATGCTTTATCTCGGAAGGATGAATCTACCAGAGGCATTGTTGTGTGCCATATCTATATTACAGGAGGATTGGATAGAGGATGCAAGGTCTGAATGGAAAAATGACCCAGGTACACAAAATCTCATTCAGAATCTCCAACAAGATCCAAACATGTCAGAAATTTTTTTATGGAAAGGAGATGTTTTATGGTATAAAGATAGATTATATCTATGTAAGAATTCAATCCTTAAAAATAGGGTTCTATCTGAGCTCCATGCTTCTCCAGTAGGGGGTCATTCTAGCTTCTTAAAGACTTATCATCGAATCAAGCATGATTTTTTTTTATAGGAAGGGATAAAAGGAGATGTCCAAAATTTTGTGGCAGAATGCATGGTTTGTCAGCAAAATAAGGGCGAAACAATTAAGTCCCAGGTCTTTTACAACCTCTATCTATTCCTAGCCAGAGGTGGGAAGAGGTGTCTATGGACTTCATCACAGGATTTCCTAAATCAGAAGGTAAAAATGTAATCATGGTGGTGGTGGATAGACTCACCAAATATGCCCATTTTTTTGCTTTATCACATCCATTTGTTGTGAGTACAGTAGCAACGGCCTTCAGGGATACAATTCAGAAGCTACATGGGACACCAAAGATTATAGTAAGTGATCGAGACCCTATCTTTACTAGTAATTTTTGGACTGACTTGTTCTCATGCTTGGGCACACAACTAGCTCGTAGTTCCTCTTATCATCCCCAGTTTGATGGGAAAACAGAGGTGGTAAACAAGTGCTTGGAGGGATATCTTCGTTGTTTTACATCAGATAAGCAAGTGAGATGGGTCCAATGGTTACCGTTGGCGAATGGTGGTATAACACCTCCTTTCATACTTCATCTAAAATGTCTCCTTTCTTGGCATTATATGGGTACCATCCACCATCTATCACTTCATCTTTGAGAGTCCAGCCAAAGGTTCGAGCAGTTGAAGAACATATTCAACACCAACAAGAGGTGCTTTCTAGTCTCAGGGAGAATTTGGCCATGTCACAAAACCGCATGAAGCAAAGCGAGGCATACCAACATCGCAGTGAAAGACATTTTGAAGTCGGTGATTGGGTTTTGTGCATTTACAACCATATAATCAAATGTCCTTAAAACAACACAAAAAGGATAACAAGATTTCACCTAAGTATTATGGTCCTTATCAAGTGTTACAGAAGATTGGCAATGTAGCATACAAACTGGAACTTCCTCCGCCACTCGAATTCATCCAGTCTTCCATGTATCTTGCCTAAAGAAGGTAATTAGATAGACAATATCAACCCAAACAGTGTTACCCGAGCTTGATGAAGAGGGTAGAATCATCCTGGAACCAGAATGCATCCTTCAGACATGCACTAAGCGGTTGAGGACAAGGGTCATCACTGAGTATTTGATCAAGTGGAAAAATCTAGACAATGAAGACGCAACTTGGGAGGATGCAAATTTCCTGCAGCAACATCCAGATCTTCTCAACATTGGGGACAATGTTTCTTCGAAGGGGAGGGGCATGCTATGCCCTTAATCATATATCTTATATTGGATGTATATAGCCGACTTGTGGCTATCATAACTTCTTATCATTATGTATCTCTTTCATATATGTTATATTTTCATTAGTGGGTCGGCCTTGGTGTTGGCCATAACATAGGAATAGTATATATAGAGGTTAGTAGGTAGTATTTTATCATCATTGGAGCATTTGAGTATTATTGTATGGTTTGGAGGTTGCCCCCTTGAAGTGGCGAAGCTATTCTAATTGCATATTGAGATCATTATTTTGGAATATTGTGTTATTTGGTGTTATATTTCTGCTCATGATCTAAATTATACAAGTAATTTCATTACAAATTCTATGATAGCATGCTCTTTGTATAGCTATAGACTCAAACGTATTTCAAATATTATTTCATTCAAAATTTTGTTCGTTTAGAGAGTTACATTAATAAATTGGCCAAGAGAGTCAAAAAGAAGGAAGTTATCTATGCTGAAATTGACAATGTCTTATCTAAACAGGAGATAGTATTTTTATATCAGGGGGAAAGATGAAGACCCCATCTTTGGGATGTTTTAAATCCTTGATGTATACTTGAATAAGATAGAAAATAAGGTAGAGGGTAAAAAATATATCTTGAACCTTCTTTAACACTTTTTCATTCTTTATTCTTCATCTCCATTCTTTATTCTTTTCTATTCATCATTCTTCCAAGTGAAAAGATAAAATCAAACGATGGAAATGAGTAACAAACTCTCCCTAGGAGTGTACACATAATGGTGAAAAGTGAGAAAGAGATAAAAATTAGTGTATTTGTAAAAGGATTTTCTCCGATGATCTATGGGCTTAATCATGATCCAAAACCATTCCATCCTAGCTTATTAAGATCAAATGTTTTTGGTTGTTGTGGCTCTTTCATTCATTTTGGTGGATTGAGGATATTTTCCCCATGTTTTTGCTAGTTTTAAAATGTTTCTTGGGGAATTACGATATATTCCCTTTTATGGAAATTTTGTATAAGAATGAAGGTTTGTCTTCATTCTAGGGTTCTTGTTCTAATTTTTGGAGGCTCTAGTTCTAGTCTTGGGTTTTTGCTAAGGTGATTGTATTGTAAAAAATAATTAGTAGGCATTAAGAGTATCCTATATATGTATCTCTTGTCTAAAATAAAAGCACACAAATTTTTTTCCATACTTAGGAATTATGTATTCTAAGTAAGAGCATAATTGAGAAATGTATTCTTTTATTTGTTAAATCAATGAAATATGAAACATTTCCTTTTGGTTATTGCATATGATTTAGTTCTTAAAAAACATTGTGTTGTAGTGTTTCTTTGAAATGTATCTTTGGTTATAAAATTTGTGTATGTAATATAGCCTCAGAGGTGAATGTTTACATACTTAGATCTTATTAAGTTTCATACACAAGTGTTTGTGTTAAGACTTTAGAGGTTATGTGTTATTTTTTCTTAAAATTGGTATCAATACATGCAAGTGTCCCTTTGAATATTATGTTGTTTTTATCTTTGTTCTTATTTTTGGATTTTGGAAGTAACAGACTAAGATGGAAAGTTGTGGTACCCCTCCCCAATAGATCCACCACAACCCACTTCATTTAACTAAGTATCATCCCATCCTACCACTTTGCATATCACATTACCTTTTCTTATTTTACATGTTTCCACTTGAAAATAACACATATGCCACACATTTCAAGTGTATTTTCCATGATTTGTGAATTTCAGCATCCCATCATCATCATATCCCAAGTTGTCAATAATTTCTTCAAAGATAATGATTTTGATCACATTTTATCTGTCTTTAGTGGATTGTGTCGATGTATCAAATTTCTCTAATGCTTGTGTGACCATTATTTTGTTCAAGAAAAGAAACAAATAAGAAATACAACATCCACTTCCTAACTCATTTGTTCCCTATCATTCCCATAAGGAATATTCAAGGTAGTTCGTTATATTTTTCCCTAGCTACAAAATGACATGTCAAGAGGTTTGTATTTTCTCCTTTCCTCATCTCTCATTATTTTTCTTGTTTGGGGTGTTATATTAAGAACAAAAAAAAAAAAGATCTTCTAGGTTATGGGGATTTTAAAGTACCATTATTAATGTGATTGGGAGAATTATCGACTCTAAACACAAGCCAAAATTCAATTGATTAGGGGTTAGGTGATCACGCAATGGGAGGTCGGGTTGGTGGTGACTTATAGGAAAATATAACCTAAATTGTTAACATGTGTTAGCATTATAGAAATTTGAGATGTGTACTACGAGGAGTAATATATTGAAAAGTAGAAATAATTTCATGTTGGTCATCAAACTTACACTCGTGTCTCGGATCTAGAAGGAGTGATTCATTTGAGACAATAATGGAACCATCTCCAAGTTTTGGGACCTTTTGTGCTTGAGACAGAGATCTTTGGAGAAGGCTAGTTCTTCTATTAATTTCTACTACTAATACTCCTAGTCTTTGAAAGGGAAAAATAAGCTAACAATTCCAAGGGACCAGGATAGAAGGATAACATGAAAATAAAATACACTAAAAGGTGATAGCACCAGGAAAAGAGGGATGAACACTATACATTCGAGTGAAAATGAAGGAAATGTGTGAAAGAAGGATAGGTACGTGTAACACAACTAAAACGTATTTACTAGATCAGATTCATGGAACACAATTAAAAGGGAGTTGGAAGGGATGTATGATAGGACAATAAGTAAGAAATATAAAAGAAAAGGAAAGAAGAAGGAATACAAACACGTTAGGATAGAGAATAGTCACAAAACGATGCTTCTATTACTTCCAGAAATGCATAGAGCTGTTATAATGGTGAAAGAGGCCGATATCCACATGCACGAGCCAAGATCTAGAGGTTTGTGACTCAAAATACAAAAAATATGAAGTCCTTAGCAAAATACATAAGGATCCAAAATGTCCAACATTAACAATGATCCTAGCTCTTACATTTATAGATGAATTCATAGAAGAAGAAGAGAAGAATGAGGGAAAAATTGAATTTGAAATGAAACCACCAATAAGAAGCATTCAATGCATGTAAATCCACCGAAAATTGTCAAATGTGTTTCCCAATCCTCATTTTGGCATGTTAGAGAAGGAAAGAGGGTGGATCAGATTAAATCGATTGGTTGGAGAAATCATATTTGCTCATTAATGCCCAAAAAGACGTTTTCCTTTTCTTACCCACTAGATCCATCAAGAATTTGAATTTGAATGTCTAACACTATAGCCTATATCAGCCGATTAGAGATATGTAGTAATGTAGATATGGCATATGTGTCATAATTTTTTTAGAGTTGTAATTGCACACAAGACACGTGGCATGCATGCGGATTGGTTGAAAGGATGACCAACTATGAAAATTTTCTTGTCATTTCTACCATGTATCACTCATTGATTTGTTGTTCAAGGGTTCGATGCCCTATTGGCACACTTTGGTAGTTGTATGTGTCACATTCAAGTCATGTCAAAGAGTGATGTGGCATAGAAAGGCACGAGAGGAGGGCACAAATATATGCATGTAAAATAATGAGGCACAAGAAGAAGGTAGAAGGAAGGTGAGTGCAATGCGCAAGTGTGGAAATGAAACAAAATGATGAGTGGAGAACGATATGGTCAAGGAAAACCTATTACAAGATAATGTGCGGGGCACACGAGAGGGCCATGGACTTAGCTAATTGAAGCAAGTGCAAGGCACATGCACATGATGAATAAATGCTAGGAAGAAGGTGAATGTGTAGAAGATGCACACAAGACAAGAGTGGAATAAATAGGAAAAGGAAAATGGGAAGGGGAGAAGGGGAAGTGCGTAAGGGCACACAAGGAAACAATGACCAAGTGAATGTGCCAAGGAGGCTTGTGAGGTTCACTGACAACTGCAATGAAGGTCTCAGGAGCCATATATATATATATATATATATATATATATATATAAGTTATTTAAAAAACTAGGAGATTTCTTTAGATAATAGTTTTTGTGACTTTCGGGGACATCTACTGCTAGATGAAGGAGATTAATATCTTGGAGTTTCCATTGGGTATAGAGTCCATGATGTAATTATGAAATTTTGATTTTCTGATTTGAAGAAGTACCCTAAAGTATCTTGAAGGATTATTTCTTGACTCTATTCCGAATCCTGCAAACTAATGAAAATTGTTGGCATCATGGAAGAAAAAGAAGAGTGCACGAAGGAAGCACACAAGGAGAAATAACTTATTTACAAATAAACATTGTGTGCAAATGCATGACACTTGGAGGAAATAAAACTAATCTAATATATACAAAACAATGCAACAAACTTAATGGAATGATTTGAGATGGATCCTATTTGCTGGGATTTACAACACACCTCCATTAATATGAGTTAACTAGAAAGAGCTATCCTATTTGCACAAACCGATAACGTATGGGCCACTCCAAAGTGCATCAAAAATTGAATGAAAACCTGATTCAACTTCATAGCATCCCATTTCAAAACCAAGTCCCCAAATTTGAAAGCTTGAGGCCTAGCCTTTCTATCAAACCATTTCTTTATTGTTTGTTGATGTTGTTCTAGCTTGATCATGGCAGAATTCCTTGATTCTTCAAGATTAACTAGTTTCGCTATTTTTATTTATCTCTCGGTGTGTGCCTTCAAGCTCCATTTTCTAGGAAAGTGCCAATGAGTTTAACTCCAGTGTCAAAGGAAGGGTAGCCTCTTTTCCATAGACAATATTGTAAGGTGAAGTTCTTATTGCTTTTTTAATTGTGATTCTATATTCCTAGAGCACGTACGAGACCTTTGTATGCCACTACTTTTGGCTAATGTTCATTGTGCACTTCATGATCCTAATCAGGTTCTTGTTTATTGACTCTACTAGACCATTGCCTTGAGGGTAATAGTTGGAAGAAGTCTTCAAGTAGATGCCCAAATTTAGAGCCCAATCAGTTATTTTAGTGCTAAGGAAGGCCTTTGCATTATTAGAGATAATGGTTTGAGAAATGCCAAAACTTGTGACTATACCCTTGAGAAAGTCAAGGATGACTGAATCGATTAATTCTTTGAGCGTGAAAACTTTGTCCATCTAGTGAAGTAGTCCATAGTTGTCAACACCCATTTATGTCTAGTGCTTGAAGGTGGATTGATGGTTTCTATGAAGTCAAGACCCCATTGTGCAAAAGGATGACCCGTTTGCATTGGTCGGAGGGCAAGTGATGCTAATTTCTTCTTTCCTACAAAGAAAGCACATTATTTACATTTTTTGACCCACTTGTGTGCATCTACAAATAGAGTAGGCCAAAAGATACTTGTCATTATGATCTTTATTGTTGTAGTCTTGGTAGAGAAGTGTCCACCAGAGAATCCATTGTGAAATTCTGCTAACACTTTTTCAGTTTGCACACTATTGATACACCTTAACAACATGCCATCAAGATTCTTCTTAAAGATAAGTCCATCAATCAAAACATAAGGAATATATTGTAACCTCAGATGTCTTCTCTTTTTCTTATTTAAGCTAGGAGGGTATGTGCCCTTGGAAAGGAATGTGATCATGTCCTTCATCTAGTCACATGTGGCGGGATCTATTTTATGCTCAAGTTTTGTGTGTGTGAGAGAGCTTCAAAGAGAAATAATGAAGTCTCGATTCATTATGTGCATCCTCGAAAGCTTCTTACGGAGTGCTCTACCTCTTACCAGATTTTTGGTTTTGATAGTCACATCATATTCCATGATTTGGTCACCCATCGTGCTCTCTTTTCACTGATTTCTTCTCCCATGATGAAGTCTCGATAGAAGAGTGAGATAATAGAACCTTAATATGATTTTTATGAGCATACTCTTGAATTTCTTGAGTGAGTGCATGATGATGGATACCTATTTCTCCATGTGATTGTATTTTAATTCATAATCCTTCAGCGTCTGGCTGAAGAAATCCATTGGTTGTTCCAACCCTTGTTCATTTTCTTGTGTTAGGACAAAAACAACACTTGTACATCAATGTCATAAGCATAAAGGATAAAATCCTTTGAGTAATTTGGGTTAATGAGTTACGGAATGAAAGTAATTTCTTGCTTGATTTTGTTGAAGCTTTCCTTTCCTTGTGCTATCCATTTGAAATTTGTGTCCTTCTTGAGCATCAGGGTGATTGGCCGAACCAGTCATGCAAAGTTAGGGATAAAAAGAATAACAAAATTGATCCTACCCATGAAGGACTATGAGGAATTTTTTTGCGTTGGAAAGGAAAGATCTAGGATGGCTAAAACATACTCAGGATTAATTGCGATGCCATCCTTTAAAACCACATGGCCCAAAAGCTTTCCCTACGCCACAAAAAAATTGCACTTCTTGGGGTTAAGGGATACCCCAATTTTTCTACATCTCTCAAATAATTTTTCTAGGTGCACCATATGATCCATTCTTTACTTTGAGAAGATTATAATGTCATCAAGGTAAACCAAGATGAACTCATTGATATAACCTTTAAAGGTAATGTCCATGGCATCTTTGAAACGTTGTGCCTAAATTTGACACACCGGAGGGCATCTTATGATATGCATATGTTCCCCACTTGGTTATAAATTCCATTTTGAATTGATCCTCTTCTTGAACAAGGATTTGATTGAAACATAAATAACCATGTAATATTGAGAAACTTTGCGCACTAGCAACAATTTGTAGAATATACTTTGTTGAAGGCAAAGGATAATGATCCTTTAGAGATGCCTTGTTCAAATCTCTGAAATCAACATAGAGTATGATTTCACCATTCTTCTTGTACACAGAAGTAGATTCGTGACCTAGGTAAAGTACTTTATGGGAAAAATAATCTCCACCTTAATGAGTTTGGATAATTCCTTTCTCATGAGGGGTTCTATCTTTGGATTGATTTGTGGCCACTACTTTTGTCTAACTAGCTTGATACTAGGATCAAGGTCAATGGAGTCTTGAGAAATACTTGGATCAAAACCTTTGAGATCTTCATACTACCATAAGAATATATCACTATATTTTTGATAGAGGGAGATGAAGGCTGTTTTTCATCATGCGCACAAGCTTTACCGAGAAATAATTATTTTCTCGCATGCATTAGTGACTGGAGATTAGTCTTCTTGCATGATGTGCATATATGTTTCTTCACCCTTGAACTCATCATCATGGATAAATATTTTTCTAAGGTTACAATTCCTTTAGGCAGATTATTTTACTTTATTTGAATCACTTGGTCACTATAGCTATCATGCAAGTTAGTTTGCATGCTTGATGAGAACTCAACTTCATTTTGAATGAACTAGACAATTTGTGCATCACTATCAAACACTTTCCAACTAGTTTTGTTGTCTAGAATAGATGGTCTGATCACCATCTTAATGTGTTGAGTGTTTCCTTTGAAAAAGCCTCATCATGGGGGAGAGAACTACAAACCAATTGCAACCATCTAATCAACTTCCCTATTCATTTTACGCAGCACCACCTACATACTTAGAGCATCAAAGCTCTCAAGGAGGTCCCAAAATTTATGTTTATAATATTTGAGAAGATTATTATTTGTTTGACACTTGTTGGTGACTTGATGGATAACCAATTTAGTATCTCTAAAGATCTGTAGTGCCTTAATCTTCTTCTTTTCAACAATAAGCAGACCATGCACCAATGCTTCATACTTTACCACATTGTTAGAACATGTAAACTACAATATGTGAGTAAAGAATAATTTATCATCCTTAGGATAAATGAGAATGGCTCCCGATCCCATGTCGTTTCGATTCTAGATCCATCAAAGTATAACTTCCATAAACCAGGGTTCTCTTCACTTTGCTTGAGTGCATGTAGCAACATAGATTCTTCTTCAAGAATGCAGTAAGTACCAATCCCAATTTCATAAGCTTCCATTTCTTCAGCATATGGGTCAAATTTATGGTTCCTCTCTACCCACTCATCAAGTATTAGATCATGAATAAGATGTGGAAGTGGTTTCTCTTTAAACGAAGCTTGTTCTTCTTGGATCAAACAATTGGCTTAGAGAAAGGATGGGACATATGAATCTACATGATAGGAAAATATTGGCTCAACTTGTATGGTAAACTAGGTACCATACCTTGTCTTGAGTAACATATGAGACCAATCAAAAGACAAGTAACCACCCACTTTAGTAATAAAATATCTTGAAAAACATAAGGAAAGCAGAGGGGCGGATCAATGGTGACACATCTTGAGTTATGGTAAGACTTGGACATGCATGGAGGGTTAGCTCAAGATCCTTGATGATTCCTAGGGTAGTGATAGTTGAACCATCAAGTTACATGACTCCTTTTGTTAGGGGGCTATACTTAAGTCCTAAGACATCAACAATCTTCTTAGGCATGAAAAAAGTACTAGCACCTAATTCAATCAAAAATTATGGAAAATATGTTTGTTTATGATAAAAGACATATAGGAAGGTGGAGTTTTAAAAAATTTCATTACTTGTTTCTCCTCTTCTTGGCGAGATGTTGATATAAGCACACAAATTCTACATAGTTGGATCGGTGTGTGAAAGATGCACCAGAGGTTCATGTAAAAGTCATGCTTTGAGATAGAATGGTTAGGGTATCCCACATTATAAAATTTATGTTTGTATTTTTCATGAGGTCCACAATGTTGAATGGAAAACCCATTGAATTGTGAATTTGAAGAATAATAACATCCTTGCTTGGTTATTTTGGTATAGAGGCAGAACCTTAGTTGGCACAGAGGTTTGACCTACCAAAGGAGGGGCACGTGCCACTTAGGAGGATCTTTTTGTGGAGCCTCGAGGTGTTGGCACTTGATAACTTTTACTATTAGATGTCATATTTGCTTCCTTTTATTTTTGAGGGTTTTCTTGTGTTTCTAGAATTTTGACTCTGTGTGCGGACTCGAGAACTCTCTTATTGTATATTGTGTTTCGAAACTTGGGTGCATGGTCTACTTGTGTCCTCGATGGCTTGGTTGATTGCAAATAATTCCTCAGTGCCAAAGAACATCAATTTTTCCTCTGGAGGAGCTTCTATCCTTGGTTAATTACTTCGGTGCACTTGTTAAAGGCTCACAACTAGAAGCGTTTTGAATCATGTAGGCTTGTGCACACAACATTAGTGAAATGATATTAGATATGAGGAATATTACAAGGAAATCACCATTTAGATTCTTGTGCCATATTGTTCGGAATGGGATAAGTTCTTGACTTATGCCGAGAAACCTTTGGAAGAGGTTGTGCATAAGGAATAACTTGTAAAGGCAAGTGTGCATTAGTATGCCATCTATCGTTTCTACTTGGTTTTGTCCATACCTTTCATTACCATACTGATTCACGCCAAGGTCGATTGCTCTAGCTTTTGACCTAATTATAACTACTCATGTAGACTTACACTTGTTACTTCTCTAATGATATGAACTTGGTGGATAAGTTTCTAATTAGGGCCTTCAATTACTCATCTTCCTTTTGTTGTGTAGGAGAGTAGGATGTAAATGTAATGGGTCATGCACTCTATACCGGAACTGGAGCAATAGAATATTGGGGCGCTAGAGACATCTATGGGAACAATGGCACAAGAGGCCTAGCCACCAAATTGCTAGCTTGAATGAGACTATTTTATGCCCTTATTGTAATGTTGTATGCAACATGTAAGGTTCTACCTCCCATGGATTGAATCATGATTGAAATTTCACTATTCAAAGCCCTTAGATAGTATAAGAAAGCATGTTGGGTTGTAGGCATTACCACTTGAGGAATTCTATCCCAAGTCTTCTACGGAATCTGATGTTGATGTCAACTATCTAATCATTGGGTTCATGCTTTGTTGTACTCAATGCTCTACCAATGACAAATGATCTGATTTATCTTCAAAGTAACTCCAAAGAGCTATTTCAAGCTCATCCTAGATAGTAATAGATGTAGGTCTTAGGCCACAGTACCATTGAAGTACTTTACTTTAAAAGAGGTCAGCGAGTAACCTAACCGTGACATCATCATGTATAATCAAATAGATAGAGCATACATTGGCGACATATTCAATGTGTTCAATAGGGGTGACTTGATTTTCTCTCGTGAAGTATGGAATACTTTTGAGTGCAACCGCTAGCATATCTTTCTAAGAATTGATATTAAGCGGGATTTTCCAGTGAAGTTGGTGAAATTCCTTTGAGGTGGAGGTGGTTGAAGTGTCATGGTAGAGCATGCTTATCTATTCTAATGAGAGTAGTAGAGTGTGCACAAAGCACTTTGGAGATGGGGATGCATGTGTGATAGATCTACTACTTGTGTTTCTTAGTGAAATTTAAAGGTATTCAAAGGATCCTTTAGTTGCAACACTCTATGTGATATGTATGCTTCTCATAAAAGGTGCCCAGGACTACAAAATAGGAGTTCCGGAAATGTTGGGAGTCTCCATATCTGTTGAAATAAGCCTCCAAAGGCTGGAAATGCTAAGTTAACACACAAAAACTTAACAATATGAAATTTAACCTTTCTTTGCTCTCCCACCACCATGCCAGAAGCTCGTTGGTCATCAAACTTGCACCTGTGTCTTGGATTTGGAAGGATCGAGTTGTTTGAGACAATAATGGAATCGTCTCCAAGTTGTGGGACCTTGTGCACTTGAGACAAATCTTCGAAGAAGGTAGATTCCTCTATTTATTTCTATTACTACTTGTTACTCCTAGTCTTTGAAAGGTAAAAATAAGTTGATAATGCCAAAGGACTAGGGATAGAAGGATAACATAAAAGGAAACTAAACTAAAAGGAGATAAAACCAACAAAAAGGGATGAACATTATCATTACGAGTGAAAATGAAGGGAAATGTGTGAAAGAAGTCTAGACACATGTAACAAAACTAAATCGTATTTACTAGATCAGGTTTCATAGAACACAACTAAAAAGGAGTCTATAAGGGACATGAATGGCACAATGATCACACAATGCAAAAAAAAAAGGAAATAAGAAGGAATAAAAACATGTTAGGATAGAAAATAATCACAAAATGATGCTTCTATTACTTCCAGAAATGCACAAAGTTATTACAATGGTGAAACCACATACAAGACAAATATATAGGTCTGCAACTCAAAATACAAAAAAATGAAGTCCTTATCAAAATGCTTAAGGATCCAAAATGTCCAACATTAACAATGAGCCTAGCTCTTACATTTATAGATGAATTCATGGAAGAAGAAGAGAAGGAGGAGGAAAAACCAAATTTGAAATGCAACCACCAACAAGAAACATTTAATGCCTATAAATCTGCCTAAAAATCTATCAAATGTGCTTCCCCAAGCCTGTTTGGCATGTTGGAGAAGGAAAGAGGGTGGATCAGATCAAATCAGTGGTTGGAGCAATCATATCTGCTCATTAATGCCTAGAAAGACATTTTCCTTTTCTCACCTACCAGATCCATCAAGAATTTGAATTTGAATGTCTAACACTATAGCCTATGTAAGAAATTTTTGGTTGAGACTAGGTGTGCAACGATCAAGAGCTATGTAGCAACAAATATGGATGTCAAAAAAATTCAGAGTTGTCGGCACACACAAGACACGTGGCATGTGTGGATTGGCTAAAAGGATGACAATTGTGTAAATTTTCTTGTCATTTCTACCATGTGTCACTCATTGGTTTATTGTAAGGGTTTGAAAACTGTTGGCACACTTTGACTGGTTGTGTGTGGCACACTTAATTCATGTTAGAGAATGAGGTGGCATGGAAAGGTGCAAAGGAGGGTGCAAAGATATGTGTGTAGAAGAATGAGGCATGGGAATAAAGTAGAAGGAAGGCGCGTGTAACTCGCACGGGGAAATGAGATGAACCGATGAGCAGAGAACGTATGGTGAAGGTGCAACTATTACAAGGTAATGTGCGTAATGCAAAAGAGAGCCAGGGACTTAGCTAATCAAGAAATTGCAAGGTGTGCATGCATGATGAATAGCTATTAGGAAGAAGGTGAATGCATAGAAGATGCACACAAGAATAGAGTAGAAAAAGAGAAAAATAAAATGGGAAGGGGAGAAGGGAAAGCGCGTAAGCGTGCATGAGGAAAAAAATGACCAAGTGTTCATGCTAAGGAGAATTGTGAGGTGCGTGCCAATGCAATGAATGTCTCGAGCCAGAATATATATGTAAGTTGTCCAAATAACTAGGAGAGTTATTTGGATAATAAATTACCATTTCTATAGTTTTAGTAGATTAAGAGGTTAAGACTTAGGGTGTCAATATGTAAACTAGGATTCCTTTATGTGCCTTAATCTTTAAAACCTAGGTGAGATTTGTTTCATTGTTCATGGGATAAGGAGTATTTGATGCAATGCTAAGTGCACCGATAAAAATTGTACTTGTAGGTTTCATCAACTAAAATTCAAAATATATGATTATTAAAGGAATTTTTAGGTTAGACAAATGAGACGATAAAAATGGTTGTGTTTTCTTATTTTAAGAAATAAAAGATAATGGAATAGTTTTGGTTATAAAAATATAGAATTTTTACAAGATATTCAAGCGATAGGTAGTTTTATATTATTTAATGGTCATAATAAACTATTTTAAGTTTAATAGCAGTATATATATGGTTTAAATAGATATTTTGGATGAATAAAATTACAAAAGGAATTCATAGTTGAAAAATATATTTCTAAGAAATATGTAATTATAAAGATCAAAATTTCATTTTCTTTGAGACAACAATTAACATAACATATTAATTAATAATAGAAACTTCAATTATTCTTATATATATATGTATGTATCATCATTTAAAATTTAAAACAAAAATAACAATGAGATATAAATAATTGGATACATAATTGTATTAACATAAATATCATTCAAGTAATATAGATCAAAATACAAAGCTATATAATACAAATAACAAAGATATATATAATTAATCAAACATGTATCAAATTGTATAAATGTAATATTTGTTAAGAGATGAGTAGAAAACATACCCTTTTATCTAGATTAGTCAAACTTAATATATAAATATTGTGTGTACAAGATCAAACACCATGAGATATGGCCGCTTATCAATGGAGGTATAAAAATTAATTAATTTCATACCCCGCCATGTCCAAGAAATTTCTCGAGTTATATTTTTGTACTATTGAATAAGAAACACTCTATCTACAATGCTTTCCACAAGCCCGCTGAGTTCCATTTCATCTTTACACACAAAGACATTTATCAAAAAAATATGCCAAAGTGTGATTTTTATTTTATTCATCATTTTTCAACCTTTTATAGGTCACATAGGTAGCTCTTAAAAAGCAACACATCTATTCAAAAAATTTAAACTTCACTCCCATTAGTGGGGCAAAAATAATCATTTTCATTCATTTTAACAACTTTTATTACATTTATAATGAGGAGATATAAATTAAGGAGGAAAATCTTAAGTTTCTTTGTCTATTTCCTTAATGTCCAAAAAGAGAGGGGAGGTCCTGAATTTGTTTAGCTTCTCATTTCCTAGTATGATAGTAAATGTTTGGTATAGTTTCTAATGTAGGAGGAAGTGATATTTTCATCCTTTGAAATGGAAGGAGGAAAGGCCTCTATCCCGGATGATTTCCTCATTTCTTCTTCCAAGTCTACCGGGAGAGTATTAGTAATGATTTTGTGGTGGCCATCATTGAATTCTTCCTAGAAGATAGAATACTTAGGAGATCAATAAAAATATTATATTTTTGGATCTTAAGTTTAAATAAGCTAGGAATATTTAGGAATTTAGGATTATCAATATCTACAACACTTTTTATAAGATAGTGTAACAAATACTAGCCATTCAACTCCAATTTATTTCTTATAATTTTATATCCGAATAAAGTAGAAGCCTTCAGTATCGGTATTTTTTTGGATAATATAATATCAATCTATGAAACCATACACTCCATGGAGAATTATAGTTATGAGGGAATGTTTTTAAAATTTTATATGAGTATATCTTTTGATAGGATCTCTTGGGGTTTTTATGTAATATCTTAAAGTAGTTGGTTTTTACAAAAGCTCATTACTCTCATTATGGAATGTATTACAAATCCATGTTATCTGTCTTGGTTAATGTTACCCCACTATCTAATTCTCCTCCAACTGGGGGTTGAGACATGGCGACACTTTATCCTTTACCTCTTCATCATAGTTGCAGAGGATCTTAGTAGAACGCAGCGGGATAAATCTAGAGATGATAGCTTAATCAAAGGTTTGAGTGTTGCTTCGGGAATTATAAATATAACTCATCATAATTTCATAGATGATACTTTCTTTATGGGGAAATAATTGGTAGAGGAATCCTAATATTTCATAACCTTTAGTCATAATTGCGAGGACGTTTTGAGCTCACAAATCAACTTCACTAAAAGCTCTATGATTTTTATTAATATTTAGGAGATTAGACAAAATAAAATCTCCATTTTTATGGATTATTAAATATTTTCTTTCCCCATCAAATATTTGGGTAGGCATTTTGTGGGAGAGAAATTAATTAAGGTAGTTGGAATAATTTGATTAATCATTTCCAACACAAATTGGTGTTGGAATCAAAATGACTGAGGAGGGTGAATTATATCTTTTAACTTTTTACTTCAATTGTGTTTAACCATTCAACATTCATTATCCATTATATGAGCAATATCAAGTATCTTAGCAAACCA
Organism: Taxus wallichiana var. yunnanensis; assembly: GCA_018340775.1. Taxonomy (NCBI): domain Eukaryota; kingdom Viridiplantae; phylum Streptophyta; class Pinopsida; order Cupressales; family Taxaceae; genus Taxus; species Taxus wallichiana. The sequence continues at coordinate 756,539,793 of CM031241.1, forward strand.
TCAAACAACATATCAACCATCCACATAAGCATGAAACAAGAGAGAACACATGAACACCATATTTAAGTGAGAAACCATAAAGGGGAAGAAAACCCATGGAGTCTCTACATATATTATCGAACAAAAACAACTCTTATGAATATTATAGTTCACAAGATATTTCTTTAATGAGGTACTAATCCATCAAGGAGGCTTAGTAGAGAACTAAATCTAAAAGGAGGCTACAACCCCCAAGATGACCAAGAACACACTCATCCACCTCAATATGAAGATAACTTAATGTCCTTGTTACTCCACTAATATGTTGTGATCACTTTTCATCTCCTTCCTCTCATAAACCTATCAAACCATGCATTCACCTTCTTCACTCATACTTACACCATATAGTGATTATTAGGTCATGTGACCTTTTATCTCCTTCTCCTTTACCCTTATCAGCTTCCCACACTCATATTTTATCTATTATATACCCATTATAACACTCTCTCACACTCCTCTTTCTTTCTCGCATCTCCATACTCTTCACTAGTTTAAATGAGAAAATACAACTCTGTTTATACATGACTTAAGCCACAAAACCATATAGGTCAGCACATACCATTATACCATGCAAGGTAGATCATAAAAACATATTAATATGAATAAAAACATAATAAAATGACATGAGAAGACCATATATATCAGCATAATACTTAAAATTCAAACTTGCATAACTAGGCCTAAAAACTAGGTCTTCATCTTCAACGGTTAGAATTTTAATTCCAAGGGCACAAGGAAGCTTCACCATGAATTCATCAGCTCTAAAAATGTCAGTAACAACCTCTCAAAAACATCAACAAGCTCAAATAACTCTACATCATCCATCTTCAAGTATGGATCACTTCATTATGCAAGCATAGCCAACTTTTCTCAAGCACCTAAATATCACTCTTCAAAAGTGAGATAATTCACATAAAATCATGCTATCAAGAATCATAAGGAACATCACTATAAATATATCATCCTTAGGAAATTCATACAACTCATATGAACCACTAATCTAGGCACAAGACACTAAAATTCTTTGTTCACTTAAACTTCTCAAACCTACTACTAGGTCTCAAGAACCAGTCTTGAGAAATATGACCCCAAATACCTCCAGAGAAACTTCCAAGAACTTATATCACTTAGAACACTTCATCAAGACCTAACACACCTCATCAAACATTCATATGCATTTGTCATATGAAGATCTCCACACTTACATACCTGTTCTAACTACCTTCTTGGAAAGCCTAATTGGGTTGATTACACCATTAGGACTTCAACATGACAACACCTCATCTAATCAAACTAATAGCTCCAACACATCATACCATAACTCTAAAATATATCCATGCTCATGTTTCGCATAGAATGTTTCCATTCCTGGAATAGAGTTGTTTCTATCCTTTCATTCTTTCGAGAAACAGTTTGTCCGGGAAGGACTACCTACAAGTAAGAATACAAGACCACCAGATTTTAGTTAGACAATAAATGAGGGAACCGCCTGGGCCTGTGAAATATTAGACTTCCTTTCGAAGGTGGTCAGCCTCCCCTTTTAATACAAATTAACACTAATGATAATAAAGAAGCTATCATGAAATCATGATTTAGGTACCTGTTACAAAGCAATAGAGACTAAACTACCAATAATAAACGTCACGTTGTTTGTTTGGTCAATGGTCATGATACGTTCAAACTCCGAAAGTTACAGGATAAACCAGACTAGATCCGAGGTGTTAGGAGACAAATAGGTGAGAGGAAGGTTTTGGGTATAAGTCACAGTGACCGATGCCGGGCCATCGGATAACCGATCGCAGTTAGAGAACCGTCGCGTAGGGGATAACCGACACCGGTGGGGTCAAGAATCTCAGGTCCCGGATGGAGGTTGGTCAGCAGGTGATTGTGGGGTTTTTAAGAATGGTGGATGGCCGAGGGAATAGTGAGATGATGGGGAAGACTCAGAGTGTGATAAAACTATCTTTCCGGGCAATACAAGGTCTGTATGGATGAAGGTTAAGTGTAGGGCTGTCAGGCGGGTGGTGGTAGATCTAAAAGTGAGCTTATAATTACTATCAATCAAAAGACTCAGAAATGGTGCTTAGAAACATACAAGACACTACTTACTCGTCCTGATGAAGATTCAGTCCAAGGAATGTGGTAGTGACAAGAAGGCTCACTGATGATCTCGGTATTGGAAAACGAGTGATGAAGCTATCCTCACCTTTTCCAATGCTTCGAACGGGGTGGCAAAGTGATCCAAAGTGGCTCAATCTGCAGCCTTCGGCCGATGCTCTTTCTCTTTCTTCACTTGTCTCCACCTTGTCAAGTGAATTCGGATCTTTCAAATGAATTTTCCGATCCCTTGTTTTTGGTCGGGGGAGGCCATTTACAGGAACCGATGCATGGTTACGTAACCGACGGTGGTCGAGTAGAACCGATGTCGGTTAAGTCAAAGTGGGCTATTTTTAGTAAAATAGCCAACTTTTCCTCCTTTCTCCCGAGGGATTAGTGTGGGCTTGGTCAAGTCATTATTAGGTTGGTTTTGGCATGGGTGAGGAGTAATTAATCATGGGTGTGGATGTAGACCAAGTTATAGGTCTTAATTAGGTTAGTTTAGGGTTAGGGCTAGGTCATGATGAGGTGGCGAAATGAGGTGGCAGGTTTGGAGATGTGGATTTTTTAATTATAAGGTAATTAATAAATAAGTGTGTAGGGTTTAGGTGGTGAGGTTAGGTTGTGAAATGAGATGTGGGGCACAGGGTGTCGTAAGACATAAATTTGGTGTCTACATTAGCCCCTTGTTGTCGTGTAGCTTGTCTTGTAAAGTTGCACTGACAATAATAAGAAGTGGTTACTCCCGTTAAGGGTATAGGTAATCCCCCTCAAATCTATCATAGATTGAGGCGACGTGAAATCAGGGATAGGGTTGATAAAGGGTGAATGGTGTGGAGATGATGGGAAGATGGTGGGGTAAGTTCAAGGAAGCAGACGCACGTTGAAATGTAGTAGTGCGACCAGGGTACATGATTTGAAGAGCAAACAAGCAATTCATAGGCAAAGGTCGATAGTTTATCCAAACAAGGGTGATATAATCCTAGTATCCAAGGCATAGGAAGTAGCTCCAGGGGATATAACGGGTAAGGTACAGGAACGTTTAGGCATGTTCGGCAGTACCAAATGGTTGGTTTGGTTGAGATAAACGTCACGGTCTTGGTCTAGGCAAAGTTGGTCGATTGATCAAGTCAAGTACCCTAATCATGCTAAAACACAAACAGTGAGCTCGATTGAACAAAAAGCTACATGATGGGTGGATAAAATCGTAATTGGCGGTCTTGGGCAAGGTATGTAATCGAGCAGCTCATGGGTTAAATGGAGTAGGTGGCCTCGGGTCGGGCCGATGGATTTCGCCTGGGGGTCGCCGAAATGGCTGGGTCGCGTGGCTTCGGCCTGGTCGGGGGCCAAATGGTTGGTCGGCCTGGGTCGGGCCCGAATGGTTGGTTATGGCCTCGGGTCGGGCCAAATGGTGGCCGCGCCTCGGGTCGGGCCAAATGGTTGGCCTGGGTCGCGCGGATTGGGCCATCGATGGTTGGTCGGTTGGTCAGCCCGGTCGCGCCTCGCGCCAAATGGTTGGTTCGGTCGGGCCCGCCTAATGGGTCGGCCGTGGGTCAGCAAATGGTGGCCTGGGTCGGGCCAAATGGTCGGGTCATGCGGCCGTGGGTCGGGCCAAATGGTTGGTCGCGCTCGGGTCTCGGTTGGTCGGGCCTAATGGTTGGTCAGCGCCTTGGGTCGGGTCGGGCCTAATGGTTGGTTGGGCTGGGTCCATGCCAATGGTGGTCCGGCCTGGTCGGGTTGGTCATTGGTCGTGGGTCGGGCCAAATCGGGTTTCGAGGTGCGCCTCAGGTCGCCCCGATTGAAGTCAAAATAAGGCTAGTCAGCAAAGCCAGGGGTAGGTGATGGGGAAAAAGTTGAGATTGGTGGATAAGGGTGGGAGTTAGGTGAAGGAAGTAGGTAACCGATATCGGTTATGTGTAACCGATATCGGTTAGAAGACCGATACCGTTTTCTAGGGCGCAAAATAACCGGTATCGGTTATAGGTCAAAACCTATAAAAAGAAAAATACGGCCTGTCATTGTCACTTTGTGATTTTGAGCACCCAAATTTAGCTGTCTGAGGTGTGAAGTGATTTTGTGGAGTTTGTGGGCTGAGGTGGCATTATTTGAGTGGAGGAGTGAGTGATTGGTAGACCCCGAGCAGGAGGCAGAGTTTGATTGGTTGAGGACCCAGCTGAGGAGATTTGGAGCCATGGCTCAGCCAGGAGGAGCAGGAGGTGCTGGACCAGCTGGACCACCACCACCTATCCCACCACGACGACGTGTAGTCATACCGGTAGGCTCTGAACTCCTACCTATGTGAATTTAATGAGTTTAACTTAAATGTGGGTTTTGGGTAGGAATTTTTAAATTTAATAAAATAATGAATGAATGGAAGTAATATGTAAAATGGAGTGGGTAGGTAGGCTAGTGAGGCCAAAATGGCAGGGTGGGTAGGTTTTTAGGGGTTTCTTGTGGGTAAAAGGGGAGAAATAGGGAAAAAGGGTTTTGCGGGCCGTTTTGGGTTCGGCCCCGCAATGGGACAGTGACCGATGTCGGTCACCGGCACCGGCATCGGTCACATAAATTGTTTGTATACATTGTTTGGGTAAAGACCGGCATCGGTCATAGGTCATCGACGGTCGTTGCAGTCACATACACATAATAACTGCTGGGGGACCGATGGCGGTCGAGGGTGACCGGTACCGGTCAACATGAATAGGAGTTATGGTTTTTGTTTGTTGTTAGAATTTTTCGTGTTGTTTTGTTTGTTTGTTTGGGGGTGAAGGGGGAGGGAGTAGAGTTGATAGGAAACGTGATTGGGGTGGGGGAAATGGGGTTGTTGGGGGCTGGTTTGGGTAGGATAGATTAGGTGTTGGGTATGAAGTAGAAGGTGTTAAATTGGGGGTATAATTAGATGACTAGAGTAGATCTTAAGTGGGTATAGAGAGTTAAGGTAGTTGTTATTTGTAAAGGGTAGGCCTGATGAAGTGGGTTGTTTTTGCAGGCACGCCAGCAGCTCACGATGTGGGATCGGATGCCCCCTCTATTGAGGTGGATGTGGCCACATGTGTCCGCAGCGTAGTGGGGCATCATGCGAGAGGTTGGACTCGGTGGAGTCCAGCGGTATAGGGCTATGGATAGGGACCACAGCCTGATGGTTGCCCTCATCGAGAGATGGGATCCGGCAACCAATGTCTTCCATCTCCCTACTGGAGAGATGACGATTACTTTAGAGGATGTATATCGCATCCTGAGACTGCCGATCGTAGGTGAGGCAGTGTTCCAGGTGGATGTGGAGACAGTGATGGACAACATCCTACATGTATTCGGGATGCAGCCCCATTGTTGACCTATCACAGCACGAGCATTGCCTATGGCGACATGTATCGTGCACACCGACAGGAGACATGGCTTGCCGTGTTGATGATGATAGGTATCACCTGCTTCGCCTCCCGGACTCAGAGGGAGGCCGCTTCCCATGGGCTTTGATGGGAGTTTTGCACGAGATGGTAGAGGAGCATACATGCTATGCCTGGGCACCAGTGTATCTGGTGCAGCTATACAGAGAGTTGTGGGGTTATCGCCGTATGAGGTGATTTGGTATTTGCTCTACATTTTTGTTACACTGCTGGGCATACGAGCACATCATCTGTATATGACCAGTAGGGCTGCCCCAGCAGCCAGGGCCACAGATTGTATATAGATATGGATTTCAGAGGTGGTTGGGGGTCGTGGGCCAGCCACGAGTGGTGCTCGCAGGACGGGATGTGGCCTACTACCATCATATGCTAGAGGGCTTGACCGCCCTGGACATTATATGGAGGCCCTACAGAGGCCATCAGCCCCGAGGAGGAGCCCGAGCACAGATGCGCTGGATCCAGTATAGTTTCTGGATAGCTGGATGGAGGCCCGGAGAGTATGAGTGGATACCCCTAGAGAGGGTACGATGGCAGTTGGGCTTGACGACAGGATGAGCCACCTCCCTTCCCACAGTATCGGAGGGATGATGTAGAGGCGCCACTGCCTGCACCGCAGCCCGTTGACCCAGATTGGGTAGCAGAGAGGCCGGCGGACGATACAGTGGATGATGCCGGAGTGACAGGGCCTTTTTGGTTTGGTGGGTAGGAGAGAGCAGCTAGGAGAGCACAACCCGCACAAACCAGATTTGGTGGCTGTTATAGCAGAGAGGGACCGGCTCAGAGGACAGTGCAGCTTGTTACAGGGTAGCTCGCACGCAGCATGATTGGGTGCTACAGGGTAGTTAGCCCAGCATGTGCTCAGCTGCTCAGCACACGTGCCGCACTGTGAGCTCACCCACATACAGCACTGCATGCACGTGCACAGCACCGCCGCAGCACAAGCACAGGCACAGTACACAGTACAGTACCACCACAGTGCACGGTGTACCTACAGGACAAAACAGGGGCCACTACTAGTAGGAGTCGGGGGACCAGCCCCAACAGCCATGGTGGCACGGGCCCGCTATATGGAGGTGAGAGTGGAGGCCCAGTATTATCAGGACGTCCTTGATGGTACCGGGGCTGACTATCAGCCATATGTGGCGCACAGAGCCGAGACATCTCAGAGCCAGAGATCCCAGGGAGGTGCAGCCACAGCCGGTGGGTCTGTTACAGGGAGGAGGCGAGAGCCAAGACACAGGACCAAGCAGGAGACAGGCCGAGGGTGGCGGAGAGAGCTGAGACATCGGGGGAGTGGCGATGGGTTTTTTTTTTTTTTGATATTGGATATAGACACCGGTCTGCGAACCGGGTATGTATATTGAGGCCTGCGTGCCCATACATGATTTATTTATTCATTTTGATTGTATATACCAGCCTGCATGAGCCGAGTACATGTTGTATAGTTGATACCGGCCTGCGAGCCGAGTATATTTTTGACATGAGAGACCGGCCTGTGAGCCGAGTCGAGATTTTGACAGAGACAGTGGCCTGCGTGCCGGCTTTTGTATTATTTTTAGATCACAGAGGCCCCATGCAGGGCAAATTGTATATTTTGACATTGATATATATAGATGATGATTTTGATCCACATGGTGTGTAAAAAAATGTCTTATGTGTTTTGTCGATGGTTTTTGAAATTTAATGTATATAGATGATGAGTTTGATCCACATGGTGTGTATAATGATGGGTTTGATGTATATATTAAAATGTCGCATGTATTTTGTCGATGGTTTTTGAAATTTAATGTAGATAGATGATGTTGATGAAATTGTGATGATATGTATATGTGTTGATGGGATTTTGATGACAAATATTGATAATGATGTCGTTATGTAGGAAAAAGAGGCGGGCGCCACCAAAAATTTGCAAAAATGAAGAAAAGGCCTAGGTTTAAGCAAAGGGAGACATATGACCGATATCGGTTAGCTAACCGATGCCGGTAGATATATGACCGATACCGGTTAGGTAACCGATATCGGTTATGCTAAAACAAGCTTTTCTAAAAATAGAAAAGCTTGGGAAACAACTTGAGTTCTTATTTTTAGAGGCATGCAATAAGTTAAATACGAGGATGCGACGTTGTTTGACGACTGATACAGATAATTGCATGGGAGAATTGAGTGATAAGGAGGAAAGAGACAGGTAAAGTGATTGTGGGCTGAGATTAAGAAGGCAGAAAGGCAAGTTATATTGAAGAGGGTGGTGAACATGGCTGGACAAGGAGAAGCATCCAGCAGGCAGAGACGAGAGGGAAGACAGGTTCCACCGCAAGCTGTTGCGTCCCAAGAGGTAAACTGTTTGGTTGGAATTTAATTCTTGCATGTTTTATGAATAGGATGAGAGAAGGGAAGTGGATAGAGATGAGAAAGAAAAGGTGATAGGTAAGGGTTTTGGGATGGGGTGAGTGTTATGGGGTAGGTAAGCAGGGGTTTTCAGTATGTTTGTAGGTGCAGAGAGGAGTAAACGAGTAAAATAATTATCGTAGGGGATGTTTTTAAGCAGGCTGGATAGGATTGACAGTGACCGGTATCATTTAGAGATAACCGGTATCAGTTAGATAACCGGTATCGGTTATCTATAACCGATATCGGTTACTGTATGAAATTCCAGAATGTGAGAAAAAACACTTGGGGATTTGATTTATTGAATGGTTTGTTTGTTGGTTTGATGTATGCAGGCAGAGGCAGGGTTGAGGATGAATGATAGTGTGCCAGCTTTGTTGTCACGAGTCCGAGCGGATGTAACACCAGCTGAATGGGCATTGATAAACCGTGTGGGGTTAAGTGGAATCCGCTATTATTCATGAATCGCACGCAATCATGCTATGTTGCAGGTGTTGATTGAGAGGTGGAATCCAGAAAAGAATACCTTCTATCTGCCAACAGGGGAGATGACAGTGACATTGGAAGATGTGTTTAGAATTTTGAGGCTCCCAATTACAGGAAGACCAGTGTATCAGGCGGTGCCTAGCGTGGCGTGGGGAGCGATAACAACAGTATTTGGTTCAGCTGCACGAGATTTGACACAGCGAGGTTTGACATTCACTTATGGTACAATGTATGCAACACACCCTGAGGAAACAAGGTTGGCAGTGGTATTAATGATAGTGGTGGGGTATTATGCATTACCGAGGGTGGATGGGGGAAGATTTCCAAAAGCATTGATGTGTATTATTTGGGAAATGATAGAAAGGAGCGTGACTTTCGCATGGGCACCTGCATATCTGGCGGAGCTATACAGGGGTTTATGGGCCTGCAAGTGAAATCACAGGACGACACTGGATTGTGCATACTTATTACATTGTTGGGCCTATGAGCACATTGTGTGTGTGTGACCAATAGGCCGACCAATCCAGGAAAGAGAGACAGGAGTGCAGAGGTGGGATTCGATGATGGGTCCGCATTAACAAGAGGCGAGGTCCCAGGCCGTGATAGATGACATCGAGTATTATAGGTAGGTATGGGAGATGGTGATGATTGTGGATATTCGTTGGAGGCCTTACGGGAACTATATGGTGACAGAGAACATAGCTGAGGAGTTGAGGGGTGTAGAGCGATTGAGGTGGATCGCAGGCACAGGCCAGTGAGTACGAGAGGATTCCTCTAGATCACGTGTGGTGACAATTTGGATTTGTTCAGGATATACCCATGGCTTATAGACCATACATGAGGATCGACGCCGAGGCATCATTCTCACCTCCCCGGCCGACACCTCCAGAAGGGCCAGAAGAGATAGCAGCCGATCGCAGGGTAATGGATGTGGAGTGACAGAGGCTTATAGATTATGGTGGGTAGCAGAGCTGCGAGGTGTACATGAGAGGGCCGATCATCCTGACATAGCTGTGATTACAGTGGAGAGAGACCACCTGCAGGATTTGGTTCACCAGCTTCAAACACAGGTGAATGAGACAACGAGATTGTTAGAGGTTTCGCAGTTACGAGTGGAGAGACTAGAGGCAAGATTCCTCCACGCGAGAGGGCGTATTCATATGTTACAGAGATGTGTCAGGATCGTGGGAGGAACCAATAGCAGTGGCCCTTTGAGGATGGAGAGGCCAGGTGAGTGGCGTCGATGATCGCGATCACCACCTGATTCGGGAGGAGGCGCAAGAGTCTAAGTGGATTTTATAGGAGTATAAGAATAAATAAGGATGCCGACCTGCGCGTCGATGATAGAGAAGATGTATTTGTTTAACATCTAAATAAAACTGAATATGTATGTTGATTTGAGTTATGATAATAATAAGAATGGTTGTGTTTTGAATGTTTTTTTTTTTTTTTTACAAAGGATAAAGATGAATGTGATCAAATAGAAATACACAAAAAGATTTATATTTACAACACATGATAGGTTATGGTAGGGGATGGTCGAGCTAACCTTGGGAGACCCCATGTCTCCTAAGTGCTGCCTACATAGCCCATTGCTCAAAGCAAGGAGGGGCCTCAGACCGATGTAGTTCTCCCTTAGGACCAGGGAGAGGTGAATTCAGGCAATTTGGTTGTGGTTAGGCAATTTGTTGGTTGGTAAAAAAATATTGATATTGGTAGGGTAATGTTGTTGGTGTTGGTAAGGAATTGGCGATGTTGGTGTAGGTATAGGTGAAGCGAAAGTTAGCTTACCCAAGTAGTAGGGAACCGTGTCCTGATTAAGGTCAACACATAATCCTAGATTCGAGTAAAAGAGGCAAAAATGTCCCGTAGTTGAGAAGAGCTAAACAAACCACATATAAACGTAGGATAAGCTTGAATCCCTAGGTACCTTGCATATGCGAGAAGTCGATAGGTGAAAAGAGTTGTATAATCACAATATATCGGATATACGTCACGTCCCTTGAGTTTTTTTGCTTTGACGAATGGTGAGGTGAGGTGGTTGATATAGTTGGGGTGCAGAGAACTTGTTATAAGGTGATTATTCTGACAAAAGAGAACCAAACCTAAATAGACAAGTCCATGACTCAAAAGTGCTTGAATATACGCTTTTTACTTTTTCTGGATATAGACTGATCGATGCGGGAAGTCTACATGGGATATATATTTTGTTGTTCTTGAGGTCTTCACGAAGCTGATCAATGTGAGAAGCTTCTGATAAAGGCTGACTTTGTATAGCTGTCCTTCAAGGGAGCAGTCTATTTATAGGAGCAAATGCGTCTTTGTGTATAGCTGTCCTTCGGGGGAGCAGTCTATTTATAATAGTAGATGTGGCTTTGCACATAGCTGTCCTTCGAGGGAGCAGTCTATGTATAACTTAGAGGTCTAGATGTCCATTTGGCATGAAGCATCTAGTTTTGTAGGAAGTTTGACTCAAGAATATCCCATAAGCGTATAATTGAGAACGTGTTATTTTGATACTTTTAAGTCATGGACCAGACTAAAAAGGGGAAGGCATCTTTAAGAGGAGGTGGTGACCAAACCATGTGTGCTTGATTCTATTTTGAGATGTATGAAACAAAGTGTATGAGGTGATAAACGAGCTCAAGGGACGAGCGCAAGGTAGATAAGAAGTGATATAACACTAAATTCAACAGTAGAATGGTCGAAGATGCAAGGCATTAAGGGGTTCAGGCTCAAGTTTACCATTAAGTGAAGCTAAACGATAAGTGCCTGATCCGTAAGTGTGAGTGATAATGTAAGGCCCAATCCAATTTGGAGCAAATTTTCCGTGTTTGCTCTTTTCGAGTTTGGTTACATGTTGATTCTCTTTGAGGACAAGATCACCAACCTTAAAGGTACGCTCATGAAGTCGCTTATCATAAGCACGCTGATGATGCTTTTGATAGATTTGAAGGTGGTCAAGAGTCGTAAGACGACGACGTTCGTCAAGAAGCTCCAATTGGGCTAACCGCCTGCGGAAATCATCATTGGTGAGAATATCCCAAGAGATATTCTTAGGAGGGTATTTGTATTCGAGAGAGGTAAGACAACCTCAAGGTACATATACAAAGAAAATGGTGTGGCATTAGTGGAGGTATGAATGCTGGTACGATAAGCCCAAAGGGCAAAGGGGATGTGATCATGCCAATTTTTTCCAGAATCGTTAACGACTTTCATGAGAATTTTGGTCAAGGTTTTGTTAGAAGATTCGGCTTGACCATTTGCTTGTGGATAGTAAGGTGATGAAAAGCTAAGTTTGATACCAAAGTTGTCACAAAGGTTTTGTAACAACTTATTTTTGAAAGATTTTCCATTATCTGTTATCAGGCGATGAGGAACACCAAAATGACAGATAATGTGATGGTTAATGAATTCTACAATTTTTTCCTTTTTGGTTGAAATGAGTGGAATGGCCTCCACCCATTTAGTATAATATTCAGTTGCTGTGATTATCCAATGGTGACGTTGCGAAGAGGGTGGGTGAATCTCACCAATAAGGTCTAAACCCCATTGTGAGAAAGGCCAAAGATCTCGTGCGACCTATAGCGGATGGCTAGGAGTATGTTGAAGGTTGGCATGTTGTTGACACATAACACAACGCTTAACATATTCAGTAGCAGTCATTATTAAGCGTAGGCCAATAATATCCTAGGTGAAGGATCCATTTGGCCATGGCAAGGCCACTAAAATGTCCACCACAAATACCGTCATGGACTTGTTGGATGGTATAGGTAACCTCCGCGCCTGGTTAGACATCGAAGGAGGATGCCATCAAAGCCACGTTTATAGAGGAGTCCCCCCATGACTACATAATGAGAAACACTTTTAAGAAAAGCACGTTTTCCATTACTAGTAAGGTCAGGTGGGAGAATAGAGGTTGTAAGGTAGTCGTGAAATTGGTGATACCAAGTATCCTGCGAGTCAGCAGACACATTATTTACCATACAAACATCCGGGGCTAAGTAAGATGGGGCAAAGAGTTGTTGGACCAAGACAAATATGTCAGAGTCGGTTGGTGAGGTAGGAATTTGTGAGGCTAAGCAAGCCATAGTATCCACAAATTTATTAGTAGAGCGGGGAATGGTTTGGATAGAATAATGAGTAAATAAGGTCAAAAGTGAATCCACGTAATGTTTATACTTTTGAAGTTCCTCATTTTTACATTGGTAGATGCCCATAACTTGATTGACTACCAATTGAGAGTCACCGAAAATGTTAATAGATTTTACACCTAAGTGTAACGCAACCTGGAGACCCAAAACAAGGGCCTCGTATTCCGCTGTATTATTAGTGCAGGGGAAATCGAGCTGGAATGAAAGAGGCATAGGTTCAGCATCCAGAGGAATGAGAACAACGCCGGCCCCTCCGCCGCGCACTGGCATTTGGATCCATCGAAGAAGAGGGTCATTGAATATGACTCATCACTGAGTGAAAGAGTGGCAATGAGTTCGTCAGGGAAAGTAAAATTGGTAAATTGTTCCCCAGGTAAAGGGGCTTCCACGAGTTGGTCTGCGATAGTTTGTCCTTTGACTGATTTCTGGTGTACAAACTCAAGGTCGAGGTCGGCGAGGAGCATAAGCCATCGGGTGATGTGTTGGTTTAGATGAGGTTTGGCGTACATATAATGGATGGGGTCTGCGTTGGTGATGACAAAAGTTTTGTGATTCAGGAGGTAGTGTCAGAGTTTGGTGGCCACGAATGATGTGGCTAGGCACAACTTTTCTACATGTGTATACCTAGTCTCGTAATCCACAAGAGTATGACTTATGTAATAAACGGCTTGTTCTCGATGCTCGAGTCATGATGTGTGAGCATGGCTCCTACAAAGATGGTCGGTGCATGGAAAGGTAAAGGTAGAAAGGGTGATCGTCCCGAGGTGGGATAAGCACGGGTGGCGCAAGAGATAGGCTTTAAGAGCCTCAAAGGCCTGGTGGCACTCTTCGCTCCATCAAAGACAATGTCCTTTTAAGGAGATGATGGAAAGGTTGACATCGATCCGAGAGTTGTGAGATGAAACGCCGGATAGATTGGAGTTTTCCCTGCAAACTACGTAATTGTTTGAGGTTAGTGGGTGGGGGCATTTCTAGGATAGCTTTGACTTTAGCTGGATCAACCTCGATGCCACGTAAAGAGACAATGAAACCAAGGAGTTTTCCGAAAGGACACCAAAGACACATTTCTTTGGTTGAAGACGAACACAGTATTGTAACAGGTGATCGAAAATAATGGTTAAAACATCGAGATGTTCACTGCGATGTTTAGATTTTCCAAGAAGATCATCGACATAATCCTCAAGGATAGTGTGCATAATGTCATGAAAAATGTAAGTCATAGCCCGCCGATAGGTCACACCAAAGCATTCTTAAGGCAAAAACGGCATGACACGATAAAGCATAAGGTTCCCAAGGAGTTATGAAGGTAGTTTTATGTTGATCGGGCCGGGCTACCAAAATTTGATCAGTATCCCGAGAAGCCATCCATGAGGGAAAGCATCTCATGGCTCGCAAAGTGAGATCAACAAGTTGATCAATACTTGGTAGGGGAAGTCATCCTTTGGGCAAGTGAGGTTAAGGTCCCTAAATCTGCACATATCCGAAGTCCCCCGTTGCTTTTAGTAATAGGTACGATGTTAGAAATCCATTGAGGATAGTCGATAGGTAAGATGAAGGAAACAGAAAGGAGTCATCAAGCTCTTCTTTGACCAAGAGGGCAATGCATGGATGCATTTTTCTCGCTTTTGTTTAACCGGTTTGGAATCGGGTTTAGGGTAATGTTATGGACAAGCAATGTTAGGATCAATTCCTGGCATGTCAGTCAGCAGTAGACCAAGCGAAAGCTTGGTCATGGGCATGGAGGAAAGGTAGTGAAGGCCGTTTGTTCTGATGTGTTAAGGGATTGTCTGATCTTCACAATGTGAGGATCATCCTCTGTGTGGATGTTGATTTCTATAGTCGACTCATTCAACATGGTTTGAGTTTCAGATGGTAAGGCGCGTTGAATATAAGAGTCATCCGCACCAAGGTAAGTGAGGATGGAGTCGTCATCCTGGCACTCAACAACATTAATTGAAGGTGAGTCCTCTTCGATCATGTCTGGATACAGAAGGGGAAGAGAAGATGGGTCTTCATTATCACGTTGATAAGTGAGAGGACCCAAGAAGATAGCGTTTATGAAAAAAAAAAAAAGTTAGGAGGGATGGATTCAGGGTCTATCGATTTTGTGGGTGACGATGGCAAAATGGGTGATGATGGTTCGGAAGGAGTGACTTCATCATCTTCCTGGATACAATGGATATGTGGTGTCTTTGGTGTAGGTGGTTCAGAGAATCCAAGACCATGACGATCTTTGTGTTTGCATGTAGTTACAGGAATGATCGTATGTCGGCCTTGTTCATAAAGACCGAAACCGAAGCCCTTCCAAGCACAATGCACGTCAAGAAGGTGAGGGCGAAATGACGATTAGTTAGATATTGAAAATCAGATTGGAAGGGAACCACACCAAGGGGAGGTTCAGGGGTGATAGAGGATGTATCGACACCCCCATATGTTAGGTTGGTGCGGCAATTAGGTGGTCCATAGGAGATTACCTCCCCCACACGATGGTCGTAGGTAGGATGCGCATGTAACTGTCCGTACTCCTGTGGGGTATGGAAAGAGCTAATGTTATATAGGTGATACTCCCCCAGCAGTAAGGGTTGAAAAACATCTACTAAGGGGTCTGAGGTCGGGATGTTTTCCGTGGGGAAGGAAGTGGTATTTGCGGTGGTTTCATTGGTTGAAGGTGTAAGTGCGGTTGAGGTGGATGGTTGAGGTGTGGTCAAAATAAATGGTTGGGTTGAATGAATGGGTGTCTTGACTGGTACAAGCACATCATTAGGGTGATATAACATATACAAGGTTTTAAAGGGGGAGGATCAGCTTTACGGTGTAGGACTTCCCCTCATACTCGAATTTTATGCATCTATGTAAGGTGGAGGGAACGCATCCCATAGCCCGGATCCAAGGGCGGCCTAACAACATGTTGTATTGGAATTCACCCTCAAGGACATAGAAGAGTTTGGGTAAGGTCCGTGGCCCTACACGAATGTTAAGGATCACGGTGCCTAAGGTAGAAGTAATAGCATCGTTGAATGAACGCAACATGGTGGGGTTGGCACACATACAGCTAGAAGGGATATTCATTTGTTGGAAGGCTTTGGAAGAGATGATATTTAGGTTGGTGCCCCCATCAATCATAACACAATGTACTCGGATGTCCTGGATGTAAGCTGAGATGAAAAGAGTGGGGTCAGGATCTTCTGCACCAAAGTCAACAATTTCATCTTCGGAGAAACCGACAAAGAATGGGTTTGTTGTACAGGGACGGAAGTGGTAGATTGTTTGGTGAGAGAAGCAACGTGGTTGGGTGTTAAGATGGAGGTAACAGCAAGGTTTCATTAGGTAAGACCTCTATCCTCAAGGATTTCAACAAGAGCTTGCGATGAGATTCAGAGGTTTGAATGAGATCATACAAAGTGTCATTTTTATAGGTGATGGTGAAGTTGTTTGATCATGGTTCGATGGGCAACTCCATCGAGATGGGGTAGGTAGTCCATGAATAACCACTTTAGGTGGTGGTGCGATCGGGATGGTGGATGGAGAAAGAGAGGCCGCAGTGTGCTTTCTTTAGCTTTCCCATTGTTTTTTCCCCTCGAGTAAAGAACACAAATCATATTAATCTCGTGAACATGAGAAGAGGAAGACGATAGGGATGAGTCATTGTCTTCGAGAGGTGGGGTTGTAATAATGATAGATCTTGGTAAGGCGGGGATGGGTGGTACAGGAGAGGGATCAAGCTAAAGGTTTCTCCCTTCGTAAGTTGTCTTTCTTAACCTTTCTATCCGAGAGAGGTGACTGACGAAGTATGGCTTTCAAAGCTTTTGCATCCCTCTACATCATGTCCTGGTGTGCAGTGGTAAGCGCAGATTTTAGACTCATCATAACCTATAGGTCGAGGTTTAGATGGATCATAGGGTCTAAGTGGGGGTAGGGAAATGGTCGCATTCTCCACCAACATATCAAGGATCTTGGCGTAAGATCCTTTGAGCGGGTCAAAGTCAGAGGAAGATGAGGCTATTGATTGGGTGGGTTTTGGTAATGTTTGGGTATGGTTGGTTTGTATGGGTGGTGGCTTAGACAAGGGGTTTTGATAATTGGATTTAACTAAACGTGGCTTCTTTGGCAGCAGAAGTTATGTTTAGCTGGTTAGATGATGAGGCCATGATGATGTGGTAGCAGGAAACAACCATGGAGAAAGAGGAGTGACAGCAAACAAATCCTTTGATGATGGAGTTTGTTTAGGGTAGATAGGTGGATAGATGATACTTGGGTGGATGGTGGATACACCCATGGATCTGTATGGGTGTAGGTGCAGGTCATTTTAAAGAAAACGTAGGAGGTATGATGTATAGAGGCAAGGTGGAGGGGTGAGGTCCCAATATAGAAGGTAGGTGTGATGGCGAGGGTTTTAGTTGTGACAGAGGCAGGGATTGGACTTGAGAGGATTGGGTTTGTCTCCTAGATGGATGGATGGCTTTATTTTTGGATAAATCTAACCATTTAGGTGGGTGTGTTAAGTTGGGTATTGGTGAAGTCCCAAGCATAGGGGGAGGTTTAGTTAGGTTAATAGAGGTGGATGAAGTATCCAATGAAGATGAGGACATAGGCATTTTGAGCTTTTGTAAACACTTCGGGTATATGGTAGAGGTGTCTGGATCGGTCATCTGTATTTGAGTAGAGCATGGTGTACTCAAACGCTCCCATAGGACTCATCTATCTTCTAGGGGGAACAGTCTTCACGTGTGAATAGGAACTTTTGTATGGAAGAGAGGTGGGTTGTGATTCGGTCCACTGTGGGTGTGATACAGGGGGTAAATGAGGCACTGTATCAATGGGCATTAAGAGGTCAACCGGTCGCTGAAAAGATTTAGGCGATGAAGAACTAATAGGTAGGAGGGCATGTTTGAGAGGATCCATCATGATTAAAGAATTTGGTGATGTTGGTTCGAGGGGTTTCTCATCTAAGGATGATAGAAAAAGTGGCGAGCCTTCCTCTTGTACAACAAGAGTGGTAGAAGGAGATGTTTGGGAAATAGATAAGTTAGATAACATCCGCTCACAGTCTTGCAGGGATGTGGTGTAAGAAGGCTCATCTATGAGAAGAGAACTCTGGGTGGTTAATTCCTTTATGGGTAAAGGAATGGCAATGATTTCGTCTTGTCTTGATGGTGGTGAAGGGGGTTCGGTCCCTGCGTTAGTGAAGAAGCTTGATTCAGAATTTCCTCGATAGAAGCTTTTGGTTGGGAGTCGAAAACTGCATGGATTTCATGAACACTCTCCTCGGCTAAGATATCTTGGTTTATGTTACTGTTAGATGAGTGGTTTGGGAATGGTTTGTTGAAGATTTTCAAATTCCAGTTAGCAGGGGCATTAGGATTATCGAGGGTTATATCCCCTGCATCAACCATTTCCTGCACTATATTTTTCAACATCTTGCAGTTTTCGTGACTGTGTCCCTTCACGCGGTGGAAGTTACAGAAGTCATTTTCTTTGTACCAAGAAGGTATAGCGCGGGTGGAATCAAACCCGGAGTGAGGTTTAATAGGAGGTAAGGTGATAGCTCCCGCTTTGAGCAATTTTTCCAAGATGACACCATAAGTTTCTCCCAAGGGAGTGTAATTGATGGGTTCGGCTTTATACTTATAGGTGGTTTTTGGCGGGGTATTAGATGGTGCTTGGGATTTGACCATCACCGCGTGTATAGCTCCTTTTGATTTCGAAGCAGTCGATGTGTGAGAATTGGTGGTGTTGGGTTTGTTGGTGGAGTCTTGGGTTTGGAAATTAGGGTTTTTGTTGCGCAACCACAATTTCTCTTCCTCTAAGGCTCGAATCTCTAGTTTTGAGCCATAGTAAAGGCCTCATCAAAGGTGTGGAAAGTTTGAATTGGAGGGTAGGAGAAATGTGATTAATAGCAGCCCGCGTAAAGAGTTCGATAAGTTTGGCCTGAGGCAAGGCATAAGTAAGTTGGTTGATAAGGCCCCGCCATCGTCCAACGAAATCTACGATAGATTCATCTTCAAATTTTCGGATGGCATAGAGGTCGGTGATAGATACTTTCTTGGCAATGTTAATGGAGAAATGATCCAAGAAAGATTGGGCTAATTGGTTAAAAGAGAAGATTGAGTGTTGGGTTAAAGCACTGTACCACTCCAAGGTGGGTCCTGATAAGGACATGGGAAAGGTGCGGAGTAGTAAGGCATCGTCATGAGCAATCAGGTAGCAGGCATGTCTAAATGATCGCAAGTGTTGTTGAGGATCCTCCTTACTATTAAAATGAGTAAATTTTGGTAATTCCCATTGAGGAGGATATGAATGAAGGGGGACAAAAGGATGAATAGGCTCCCGACAAACTTGCTCGTATGTCAGGGTGCTACGGCTTCCTGAAAATAGAAGCCTCCAGATTTTGCATCTTGTCCATCATTTGTTTGATTAAATCAGTGGTTGGATGAGATGATGGTGTGGTTGTCGTAAACGGAGGAGGATTGGGCCAAGGGCCACCACTAGACAATGGTGGGGTTAAATGTTGATAAGGTATTGAGGATGAATATGTTGAGGTGACCGAATAGGGATGTCCTATATAAGATGTTGAAGTCACCGGATACGTGTGTGGAAATGAAAAGGTGGGCGGAGCTTGAGAAGGAAAGCTTGTGTGGATAGGTGGTAGAGAGCAAGTTATGAAAGGAGCAGTCTGCGAGAGAGAGATGAGGTAGGAGCAGTCGGTGGTAATGATATGTGGGGCCCCAGGTTAACCAAAGGAAAGCCAATCTGTGCCGTATGAACCCCGAAGCCACTGAGTTGGGAGACGGGGCTAAGGATGAAGAAGGCAAGGTGGAGTTATCAGGTGGGGAAGGAGCTAAGTGAGCAGCTATACTAATAGGCATACCAACAAGGAGTTGACCATCGGGTGTACGGTCAGGGGCATGAGACAAATAGTACTATACAATGCTAGGATTAGCGTCCAAAAATTTCACAAATTCCTTATCTCCTACAGGGATTTTGGGAACCTCACTGGTGTCCGTAGGATTCCCCATAGGATGTGAAGGGGGTGATTCAGGAAAAGGCATGGAACAGGCATGTGAAACCATGGCTGCATAGCTTTTTTCGAGTGATAACAACCATGGACAAGAGTACACAGCAGGGATTCAATCTATCAGAATAAACAACCACAAAATGTTGGAATTGGTAGGTTGCTGGTTTTGGGAACTGTGAAAGATAATAACCGATATCGGTCAGGTAACCGATGTCGGTCGATCAGTAGCCGCGCTTCGGTAAGTTAACCGATGTCGGTAGAATAGGACCGTGTAAGAAGTTGTAAGAAGTTGCTGATTTGGGGTTAACAATGCTTAGTATACCTACCAAACTGTTCTGAAGTGATCACTAAAATAGTGTATGACAGAGAAACAGAACTAAAAACAAGCAAGATGCACAAGCAAATCAAGAGACTAACCCTAGGATTAGTTTTAATTATTGTGGGCTTATGCCTTAGACGCAAGATGATGTCAATCCTAAACAAAAGACCTAGGGAAATGTCAAGTTTGTTTTGGCTTATAAGGTTACCTCAATCGGGTGGAGGAATACCACGGAAAAGGGGGATGTTTGAGCTGTTGTGTTAATTATGATGTGATTTGGCATGTGTTGTGCAGTGAAAGTAAGATTAATTTCTTGTCAATACCATGGATATCACCCCCACGTGTATGACCTGTTACTTAATCTACGTTCACTAGAATTGAAAACAACAAACAAGAATGTGATGCACATGTTTTAAACCCAAATCGAAAATGATATTCAATGAAGCAAAGAAGATGACTTTCACTAATGCAAAGATGTGAAAGCAAGACAAATTCTTTTACCAAAATAACAAGATATCTTGTGAATACTTTAGAAGAAGAAAATAGCAAGTGTGCTCCCTATATGAAAGCAAGCAAGAAAGAAAGAAACCCAAAATGGGTCCCACTGGCGTGCCAAAATGTTTCGCATAGAATGTTTCCGTTCCTGGAATAGAGTTTCTTCTATCCTTTCATTCTTTCTTTGAGAAACAGATAAGGGTTAGGGCTAGGAGGAATACCCGTTGAATGTTGAGAGGGTGTGCGCATCGTAGAGAGAGAGATCGATCGATGCGAAGAACTCCTTTTTGTCCTGGGAAGGACTACCCGCAAGTAAGAATACAAGACCACCAGATTTTAGTTAGACAATAAATGAGGGAACTACCTGGGCCCAGAAATATTAGACTTCCTTTCAAGGTGGTCAGCTTCCCTTTTAATATGAATTAACACTAATGATAATAAAGAAGCTATTATGAAATCACGATTTAGGTACCTCGTTACAAAGCAATAGAGACTAAACTACCAATAATAAAACGTCACGTTGTTTGTTTGGTCAATGGTCATTGATACGCTCACTCGAGAGTTAAGGTGGATAAACCAGATCGATCCGAGGTGTTAGGAGACAAATAGGTGAGAGGAAGGTTTTGGGTATAAGTCACAGTGACCGATGCCGGTCACTGGATAACCGACCGCGGTTAGAGAAACCGCCGCGCGGTAGTAGGGGATAACCGACACCGTGGGGGGGTCAAGAATCTCAGGTGCTCCTGGATGGAGGTTAGTCAGGCAGGTGATGTGGGGTTTTTAAGACTGGTGGATGGCTGAGGGGAATAGTGAGATGACAGGAAGACTCAGAGTGTGATAAA
Source organism: Taxus wallichiana var. yunnanensis (assembly GCA_018340775.1). Lineage (NCBI taxonomy): Eukaryota > Viridiplantae > Streptophyta > Pinopsida > Cupressales > Taxaceae > Taxus > Taxus wallichiana. The sequence continues at coordinate 756,561,026 of CM031241.1, forward strand.
ACTATCTTCTGGGCAATACAAGGCTGTATGGATGAAGGTTAAGTGCAGGGTGGCAGGTGGTAGATCTAAAAGTGAGCTTATAATTACTATCAATCAAAAGACTCAGGAAATGGTGCTTAGAAACATACAAGACACTACTTACTCATCCTTGATGAAGATTCAGGTCCAAGGAATGTGGTAGTGTGATAAGAAGAAGGCTTAGTCAGTTGGGATGATCTGGTATTGGAAAATGAGCTGATGAAGCTATCCTCAGCCTTTTCCAATGCTTGAATGGGGGTGCAGCAATCCAATGGCTCAGTTGCAGTCTTCGGCTCGATGCTCTTCTCTTTTCTTCACTTGTCTCTGCCCTGTCAAGTGAATTCTGGATCTTTCAAATGAATTTTCCGATCCCTTGTTTTTGGTTGGGGGCGGCCATTTACAGGGAACCGATGGCGGTTACGTAACCGATGGTGGTCGAGTAGGAACCGATGTCGGTTAAGTCAAAGTGGGCTATTTTTAGTAAAATAGCCAACTTTCCTCCTTTTCTCCCGAGGGATTAGTGTGGGCTTGGTCAAGTCATTATTAGGTTGGTTTTTGGTGCGGGTGAGGAGTAATTAGTCATGGGTGTGGATGTAGACCAAGTTATAGGTCTTAATTAGGTTAGTTTAGGTTAGGGCTAGGTCATGATGAGGTGGCAAAATGAGGTGGCAGTGTTTGGAGATGTGGATTTATTAATTATAAGGTAATTAATAAATAAGTGTGTAGGGTTTAGGTGGTGAGGTTAGGTTGTGAAATGAGATGTGGGGCAATTCTTAGAACCTTCATGAATAATTTTACATCTTTAAGCCATTAGTCATAGTCCAACTTGGAAGACTGATTTCATATTTTCCTTGAACAAAACCTATGCAATTATTTTCATTATCATCTATCACACATCCCAAGATAGATCACACAACTAGTATTTGATCATTACACTTGCAACACATTCAGGTATATGAAAATTTCTACAAAATAGGGTTTTTTTGTAGCTTATTATCATACATGGATCATGCCACCACTACCAAAATGAGAATTTAAGAGTCATCTACATGTTGGCACCTTCAAATTTTCTTTCCCATGTCATTTCATGTCCATTCCCTTCATATTTTGTCTATCACTATGAAACTAGGGTTTTACTATGGTTTAACCTACTTGTCTTTTTGACAATGGTTCATAAAATTATGAAAACAAAATGAACCCATTTCACTTGGAAAATATTCTTAGCTCCATTACATAACATCTAAAAAGACAAAGTCCCCATGCAAAATACACATGTTTGGGTGAGCATTCAAACTTGACCTTTGAGATGGGAATAATTATTTTGAGAGTTTAGTAGAACTAAAAACAAATTTTCATGTATCCTCATCAATATTCTATCCTAAAACTTGTAATACACCTTTTTATTGACCTTATTAATGATTTCCAATACTCATCCATGCTTACCTATCTCTAAAACTCATCATGCTACTTGATTTTATCATGCATTCTTATCTTATCTTCTTGCACTTGCCTCCAAAGGACCTTGAATATGCATCATATACCTAAAACATGACCTTGTATACCTTATACACCTATTATGAAACCTCAAAACACTCCTCGTATGCTTACACTAACTTACCTTGGGCTGTATTTCTTCATACCTCATGCCATACATGCACTAGGTCTAGAACTAGGCATATAATGGCTTCTTTCAACACATGCCTCACATAAATTATCTTGTTATTCATCTTGCAAACTCACTAATACTTTTATCACATCTCTGTGAACATTTTATACATCATATAAACCTTTACCACCTTTGGAGCTCACTCACTAAACCATGTTTGCTTGAACTATGAACTAGTAGACTGTGCATACACTTCTAGACATCATGCCACTTCACAATGTAACTTCACCATGCCACTTAAAACCTCATTTTTAATCTTATAACACCAAGACATCCTTTGACATAAATGACAAAAATGAAACATTTTCCAACAATATCCCCTTTTTCATTGATGACAATCATCTTAAAAAAATTGATGACAACTAAACATGTGAGCACCTTCATACTTCAATATTATTATTTTTGAGTTCACTCTCCACATTTGAAATATATGATAAAGGATCTTGGTCAACTTGGCATGAAAAAAATAAACAATACACACATACTTACTTGTTACGTTTGGGTTTTTGTTCACCTTCTTGACTTCAATGCTACAAATGATCTATAGACCCGACTCTCTAAGAAACATGCTCTTTTTTTTATTCACATTAGACTTGCTTAACATACATGACTGAAACCATATCCCACCGAGATTATGAATCATCCTATAACAATAAGCACAATATGAAAAATACTTCATACCTATTTTGTCTTCACACCATCTATGGACAAAAATCCCCTTGGATGATGCTCTCGACTCTATTTCAGGCCTCACTTTGGTTTTAATTGGACTTAGACCACTATTACATGTTATCTTGATTTATTTATGCCCCATATCACTAACACACATCTTTCTTCTTCGTATATTTACCAATCCTTAACACTCTTCACATTGTCTCCATTAGACTATTTGATGCATGATTACTCCTAATATACCTCAAACTATCCTTCAAAATGAATCCAATACTAAGATAACCTATGGAGCTAATCAAGATATAAACATACCTTTATATGAAGTTCACTTAAAACATCACATAATATATCTCCATGCATTTGATGGTCTGATCAAGTCATCATACAAAATGAATGAAATTATTCTTCATGAATCTCCACATCAGTCTTCTTTGAGGTATCAAACATGAGTAGCACAATACATGTACCTTTATGCAATCCCGATTCAAGATTCATTCTCCAAAATAGTCTCACATAGAAAGTACAAACCTAAACAATGCCTTAGACATAGCTCAAGCATGCATAACTTGTTCTTCAATTATCAAACTTCCACTTCTTAATTTATACCCAATCACAATAATATTGATTCCAATTGAAATCACTAATACCAGTTTAGACAAAAGAAATATACCTTACAAAGTGCCAACATATTTCACTTTCTACCATGAATCCATCATACAACACCCTTGTTGTAAATCAACCTACTCATTTCCCTGAGACTAAAATCTTTCTATTTTCACTCCTATAAAATTATTGATACCTCATACAACACTCTTCAAATGTAACCTAAAACTAATAAGTATACAAAAATCAATAAAACAGCAGTATGCCTTCACTGTTTGATCCTATATCTTTGGAACATAACATAATCAATTGATCTTTTATGCTTGATCACCTTATATCATGCTAATCAGCTACACTTGAGACTTAAACACAATATTTTGAGCACACCATGCCCTTTATTCTATCATACATAAATAACACCATAGAAACATTCATCCTTGAAACTTTAACTTACACAATGACCATATTTTTACCTCTGCAACTTTGAATCTTGTAAGTCTAACACAATCCTTCTTGAAGCCTTTGAACATTCAAGAACCTATTCTAGAAGTAAAATATACCCCTATCTTTGTAATCAATTTTCAACAAACCCAAGTCCAAAAATTCACAGGAGAAACATAATTCAAGACCTTTAGACTTTCCTTAAACATAACCCCTCACAAATGATATAATATATGAGCATGCCTTCTTGATACATATATAACCATGACTAATCCATTGACATATTTGAGCAACATCATAACAACAACATACCACCTTTATTCCCTTTTACTAGCAACATACCATACAAATTCAAGAACAAAACATACCCCATTGATTCCTTTAACTAATAAATTTATTCATGAAGCCTTGTGAAGACACCCCACAATTCTTATGGCACTAGAATAATAAAAACTCAAGATATTACAAAATATCCATGTTATTTTTTATCCAGCTTGCAGCCAAACCTTAGGATCCTTCTTGAATTCTCGGTTTGATTTTCAAGCTTGATGAAAACATCCTCCTTTACTCTTCTACTTGGAATCCTATCAAACACACATGATTCTTGTCAATCAATGGCCCTTTCTCAATCATAGAAAACATACCTTTTTTACTTGTTGACTAATCTATTTTATACTCCTTTATTATTTCCTTTCCTTATTTGTATGATCTAGTTTCAAGATGATATTGACAGCTATAGGTTCCTCTTTGACGTGTGACATCCATATTTTCTTATCCTCGTGCTTAGGATTATCATTCTTATTCATAGAATCAAACTTGGCCATCATAGGATCATATTTAGGATTTTTCTTCTTATTAAAAAATCTCCTATATTTCCTTCTAGGGTTTTGAAACCAACTGTTGTACATTTTAGATTCATTTTGGTAGAAAAATATAGAAACGTTAACCAAATTATGAAAATTGTAGCACAAAACACATACATACCTCTTAAGTGATGAGTGTAACTCCTTTCATAGTTCCATTAGAACTCATTCTTTCCATGTCTCCTACAATCTCTTTTTCTATGTCCAAATTCACTACAAGCATAACAATACCCATTGAAAAAGTAACCATACCTCATTGCATTTCTTTTCTAACAGGGTTAGACCTTTTGAATTTGTCTTCTTGGTTATGTTGTCATTCTCCTTTTTCTCCTTCATGAATTCATAGGTACTTGGACATGCCTTACTATCTACATAACTATTCATGTGGTCTTCTATGAGACCTAGGCATGTTTTATCACTGGTTGAACTTTGACTGTTCAAAATACCATCTAGAACCTCATAAATCTCTCCAACTTATCATAGGTATTTAAGTTACTAAATGCATTCTCTCTCTCTCTCTCTCTCTCTCTCTCTCTCTCTCTCTCTCTATATATATATATATATATATATAAACCCAACTTGAGATTCCAACTCTTTGATGGCTTGATCATGCTCAAAATTCATAAAAATGATACGTTATTCCAATACCTTGACCAAGGAATCCAAGTTTTTTTCTTCTTTCTTTAACACATCAATTTTGTTTCAATCTCATATACTTTTCCCATTTTCATGATTCAAGGATCTCCTTTAAGTAGTTAAACTTGCTTCAAAAGGACCTTGCTCTAATACAAATTTTTGGAAGAAAATGATTGAGGGGGATGAATTAGTCTTTTAAATTTTTTATTTAGTTATGTTTAACACTTCAACATTCATTGTCCATTATATCAGTAATATCAACTATCTTAACGAACCATCAAACAACATATCAAACATCCACATACATATGAAACAAGAGAGAACACATGAAAACATTATTTAAGTGGGAAACCCTAAAGGGGAAGATAAACCACTGAAAATTTACATATATTATTTAATACAAAGGACTCTGAAGAATATTACACATCATAAGATATTTCTTTAATGAGGCACCAACCCCACAAGGAGCACTAAACCCCAGTTTAGTAGAGAACAAACTCTAAAAAGAGGATATAACCCCATAAGATGACAAAGAACCAACTTAGACACCTGAATATAAATATAAATTAATGTATTTATTTATCCACTAACTAAATCTTATCACTTTTTCATCTCCTCCCTCTCATACACCTCTCAAACCATGCCTTCTCCTACTTTGCTCATACTTGAACAATATAGTTTTGATTAGGTCAAGTGAACTTATAAATTATTATCCTATACCCTTATAAAGTTATCATACTCATCTCTACTCTTCTCTAGACCCATTACAACACTCTCTCACACTCCTCTTGCTCACTCACATCTCCATAATCTTCACTAGCTCAAATGGGAAAATGCAACTCCTTTTATACATGACTTAAGATAGAAAACCATATAGGTTGGTACATACCTTTATACCATGTAATATTGCTCATAAAAAATATTAAGAGGCATTAAAAACACAATCACATGACATGATAAGATAATATAGGTCACAATAATCCTTATAATTCAAACTTGCACAACTAGGCCTAAAACTAGGTCTTCATCTCCAACGGTCGAATTTGAATTCCAAGGGAACAAGGAAGATTCACCATGCCTCCATCATCTATATACATGTAAGAAACAACAACTCAACACCATAAAAAATATCAAAAACTCTACACCATCCATATTTAGTATGGATCACTTCATTATGCAAGCACCATCAACTAGGTCTCAAGTATCTAAATATCACTCTTCTAAAGTGAGAAACTTAAAATATAAAATCATGCTATAAAGAATCATATATAATGTTACTAGAAATATCTTATCCTCATGTATTTCACATAAATCATGTCAACCACCAATTCAGGGCACAAAACACCAAAATGCTTCCTTAATCGAAACCTGCTCAAACTGCTACTAGGTCTCAAGAGCTAGTCTTGAGAAATTCGACCCCTAACACCTCTAGAGAAAATTAAAAGAACTTTCATCACTTAGAAATATTAAACAAGGACCTAAGAAACCTCATAAAACACTCATATGCATATGTCACATGAATATATCCACACTTACATACATGTTCCAACCACCTTCTTGGAAAGCCTAATTGGGCTGATTAGGCCATTAGGAGTTTAGCATGACAACACCTCATCCGGTCAAACTAAAAGCTCCCAAAAATCACACCAGACCTCTACAATCTATCCATACTAATCTAACAATACTATACCTTGTAAAACATCACAAAACTCTTAGGACCTTCATGACTGGGTTTGCATCTTTAAACCATTAGTAGTAGGCAAACTTGGAATACTGATTTCATCTATTTCTTTCATAGAGCCTATACAATTATTTTCATGATCATCTAGCACACATCTTTAGATATCTCCCATGACTAGTCTTTCATCATGACACCTAAAACACATTCATGTATATGTAAATTTCCACAAAATAGGGGTTTTGTTGTAGCTTCTCATCTTTCTCTAGAGCATGCCACCACCACCAAAATGAGCTCAGAAGATTCCTCTATGTGATTTAACATTCACATTATATTTCCCTTTTCATTTCATGGCCATACCCTTCATATGTTGTCTATCGCTCTTAAACTAGGGTTTTATACTAGAGTTTAAACCTACTTGGATTCTTAAAAATGGTTCATAAAAATATGACGATTAAATGATCCCATTCCACTTGTAAAGCATTCTTAAATCCATGACATAACATACAAAATAATTATAGGTCCCCACACAAAGTACACATGTGTGGTTGAGCATTCAAACTTGACCATCGAGCTTCGAATGACTATTTTGAGATCTTAGTAGAGTTCAAAATAATTTTTCATGCTTCCTCATCAATATTTTGTCTACAAACTTGGATTACACATTTTTATTGACATTCTTCATGATTTCCAATACTCATCCATGCTTATCTAGCTCTGAAACTCATCCTAGTACCAAAAGTTTTCATGCCTTCTTACCTTGTCTTCTTGTACTTGCCTCTAAAGGACCTTGAATATGCATCATATACTTGAACCATGAATCTCAGACATCTTATTCACCTTTTATGTAACCTCAAAAACTCATTGAATTCTTACAATGACTTTCCTTGGCCTTCTTTGCTTCATACCTTATGTCATGCATCCAATATGTCTATTACTAGACCTAGAATGGATTCCTTCAACACATGCCTCACATAAAATGTCCTATTATTCATATTTAAAACTCCCTAAAATTTTTACCACATCTCTCTAAGATTGTTAGACATTATAAAATCCTATTACCACCTCTAGATCTCACTCACTAGACCTTTCTTGCATGAACCATGCATACACTCCTAGATATTATGCTACTTCACAATGTAACTTCACCATGCCACTTAACACCTTATGCTGACTATTATGCCACCTAGATCCTATTTGAAATCAATGGTACTTGACATTAATGACAAAAAATGACACATTATTTGACAATTGGATGGTTCGAAAGGATCCCTTCTCTCCCAAGCGAGAAAAGTCCAATTCTTGGTGAGTTACAAAGTTTACCAATTTACATTATGTCCTTCTTTAAGATCTCATGTAAGGTTAGAGATTGTATAAAAAAATCCAAAAGAGATTTCTTTGTCTGGGATGTAATCCTCCAATAGAATGGCCTTAGTTGTATGGGAAAAAGTATTGTAACCTAAGATGATTGGTGGTTTAGGATTAAAAACAGATTGGTAATGAACTAATCCCTTATGGATAAGGTTGGATGGATATTATTGAAAGATTCCTTTTGGACTAAGATCATAAAATAAAAATATTGTAAGGAACCTACTATAAAAGAGGAATTTATTTTAAATATGAGATGCCTAAAGTTTCATTAATATGGAAAGTAATGAGAAAATCCCAAGAATTTCTAGTTAGAGGATGTAGATGGAGCCTTGGATATAGAAGAACTATTTGGTTTTGGGATGATGATTAGATTAATAATACTTCTCTTATTTCTAAGGCCCCTTGGGCCCATGTCCACCTGGTAGTTGAAAATATTTTTGGGGTACATGTTAGGGACTAATGGTATAAAGGTGAGATAAGATGAAAATGGAAGAAAATTAAATTGCATAATCAATAATTATTAGAGGCTATAGAAGATCTCAATTAGTTACTTGATTTGGTCCATATAATCTTGGTCCTAAAACTCTTTCTGGATGGCATAAAATAAATTTTGATGGACAAGATAAGGGAAACTTTGTGTTGTCATGCAAATATGCAACAGGGAAATTGGAATTTTCCAAGCACGACAACTATACCCTTGTGCCAAAAGTTTCATGTTTTATCATTCCTAGGCACCACAGTCAAATTTGTCAGTTTGGTAACCACCTATTTGATGTCAAATGTTTCCTAGGTGATTTTAGGGAGTTCAAAAGATGCTATCTTTTGGTAGTATTGGGAAGGGTTATCACTAGCCTTCCTAGGACTAGATCAACCCCTCTTGAGTGGAAAAAAGGGAAAAATTCAACATGGAGGTGAATGGAAGACCTTAGAAAATTAGGGAAATGATTTTGGAATGTTTGGGGAAGTTTTGAAAGACTTGGAGTAGTCTGAGTAAAAAATAGGGTTCACAAGCCTAGGCAATACACAGGCCTAAAATAGTTATTGGGATTCAGAAGAAGATTCTGGGAGCTCCAAATGGAGTTAGAAGTAAAAATAAACATAAACAAAAATAGGATTCCAATACCTACATGATGGTGAAATAAAAATTTCACAACACCTTAGTGCATAGGATTTGAAGGAAATTTTTCTCGGAGTTCAAGTGGAGTTTTAAATCATAAATCCTATTTTCCAGAGATCCGATAATTGAATCAAGACATGATATCCCAACCATTGGATTAAAAATTTAATTTCTAGTCAAGATAATATAACATTTCACCAAGAAATTCCACGAGAGCTCAAGTTATCATCGTTCCAAGTTGCCCTCTCAAAGGCAGTTCAAGAGTTAGTCAATTTTGAGAGGACATGTGTAAGCACCAGGAGCTTGGATGGATTTCATGTCCCCAACATCCCGAGGTCAGGTACACAAACCTTGAAAAATGTTCCCATTTCCCATGTGACCTCTGGAACCCTCATATTACCTTCGAGACTTGACAGTTTAGCTCCTAGGTACAAGTTTGGAGCTCAAATCCCCTACCGTAAGATCAAGGACACGTGTTAGCTCCAAGATTTCTGTGAAAATGATGTCCCTCATGCACCTCAGGTCATGGACATCATACCTTGAAAAATTCTCCCATCCCTCTAGGAGAGAGTTTTTGTCACCTACGCATGACTGCTTCCAATCCCTCGTGCTTCAAAGCTATTTTTGAGCACTCATCCCCTATCGTCTGATCAAGGACACGTGTTTCCTCCAGGATTACAATGAAAATTGATGTCCCTCATGTACCTTTAAGGTGAGGGACATCAAGGACAATAAAATTTTCATATCACTCTCCCCTATGTTTTTAAAAATTCAAACTTTTGACATGCTTCCCTACTTCTAACTCTTCCACTCTCTAGTGCATAACCATACATAAAGTTTTCCTCGCAAATTTATTCCATCACTCAGCCATTACAAAATAACTTAGAAAAGATCAACCAAGGAACTGAAATAACTTTCCCATGGTGATACGTAGGTCTCAAAAGGAATTCTCATCAAGCTAAGAAGGAGAAATGAAGAACAACGAAGAAGAGAATAGTAAAATCTCCATAGCCAAAAAACAAAAATTTGAACAAATCTTGCAAACCAAAGTGCATGAATCAATCATCGCTTGTTTCTATTTTTCCTCTATCAAAGACTATAAAAATACCCTCAAACTCTCCTCTCATGTGACAGAGCATCCATAATGAAGAAATCTCCTTCTGTCTCAACAAAGAAAGAAGTGGGATTTCCGTCAAACCGTTGGGCGAAATGAAGTAGAATTACACATGAAGCATCAGAAGAAAAAAACCACATCAAAAATATATTTTTTTGCAAAACAGAGGAGAAAACAAGACCTACAATTTTGAGGTCCATTAATGGTTGTTGTATCTAGAAGCACTATTAGGTCCGAAATTTGAAAGTTTAAAATCTCCTGGACTATTAAGCGGGTGGGTCTGAAATTTTAGAGGGGAAATATTGGGAAAAAACCCATATAAAAAAATTGTTTCATGTCAATTTGACATCTAGAAGCCCACTTTCTAAAAATAGTAGGTCTCTTGTATAGAGGACTACTATTTTGGGAAAGTCAATGATTTAAGAACTCATAAAGAAGGAAAATACATTGGAGGTGCACTACAACCGAGAACTCATCAACAAGCATTTTTTTGCACTTACTAAAAATAGTAAGTGGTCCCATAGGAACCTGCTAAAAATAGAAATTTGATCTAGAAGGAGGGAGGAACTCAGGGAGAGAGGGAAATCAAGGTCACAACATCCAATTGAGATTCAAGGAAGTCACTTTTTCATACTTACTAAAAAAATTAAGTTGTCATTATAAGGAAATCATGTGTGCAAACATATAGGAAATGAACACTCAAGAAGGACTTAGAGAAAGAAAGGGACTATTGGGAACCTTTGGGCCTAGTAGTAGAAGAAATGAGTAACACTCATCACCAAGATTTGATTGATAGGAAAGTATTTGAATCCCTCTTAGAAGACTTGTCACATGTGTGGTGAGGGCCTTGGTAATCAGGTTTGAGGCAATCAATCATGCCATCAAAGAGTTGGGGGAAAAAGAGGAACAAACATAAAAATTGTAGGATAGTGTAAATCAGAAAATTTAGAAGCTTGGAGTGCCTGCAATGGGTGAAGATGTAAATACGATGATTTGATTAGTCCATTTGAAGAACATGTCAAGAAAAAGAAAGTAACCCATCATCCTTCACTAAGGATACCCTTGACTTCCTCTCAGAGATTCGGGCCTCCATTGCACTTATTGTAGAGAAACATTCATCATGGTTCGGAAAGTGCAAAGACATCAATAGTGTGGCCAATGGATGGATAGAAACCTTGAGCTATGTTTTAATTCCTCATACCGAAAAAGTGGAGCCTGAAGGTACTCATTTCAAAAAGAGCTTAGGGGGCACAAAGGCCTTCTTATAAGCACAAAGTGGAATCTAGTTAGGAGTGAGACCAAATCCACTATAGCGGATCATCCTTCCACTTGATTCTTCTTCTTCCTTCTTCTTCCTCTTCTTTCTCTCTCTCTTCTCTTCTCATACAACACACTCTCTCTCTTCAATGTTATATTTTTGCATTGAGGGTTGCACTTTTTAATATGACTTAAGTGACTTTAGAAATATAATGTAACTTTAAGTCACCTTGCTATTATAAAAGGGACTTAAATATTTAAAGTGGAATATGAACAATCTTAAGTCATATTAAGGTATTCGAAAATTCACCGGGAAGATGAAGAGTTTCCTCCACTTCTATAAATTGTAACAAGCTCCTCATTTGAACTTCTTCTGAATTTTACTTCTTATATGTTTGAGCTATTTTTTGTGAATTCATGAGAGAGATATCCTTTTGAAGAGAGAAAGAGATAGCAAGTTTCTTCCATTTATCCTACTAAAAATGTCTTCTACTTCCCACACTATGTACAAATTCTGCTTGAGCAAAGGAAGAAGGAATTTTATCCTCTTTGATTGAGGAGTTTATTGGTACTTTGAGTTCATTAAGCTCTATATAGTCTTGTTGCATGTAATGAAACTTCGGATAGTGCATACAAGTCTATGATTTTCTACTTGAAACATTAGTTTCTCCTTTATAAATATTCTCACTCCCCTTTGCCACCTTCATAAGAAATTCCTCCTCGCAGATACCTACAAGAATTTTCCATAGGGTTAGTGGAGTGCCCTGCTGATCTCCGACTGAAAGGCCACTAGGATAGAACTCACATTTTAATCATCCATGCATGTATGACATCTGCACTAGTTAAATAGAGGAACTTAGATTCCCATAGCATTGGTAAGATAACCACTAATTTTTCCCCAACAAATTTTCTCACCAAAAGTTTTGGCACCCACCGTGGGGTAGATTTAGTAAGCATTTGCACCCAAAATATGACCACAAAGTCCAAATATTCAAAATACAAAAAAATCAAATTAAAATAAAAATAAAAATTTAATTCATGAAAATCCATTAGTAAAATACACACTGCTGATTTTTGCATGTGTCTTTTCACATTCCACATTGTCTTTTCATATTCCCATTGCAAAAATTTCAGTTTCGAATTTGAAAAAGGATATTTCAAGCAAGAGATGAAATAGATGAAGAAGAAACAACGACATATGAAGAATAAATAATTCAACCCATTGTTCCATGGGAAAGGAATACATGTTTGCTTTCTCTTTAACCCCCTCTTCACAATCTACCAACGGGTTCCTATAAGAACTTTCCAAATTTCAAAGGAGACAACACACAATATCTTGAAGAAAACATCACTACTCTCACAACATCATGTGTAATTCTTGGTGTCCAACATGAATACATTGTTGTGATATTGTTCATGGAGTCCCTCCAAGAAAAATCAGCAGAATGGTTTTACCTCCTTCTTGTCTGGCCCATCATGTGTTGGAACGACATCAAGGATGCCTTCAAGAGAGATTTAAATCAATTGAAGATTGTTAGGACCTCTTGGTGAAGTTGGATCAAATGAATAAAAGAGAAAATGAAACCATGAGATACTTTGTGGCTTGTTTTGAATTGTGTCTTCACAAGACACTCGAAGAGGATTCACTATCTCAAAACAATGTCAAGAGATTCTTCATCAATGCTTAATCATTAGAATTAGGATATTTTAGATGAATATACCAACCAAGGAAAATTTTTGAAGCATAAATATTGGCCACCGAACTTGATGATGATCTCATGCTATTTGAAAGATCAAAAATCCCTCAAAGGGTAAAGCTCAATATCCTATAGATGAGAGAACCAATTCATCACTACAAAATTTGGTGAATGAGATGGCATATTTGAAGAGGGAATTATTTGAACAAGTATCTTCTCAAAGAAGCAACACAAATCAAATTACATGAGCACCCCAAAGGATCACCTTGGAGGCCCCACCTATGAATGTAAATTTTAGATTTCAAGAAAGTGAAGAAGAGCTTGAACAAGAAAGTGAAGGTGGAAACTTCCTAGAGATCGATGAACTTGAGAATGATAGAAAAATCAGATTTTGTGAGTATTCCAGAGGTGATGAAGAAGACAAAGAAGATGCACCTGGTTTCTCATGTGTGGTATTTACTCATTCTCAGTCCAAGAAAAGAACATCTCCCTCCACTACTACAAAAGAAAAGAAGGTTGATCATCCTCCTGTGGTGAATCCACAAAACAAAATAATTAGTCAAGGATCCCCACTTCAATCTTCCATGAAATCTAAATTATTGAAGCTTGATCATCAGCAAGTAAGAAGGCTTCGTAATGCCAAATAAGTCTTCCGATGTCTCTTCCAAGTATAAATCTAAATCTGATCTTGTAAAATCTAGTACTTTGAAAGCTCCTAGTGTACCTTTCAAAATACCCTCCATTCCCAAAAATCAAATCCTACTCCCAAGCCTATTCAAAATCCAAAATCAATCCCTTTACCCCCTTGCTTGCATCTTCTCCCTTTGAATTCATAGAATATGCAAACAAAGCCAAAGTGTAGATTACCAAAACCAAATATTTGCGGACTCATCCTAAATAATTTGAGAGGTTCATCCGATATATCAGGAGTGGTAGTCTAACACCCAATGTTGTAACTTATAGTTCCAAAATCATGTTGCCAAACCCACCTACACCTCCCTCATAGAACATGATTTCTTTGAGTGCATCAAATATTGATAAGGTTTAACCTTTTATGTCTCCCTTCTTATCAAAGAATATGTATTGAACAATTACATAATAGATTCAGGTGCCTCAGATAATTTCATGCCGTGAAGGTTTCCAAATCTCTCAAACTTACCATGGCTCCACCTAGTGGCTCTTGTTACTCCTTAGAGTCAAAATAATTCCCACTTGTAGGGAAGATCAAAGATGCACATGTGGCTCTCGCAAGATTTCTAGACAAGAAATTTTCAGCAATGATTTTGGTAGCAGACGTCCCAGCCTCATTTGAAATGTTGCTAAGTAGAAGTTTTTGCTGAGACTTGGGAGGGAAAATTCAGATGAATTGGTCATCCACAACCATACTAGTGAAGGGAGACATGGAGATATTACTTCCCAAGAAGAAGATGAGGTATATGGTACTAAATTCGGAATCCTGAAGCTAACATCTTGTATCAAGGTAACATATAGATGAGTAACTTTTTGGAAACCAAGGAGGAAGAGGATATCCCCATCTTGATAGGTCTAGACATGCCTTCTTAGAGATATTTGGAATTTCAAGAAGAATTGATGAGATTCAAGTTAAAATATATCATCCCTAAATTTCCTAATGATGCAAACCATGAGGAAGAGGAGATGGTTCTTGATGATTTTCAAGAAGAAAAATCAGCTTATATGCTTATCCAAGATGAGGAGTTATTCTCATTCCCATTTGGGGATGAAGATGATCTCATTCAGGCCATCTATGGAGAGAAAAATCATCTTGTGATGAGCTCATGAAAGGTTTGAAAGAAATGTCTCAGACAAGAACCGCTTAGAGCCACGTAAGAAATCGAAGATCCCGAGCTCGGTCTTGAGCTCTTGATGTAAGCCAAAAATCTGCAAGACAAGTGTGGAGCTGATTTGGAATCCTTAACCAATGTGAAGGTTGGTCATATTGAGATAAATATAGATGAGAAATATGATGTCCCTCTCGAGCCAATGGTTGGTGGATATAATGATGAAATTGAGGTGTTTTCTTTCCCATTTGAAGAGGAATAATCTTTCCATGATGAAAAAATTAAAGCAAGAAGTTTGGAGTGTTTGAAACTGAATCTCATTTGGACAAAGGAGTGATAAAATGTAGTGATTCCCAAGATGATGAGGTAATCCCTCTAGATAGTTTCCTTGAGCTGAAAAATAAAGATTCTTCAAAGGTGTACAAAGAGGAGTTGTAGGAAATGATGAAGCATAACTCCATGCAAGAAATCTTGGATGCAGTAGAAGTTTCGGAGACCCCAAGATGATTCTTGATCTCTTCACTCGTGTCATGGACATACAAGACAATTATGAGGTCACTTCCAATCCTTTTGTCAGTACTCAAGCACCTCACAGTGGAGTAAAGGAAAAGGATAAGTTTGAGGTTTCTCATGGAAAAGAGGTCAACAAGCATAGACCGAGGAAGAAAAGAATCCAGAATGTTCAAGTAATTTGAATAAAAATCAGCTTTGGGGAAGTGATGAGATGCTCGATGAAGAATCATCTATGTGGATAAATGCGTGGAATGCAACTGGCACTATGAAACCAATTTCAAATAGGATGAAGGTAATGGAATTTCTAAGTGAAGGCCTAAACATCAAGAAGATCATGTAGGCTCACTCCTACAAAGTACACATATAAATGTGGAAGCACTTGGATTTCATAAGTAGCTAAGGAGAGGAGGCTACTTTTTGGAACCAATCAATGGCTTTTGCGAGAACATCATCATTTGGTGTTTCCCTCTTAGGGGTAACTTTTGAGAAATGAAAAAGCTTCAGTGAAAGTGGGTTGTCCCCCACCTTGTACCATAGGTGATTTCTAGGTGTGTTTCCCCTTCATTTGTGTGTCATGTGTTTCCTTTATGTCTTTTGTGTGTGTGTGTGTTTCCTTCTTCCACTCATTCTTTCTCGAAGTTCTACATGATTCTATAAGGCCCAATGGATAAGACATTGGTCAACCAATTATATGGTATAAAATTGATATTTTGGATTCCCATGTCATGTCTTCAATATGCTCAATCCACTACATTCTCCCAAGCTAGAGCCATCTATTGTCATGCAAATGTGCAACAAGGAAATTGGAAGTTTCTGAGCACACGACGACTATACCCCGTGTCTAAAATTTCATGTATTATCATTCTTAAGCACCCCTGTGTCTAATTCGCTAGTCTAGTCACCCCTATTTGATGTAAAATTGGTCCCTTAGGTGATTTAGGAAATTCTATTCATTCCCCTAGGTGATTTTAGGGAGTTTGAAAAGATGTTATCTTTTGGTAGTATTGGGAAGGGCTATCACTAGCCTTCCTATGACTAGATCAACCCCCTGGAGCAGAATAAAAGGGAAAAATTCAATATGGAGGTTAATGAAAAACCTTATAACATTAGGGAAATTATTTTGGAATGTTTGGGAAGTTTTGAAAGACTTGGAGTAGTTTGAGTAAAAACAGGTTCACAAGCCTAGGCAATACATAGGCCTAAAATAGTTGTCGGGCTTCAGAAGAAGATTTTGGGAGCTCCAGATGGAGTTAGAAGTAAAAAAATCACCAGAAAGATAATTCCAATACCTAAATTATTTTGAAATCATATTTTTCACAAAACCTTGGCGTATAGGATTTTCAAGCAGTTTTTCTTAGGCATAAGTGGAGTTTTAAATCACAAATCCATTGTTTCATGGATCATATGGTTGAATCAAGACATTATACCCCCACCATTGGATTAAAAATTCAATTTCTAGTTAGGATCATATACAATTTCACCAATAAATTCCACTCAGGAGCTCAAGTTATCATCATTCCAAGTTGCCCTCTCAAAGGCAGTTCAGGAGTTAGTCAATTTTTGAGAGGACATGTGTCAACACCAAGAGCTTAGAAGGATATCATGTACCCGATGTCCCCTGAAGTCAAGGAAAAAAACCTTGGAAAAATGTGCCCAACCACCATGTGACCTCTGGGACCCTCATATGACCTTCATACTTGACAGTTCAGCCCCCACGTGTAATTTTAGAGCTCAAATCCCTTACCGTCAGATCAAGGACATGTGTCAGCTCCAGGATTGCTGTGGAAAACATATGTCCCTCATGTCCCTCATAGGTCAGGGACATTAGACCATGAGAAAAGTTCTCATCCCTATGGGAGAGATTTTTGGTCACCCATGTGACCCGTTTCTAGCCCTCAGTGCTTTAAAGCTGATTTTTGAGCACTCATCCCTGCCGTCGGATCAAGGACACGTGTCACCTCCAGGATTGCCATGAAAATTGATGTCCCTCACATCCCTTTGAGGTGAGGGACATTAGGGAAAATAAAATGCACCCAGCCCTTTCCCCCATGTTTTTAAAAATTCAAAATTTTGACATGCTTCCCTACTTCTAACTGCTTCCACTCCTGTGCACAACCATACATACATTCTTCCTCTGCAAATTTCTTCCATCACTCTGCCATTGCAAAAAAATCAGAACATATCAACCAAGGAACTGAAATACCTTTCCCATGGCAATATGAAGGTCTCAGAAGGAATTCTCATCAAGCTAAGAAGGAGAAATGAAGAACAACGAAGAAGAGAATAGTAAAATCTCCATAGCCAAAAATGGAAATTTGAACAAATATACCAAAACAAATGAACGAATAAATGAGAAATTTGTTTTTTTTTTTCCTCTCACAAAGACAATAAAAAAAGTACCCTCAAACTCTCCTCTTGTGTGATAGAGCATCCACAACAAAGAAATCTCCTTTCTGTCTCAACGAAGAAAGAAGTAGGACTTCTGTCAAACCATTGGGTGAAATGAAGTAGAATTTACACGTGAAGAATTAGAAGAAAAAACCCACATAAAAAAAATATAAAGTTTTTTACAAATGGGAGAAAACCAGACTCTGCAATTTTGAGGTCCATTAAAGGCTATCGCGTCTGTAGAAAGCAGTACTAGGTCTAAAATTTGAAAGTTTAAAATCTCTTAGAATATTAAGCGAGAGGGTCTGAAATTTTAGAGGGGGAGATATTAGGAAAGAACCCATATCAAACAAATTCATTCCACATCAATTTTACATACAGGTAAGCCCAATTGCTAAAAATAGCATGTTTCCGCATAGAGGACCTGCTATTTTGGGAAAATCAGCAATAAAAGAACTCACGAAGAAGACAAAGACATTGGAGGTGCACTGCAACTAAGAAATCACTAGAACAATTTTTTTTTGGCAATTACAAAAATAGTAATTGGTCCCATGGGAACTCTACTAAAAATAGAAATGTGATCTAGGAGGGAGGAACTCAAGGAGAGAGGGAAATCAAGGTCACAACATCCAATTGAGATTCGAGGAAGTCACTTTTTCATACTTACTAAAAATAGTAAGTTGACATCATAAGGAAACTATGTGTGTAACAAAGATAGGAAAATGACACTCAAGAAGGACTTGGAGAAAGAAAGGCACTATTGGGAACCTTTGGGCCCAATAGTAGAAGAAATGAGCAACACTCATCACCAGGATTTGATTGATAGGAAAATCTTTGAAATCCTCACAGAAGACTTATCACGTATGTGGGTGAGGTCCTTGGCAATCAGGTTTGAGGCAATCAATCGAGCCATCACATAGCTGGGAAAAAGAGGAACAAGCATACAAATTGTAGGATAGTGTAAATTGGAAAATACGAAGCTTGGAGTGCCTGCAATGGGTGAATATGCAACTACTGATGAGTTTATTGTAGGGATAATTTTAGTGGCGAATATTTGTAATATGGAAAATATTCCATTTTTGAAAAATTTGAAAAGGTGAATTTTTTGGCGCGGGTCAGTGACTTGTTCACCTAAAAATTACAGTTTAATTTTTTTTAGGGTCAGCTTCACCTACCCTTGAAACTATCCCCTATATAATCCTAGATTATTCACCAGGTAGAACACTACTAGATCACTCATACCACCGGGGGCATATGTATTATCAAGTACAGAAACGTTACATGAGGGTAGAGGCTACAAAAGTGTGACAGAGGGCAAAAGGTTGCAGAGATGTGTGACAAAGAGTTTTTGACACACGACATGGAGAGTTTATTGACGCATGACATGGAGAGTTTGTTGATGTGTGACAGGAGTGTAGAGGAAGTAGATGCGCAACAAAGAATTTGTTGACATACAACACAGAGATTTTGTTGTCGCGCAACCAAAGGGTGGAGGTTCTGACGCACAATAGAAGTTTTTGTCATGCGTGTCGTGAGGTTTGTTGATGCACATCAATGGCCTTGTTGAAGTGTGACAAAAATCTCCGTCATGCATCTCGTAGCCTTTACTGTCACACCACTTAAAAATCGGTGAAAATTGCATTGTCGGACCCCTAAAAATTCACCTTCCTATAAAACCGTTTCGAGGATATTCACTAGGTATTTTCCACCTCCGATTTCTAAGATATATCTTAAAATGAACCCTAGTTTATTGGTCCATTTGAAGAACACGTCAAGAAATAGGTAGGTAACCCATGATCCTTTACTAAGGATACCTGGACTTCCTCTTAGAGATTCGGGCCTCCATTACACTTATCACGTAGAAACCTTCATCATGGTTTACAAAGTGCAATGACACCAACAATGTGGCTAGTGGATGGATAGAAACCTTGAGATGCGTTTACATTCCTCATACCGACAAAGTGGAGCTTGCAGCTACTCATTTCAGCAAAGACGTTGGGGGAACAAAGGCCTTCTTAAACTACAAATTGGAAGCAAGTTAGGAGAGAGACCAAATCCACTATAGCAGATCATCCTTTTACATGATTCTTCTTCTTCTTTCTCTCTCTCTTCTCTTCTCATACACACACACACTCTCTCTCTCTTCAATGTTATATTTTTGCGTTGAGGGTTGCACTTTTTAATATGACTTAAGTGACTTTAGAAATATAATGTAACTTTAAGTCACCTTGCTATTATAAAAGGGACTTAAATATTTAAAGTGGAATATGAACAGTCTTAAGTCATATTAAGGTATTTAAAAGTCACCGGGAAGATGAAGAGTTTCCTCCTCTTCTATAAATTGTAGCAAGCTCCTCATTTGAGGTTCTTCTAAATTTTACTTCTTAGATGTTGGAGCTGTTTTTTGTGAATTCATGAGAGAGATATCCTTGTGAAGAGAGCAAGAGATAGAAAGTTTCTTCCATTTCTCCTACTAAAAAATGTCTTCTACTTCCCACACTATGTACAAATTCTGCTTGAGCTTCAATAAAGGAAGAAGGAATTTTAGCCTCTTTGATTGAGGAGTTTATTGGTACTTTGTGTTCATTAATCTCTATTTAGTCTTGTTGTTGTTTCACGATTTGTTTTCTTTTGAAATACAAGTGCATGTAATGAAACTTCTAGCTAGTGTGTGCAAGTCTCTGATTTTCTACTTGCAACATTAGTTTCTCCTTTCTAAATATTCTCACTCCCCTTTCCCACCTTCATAGAAAATTCCTCCCTTGTAGATACCTATAAGAATTTTCCACAGGGTCAATGGAGTG
This sequence comes from Taxus wallichiana var. yunnanensis, assembly GCA_018340775.1. NCBI lineage: Eukaryota > Viridiplantae > Streptophyta > Pinopsida > Cupressales > Taxaceae > Taxus > Taxus wallichiana. The sequence continues at coordinate 756,581,663 of CM031241.1, forward strand.
CCCTTATTGGATCCCCGACCAAAAGGCCACCAGGATAAAACTCACATTTTACTCATGCATGCACGTATAGAAGTTGCACCGATTAAGTAGAGGGACTTAGACTCCCAGAGCGTTGGCAAGATAACCACCAATTTTTCCCTAAATTTTTTTCTATCAATGATTTTGGCACCCTTGGTGGGGTAGATTTAGCAGCATCTGCACCCAAAATATGGCCATAAGGTCTAAATATTCAAAATACAAAAAAAATCAAATATAAAAAAACAAAAAAAAAGGAATTCATGAAAATCCATTGCTAAAAGACACACTGCTGATTTCTGCATGTGTCTTTTCACATTCCACATTGTCTTTTCATATTCCCATTGCAAAGTTTTTCAGTGCCATAATTTGAAAAAGGATTTGTTGAAGCAAGAGCTGAAATAGAAGAAGAAGAAACAATGGTGGATGAAGAAGAAATACCTCAACCCATTGTTCCATGGGGAAGGAATACATGCCCGCTTGCTCTTGAACCCCCTCTTCACAATCTACCAATGGGTTCTGCAAGAAATTTCCAAAGTTAAAAGGTGACAACACACAACATCCTAAAGAACACATCACTACTTTTAGGAGAACATGTGGAATTCTTGGTGTCCAACATGAAGACATTGTTGTGAGATTGTTTGTGGAGTCCCTCCAAGAAAAGAAAAAGAATGGTTTTACCTCTTTCTGCCTAGCCCATCATGGGTTGGAATGACATCAAGGATGCCTTTGAAGAGAGATTTAAATCAACTGAAGACTGTTAGGACCTCCTAGTGCAGTTGGATCAAATAAAGAAAGGAGAAAATGAAACCATGAGAGACTTTGTGGCTTGTTTCGAATGGTTTCTTCACAAGATACTTGAAGAGGATTCACATCTCAAAACAATGTCAAGAGATTATTCATCAATGCTCAATCATCAAAAGTAGGATTTTTCTACGAAGATCCCAACCAAGGAACATTGTTGAAGCACAAATATTGGCCATTGAACTTGATGACGATCTCATCCTATTTGGAAAGATCAAGAATCCCTCAAAGGGTAAAGCTCAACATCCTGGAGATGAGAGAACCAATCCATCACTACAAAAGTTGGTGAATGAGATGGAATATTTGAAGAGGGAATTATTTGAATGAGTATCTTCTCAAAGAAGCAACACAAATCAAATTGCAGGATCACCCCAAAGGCTCACCTTGGAGGCCCCACCTATGAATGTAAATTACATATTTCAAGAAAGTGAAGAAGAGCTTGAACAAGAAAGTGAAGGTGGAAACTTCCTAGAGATCGATGAACTTGAGAATGATAGAAAAATCAGATTTTGTGAGTATTCTAGAGGTGATGAAGAAGATGAAGAATATGCACCTAGTTTCTCATGTGTGGTATTCACTCATTCTTAGTCCAAGAAAAGATCATCTCCCTCCATTGTTACAAAATAAAATAAGGTTGATGATCCTCCTGTGGTAACTCCACAAAACAAAATAATCAGTCAAGGATCCCCACTTCCATCTTCCATGAAGTCTATATTGTGGAGCCTAATCCCATAGCAAGTAAGAAGGCTCCTGCAATCCCAAGTAAGTCTTCTCGATGTCTCTTCCAAGTCTAAATCTAAATCTGATCCTGTAAAATCTAGTACTTTGAAAGCTCCTAGTGTACCTTTCAAAATACCCTCCATTCCCCAAAAATCAAATCATGCTCCTAAGCCTATCCAAACTCCAAAATCAGTCCCTTCACCCCCCTTTTCTGCATCTACTCCCTTTGACTTCATAGAATATGCAAACAAAGCCAAAGTGTAGATTACCGAAACCAAATATTTGCGGACTCATCTTGAAAAATTTGAGAGGTTCGTCTCGATATATTAGGAGTGGTAGTCTAACACCCAATGTTGTAACTTCTAGTTCCAAAGGCATGTTTCCAAACCCACCTACACCTCCCTCATAGAACATGCTTTCTTTGAGTGCATCAAAGACTGATAAGGTTGAACCTTTTATGTCTCCCTTCTTATTGGAGAATATGTATTGAACAATTGCATAATAGATTCGGGTGCCTCGGATAATGTCATGCCTGTGAAGGTTTCCAAATCTCTCAAACTTACCATGGCTCCACCTAGTGGCTCTTATTACTCCTGGAGTCAAAAGAAGTCCCACTTATAGGGAAGATCAAAGATGCACAGGTGGCTCTTGCCATATTTCCAGACAAGAAATTTTTAGCAATGATTTTGGTAGCAGACGTCCCAGCCTCATTCGAGAATGTTGTTGAGTAGAATTTTATGCCGAGACTTGGGAGGACAAATTTAGCTGAATTAGTCATCCACAACCATACCAGTGAAGGGAGATATGGAGATATTAATTCCTAGGAAGAAGATGAGGTAAGATACTAAATTCCGGAAGCCAGGAAGCTAACATCTTGTATCAAGGTAGCAGGTAAATGAATAAATTTGTGGCAACCAAGGAGGAAGAGGATATCCCCATCTTGATAGGTCTAGAAATTCCTTCTGAAGATATTTGGACTATGGAGAAACATTGAGGAGATTCGAGTTACAAGAGGGAAACATTGAATTGCTAGATGATGTAAACCATGAGGAAGAGGAGATGGTTCTTGATGATTTTCAAGAAGAAAAATAAGCTTATATGCTTATCCAAGATGAGGAGTTATTCTCATTCCCATTTGGGGATGAAGATGATATCATTCAAGGCCATCTATGGAGAAAAAATCAGCTTGTGATGAGCCCATGAAAGGTTTGAAATAAATTTCTATATAAGAACTTCTTAGAGCTGCAGAAGAAATTGAAGATCCTGAGCTTAGTCTCGAGCTCCTGATGCAAGCCACAAATCTGCAAGACAAGCATGGAGCTGATTTGGAAGCCTTAACCAATGTGAAGGTTGGCCATATTGAGATAAATCTAGATGATAAATATGATGTCCCTCTCAAGCCAATGGTTGGTGGATACAATGATGAAATTGAGGTATTTTCTTTCCCATTTGAAGAGGAAGAATATTTCCATGATGAAAAAATTAAAGAAAGAATTTTTTGAGGCCTTTGAAACTAAAGCTCCTATGGAAAAGGAGTGATAAAATGCAGCGATTCCCAAGATGATGAGGTAATCCCTCTAGATAGTTGCCTTGATATGAAAAAAAGATTCTTCAAAGGTGTATAAAGAGGAGCTACAGAAATGATGAAGCATAACTCCGTGCAAGAAATATTGGATGTAGTAGAAGTTTCGAAGGACCCCAAGCTGATTCTTGATCTCTTCACTCATGTCATGGACATACAAGACAATTATGAGGTCGATCCCAATCCTTCCGTAATTACTCAAATACCTCCTCACAATGGAGTAAATGAAAAGGATAAGTATGAGGTTTCTCATGGAAAAGAGGTCAACAAGCATAGACCTGGGAAAGAAAAGAATCCAAAATGTTCAAGTAATTTGAATAAAAATTAGCTTTGGGGCAGCGATGAGATGCTCGGTGAAGAATCATCTCTCGTGAATAAATACGGAATGCAACTTGCACTATGAAACCAATTTCAAATATGATGAATGTAATAGAATTTGAAGTGAAGGCATGAACATCAAGAAGATCATGTAGGCTCACTCCTATAAATTTCACATACAAATGTGGAAGCACTTGGCTTTCATAAGTAGCTAAGGAGAGGAGGCTACTTTTTGGAACCAAATCAACGACTTCACGAACATCATCATTCAGTCTGTTCCCTCTCAAGGGTAGCTTTTGAGAAATGAAAAATATTCAAGTGAAAGTGGGTTTTCCCCACCTTGTACCATAGGTGATTTATAGGTGTGTTTCCCTTCACTTATGCGTGATGTGTTTCCTTTCCATTGTTTTGTGTGTGTGTGTGTGTGTTTCCTTCTTCCACTCATTCGTTCTCAAAGTTGTACATGACTCTGCAAGGCCCAATGGATAAGGCACTGGTCAATGAATTATATGTTCTAAAATTGAGATTCTTGATTCCCATGTCATTTATTTGCTTATTCTCAGTCCATGCCATGACCCCAAGCTAGAGTCGGCTATTGTTGTGTAAATGTGCAACATGGAAATTGGAAGTTTCCAAACATGACAACTATACCCCTGTGCCAAAATTTTCATGTTTTATCATTCTTAGGCACCCCAAGTAAAATTCCCCAATCTAGTAACCCCTATTTGATGTCAAATTGTTCCCTTAGGTGATTTAGGAAAGTCTATTAATTCCCCCTAGGTGATTTTAGGAGTTCGAAAAGATACTATCTTCAGCAATATTGAGGAGGGTTATCACCTTTGGCATTCCTAGGACTTGATCAACCCCCTGGAGCAGAACATAAGGAAAAATTCAACATGGAGGTGAATTAAATACCTTAGAACATTAGGGAAATTATTTTGGATTGTTTGGGTGAGTTTTGAAAGACTTGGAGCAGTCTAAGTAAAAATAGGGTTCACAAGCCTAGGCAAGTACACAAGCCTAAAATAGTTGTTGGGCTTCGAGAAGAACATTCGGGAGTTTCGGATGGAGTTAGAAGTAAAACAAAACATTTCTAGAAATATAATTCCAATACCTACATGATTGTGAAATCATATTTTTCACAATACCTTGGAGACTAGGATTTTTCGTGTAATTTTTCTTACGCATAACTAGAGTTTTAAATCATGAATCCATTATTTTAAGGAGCAAATGGTATAATAAAGATAGGATACCCCACAATTGGATTAAAAATTCCATTTAAAATCAAGATCATATAAAATTTCACTAATAAATTCCACCAGGACCTCAAGTTATCATCACGTTCTAAGTTTCCCTCTCAAAGGTAGTTCAGGAGTTAGTCAGTTTTCGAGAGGACACATGTCAGCACCAGGATCCTGGTGGGATTTCATGTCCCCGACATCCCTAAGGTTAGGTACACCAACCTTGGAAAAATGTTCCTATCCTCCATGTGACCTTTGGGACCCTCATATGACCTTTATATTTGACAGATTCAGCCCCTGTGTGCAATTTTGGAGCTCAAATCCTCCGCCATCGGATCAAGGACACATGTCAGCTCCAAGATTGCCATGAAAAATTATGTCCCTCATAGGTTAGGGACATCAAACCTTGAAAAATTTCCCAACCCTCTAGGAGAGAGTTTTGGTCACCCATGTGACTTGCTTCCAGCCCCTCAGTGCTTTAAAGTTGATTTTGAGCACTAATCCCTGTCGTCGGATCAAGGACACGTAATCCGTATGATGGAAAAGTGACATGCGAGCATGAGAATCTACAAGTAACTATTCCTCACACTTGACATCCCGAGGTCATGCCAAGACAACTGCTGGGGATGGAATACACGTGGGATTTAGATAAGCTAGTTAGGTAATCTTATGTCTTTAACACGTAATAGCGGGATCTACGAATCTAAGGCAAAGAAGGCCCTCCTAAACTCCGAACCGTGTGATAGATCATTGGCGAGGATAGCTGCTCAAAGGCTCCAATAAATATCAAGCTCTGTCATGATCCGATCTATGGGTTGTGGAGTTCACTTTGGAGGATAACCTATGGGTGCTTCATATATGTCTCCGACAAGGTCATGAAAATGGAATGGCTAAATATGTAGTGGATCTTTGGTGTTTTATGGATGATTCTCCGCCTAGTCTAGAAATCTTTAGCTTGATTAGCTGCTACGTTTAATAAATATAGTTATGTTATAATGTCTGGTGGGAGTAGAGAGGACCTAAATACTAATGTTCACAAACTAGCATCAATGTTGGGTTGATTTATAGGCCCGTTGGGTTCAGGACTGTGGATCACAACCGAATGTTTGCCCTCTTTCAGGTCCTTCTACAGTCATACGGATATCTATCAAGGCAATCTATAATTTGGTTGATTTGACCAGAACGTGTGTGCTTTGTCATCTTCTACATTTAACCTTAATCGTGAGTTGATTTCATGTAGGTTTGTTATTGGAAGACCCGAATTCTAAGATTTTGGTCTATATCGGTTATTGCTGCAACAATATTTTGTTGAGATATGATTGGCTCAAAAATGTATTCCTGGGCTCCCTAGATCCCGTGATTGCCATACAAGGTCAATATAAACCTAATCGAAATGAAATTAACTATGCAAGATATATCTACAAACACACACACACACAAACACACACACACACACACACACACACATATATATATATATATATATATATATATATATATATATATGCCTCTATTTTCATATTTTTAATAGAATTTAAATTGCAACTAATATAATATATTCAGAAAATGACAACTAATCTAATAACAAAATTAAAACAAGCAAGGTAGCCTAGGTGTAGCTACTTGCCTGTGTAGTTGTGAATTTATCCTAAATAACTAGATAACTAATTAATTTAATTGAAATATTCTTGATCCTACCTCAGAAGTGAGGAATGAATCATAGTTTCTCAGAAACTATCAATCCCCATAGCTTCCCTGGCAATATCGAAAATGAAACTTAACTGAAATGAAATATTTCACTACTCTATTTGATATGTTTTAACTAGAACTTTGATAGATAAAACCTAGAATTTACAGTAACAATGGCGAATCCAAGTGAATGTATGACTTTGTCCCTCGAATGATCTCCTCATTCTTTCATGTTTGCATGAATCCGAGAAGAGTGTATATATGCTAGTATCAATAGAAGAAGGTATTTTGAACAATGACCTTGGATATGGAGACAGAATAAAATGTGAGTAGGAGAGGGATAGCACAAGTGACAGAGCTTGGTGTATGCAATTCCTAGCGGGACTTATTGCGGGAATACAACACAAGTGTACCGAGGGATTCTAGAATCCACCTTCTGTGAAGAACACAACCTACAACTCTAATGAATTCAATCTATAACTGACACTATTATGCTCTAAACTAATTTGTATGGACAACAATGAACAAGACTGAAGCAAGAAGATTGAATGGCTTCCAACAGCAAGGAAAACTAGCATGGATGCAAACATGAAAACAAAAATGAGCTTCTAAACAAGAAATTGACAGACTTAAACAATGAAAAATGAGAATTTGAGGGGCCATTTTCTTGAAAACAAGCTGGCTATTTATAGATTTCACATTCACCCAAAGGTAATTCCTATTAGAACTCTTTTACCATTAAACAATGGAGAAACACTATTCCAGGGGACATAAAACATTAATACGAGCCAAGGTGGTGGAGAAAAGCTGGTAAAAGTTGAAAATTATGCACATCATGATCACAAGAATGTGCTGGAAAATGCGTGAAGGACCGCCACCTAAGTAGGTTAGCAAGCCAGACCGCCGCCTTGAGAAGGGTGGTGGATAGAGGACCGCCACCCTACGTGGTGGCGATTTCATCACTAAAGGTCAAAATGCTTAGAAAAGGAAGGAAGAGGAATAAAAAAAAGCACAAGGAACAAGGATAAGGCATTTGGGATGCTAACATATACTTCATGAGCTTCTCTGGATCCGAACACCTTATGAGGTGACCTGTATCATCATTGGGGCATGTGTAACATCGTTCAGGTGGTACAATACCCTATAATTTTGGGTACGTACATATTGCCCCCTCGGAGAAGCGTTTAGCCATGAAGAGGCGTAAAATGGTGGGTCCGAGTATGGTGGTCCCAAAATGGGAAGCTTTAGAAATTATACCTGACACGCCGTGTGTCAAAATATCGCCATCCAAGTTCCTGCCACCTGCAAAATAGAAAGAAGACTCAAGTGCAGATAGACAAAACAAATCAAAAATAATTACTAAATTAGTACGAAGTGAGGACTTACCATTTGCATGGGGATGAGAACTTACCTCCATTGGTGCTCTAAACCTGTGAAAGGGGCATTCAAAATGAGTCAAAACACTATATATATATATATATATATATATATATATATATATATATATAATGGGACCATTTTCCTATTCATTTGTGCATGTCGATTTGATAGTTTTTGAGCTCTAGGACCCACGGTGACGGTTTCCAACGAGAGTATAGTTGAAACATTCGTATCGAGATAGCGATCATGCCTCCGTGAGCAGAACCTCGACCCACAAAATCTTAGGTTAGTTCTTCTTGATTTAATGTTTTTGCACTAGAAATGTTAAAATGTCAAAATCTTTGTCTTGGGGGTCATTTTTAGAAATGTCAGTTTTAAATGTGTCTCTTAGGGGGGCGCCTAATGGGTAGGCTTTTGTTTTAGTTAAAATGGTCTTCTTTTTACATTTTAAGAATTCTAGGCACACTACCTGCTTTGAATACGGGACAAGACCGCCGCCCGAGCAAGGTGGCAAATTATAGGACCTCTCGCCTTTAAGGTGGAGGTTATGAAACCGCCGCCCCTACTAGTGGTGGCGGTTCTCTTGTAATGTTAAAACAACACTCGATTTGAGTTTATTTTTACATTTTTAGTATTTTTATTTGCTTTAAAAAAAATTTTAATACAATCTTGATACTAACTTGCTCCTTTTTGTGTGTTTTTGTGTGTTTTATAGAAGAAGGAAGAGTACATCAGATGGAGGCAAGAGAGAGAGAGTGATTGGCTTCCAGTAGTGCTAGATGCACTTTCTTAGGATGAGCAGGATACTCTTCAGAGGGCAGGTATACTGAGGATTGCACGGGTTCCCCACATTACACCTACCAGTCACATACTATGTGACTTATTTTCTTATTGGGATGTAGATCGGAACACCTTCTAATTTCTAGGTGTTAGGGGTGAGTGGACTATCACCCTAGAGGATGTCTACCGCATTTTGGGAGTCCCGATTATTGGGAGGAGACTTTCATTTGATACAATAGTATCCAGAGCTTAGGTGACTTAGTGGGCCACCTATATGGGAGGCAAGAGTTGTCTCCACTAGTTTGAAGAAGGGGTGAAGGTCCGTTCTATTCCTGGCTTGCCCATCCCTCTGATCTGTCAAGATATTATGGGCATCCTTGCTTCGAGATTGATCGAGAGACAAGGAGGGATACTTTTACTCTATTTTTGGGTCCCTATCATCGCATAGATGAAGCACATGGCCGGATTTATGCCCTGGGAGCCAATATACTGGGACCACCTATCATGACTTATGCAAGGTGGTTTAGTTACAGGGATAGTCGCTAAGCCATCTAACTTTAGTTATGAGCTAGGTCTATGAGCACATCATCCCTTATGGGAGAGGCATAGAGGTGGTGGATCTCGGAGCCGTGAGGGCAGCTAGATGGACAGAGATGATGGTGCTTAGAGCACCCCACTAGCTAGTTATTTCCCTAACTACTGAGGATATGGAGGCCACACCTTATCAGGCCATGGCAGGATTGTGGGGCAAGGAAACCTTCACTTTGATTTCCTGCTCTACTACAGGCAGTACTTGTGGATAGGATGGGGAAGGTAGAGACACACCCCTTTGATCGAGTGCCTCAGTAGTTCAGCCTTGCTTACATTGACATGCTTCCCCTAGTGGTGCCAGTGTTCAGATCAGTTTGGGAGGCTAGGGGAGGTCCTAGAGGCTGGGGTTGGACTGTTGTTACTCCCGCATCCCCATTCAGAGCTGTGAGGGTGGTACACACTGAGTGAGAGCTCGGTGCTCTTCAGCACCTTTACTTTAGATTGCCACTTGAGTCCCGCCTTATAGCAGTGATGACCCCATTGATATAGACTCCGAGTCTAAGGAGTTCACAGGGGGAGAGACGAAGGAGGAGACTAAGGACATGGAGGTTAGTGAGTCTGGGTGGGGGAGAGGATAGTGATCCTGAGTGGCATGACACTCAGGAGATTTTACAGCCGAGAGGCGGAATTGAGCGTGGAGAGGGTGACTCTAGTCTTAGAGGAGTTGCCTTCTTAGGACCTAGGTGGAGAGGATGAGTCCATGGTAGGACGCCATGTTGTCCCAGACGTAGGAGGGGACATTAGTCATCAATGGCATCTGTGGTAGGTGTGGATCCCAGAGATCCTTCTTAGAGACCTCAGAGATCCGAGTGAGTTATCACTCCTCTTTTGATTTTTTCTTTTTAGCTAGGGTTGCCTTAGTTGCTATCTCTCTTTTTGTTCATCCTTGGCTTCACCTTTTGATTATTTTCTAACTTGTTTTCTCCTTTGCTTGCAGAGACTATTGATGAGTGGTGAGACTTGATTCGCCGGGTATGCACTGACACCTTGATGCTCCCTATGGAGAAGACTCGTGCTGAGCTATCCATGGATGCAGGGGAGCCTTCAGTGTTACTGGTAGGCATACCTGACATTTTTACCCCTATTTGGCATGTGGCCAAGATGGTGACCTCCCTCCATACCAAGTTAGCAGGTATAAGACTACAGAAAGCCTCGATGAGGAGGAGATGCAATCTCAGTGAGACTACAATGGCTACTGCTCAGACCATGAGCCCTCGCAGCACTTCAGAGCGCCAAAGATAAATGGAGTCCTAGAATGTTTATACAACTATTTTGTATTTTTCGGGCTCATTGAATGTTTTGACCATGCCTAGTGCATGATGGCATTATACATGAAACCTGATTATATATATATATATTTATATTATTGGTATCTTGAATTTTGTGATTCATTTTCTCATGTATACTAGATGTTTGTAAAAATTTTGTTTTTATATGCTTTTCAAAATGTATGCAATGGAGAACAAATATCACAAATGTTTTCTTTTTTGTATTTCATGATGCTGATGTATGATGATGTGGAAATTATGTGATCTTGAACTTTAGTTTCTATAAGTAATTTTCTAGTACTTCATATTGTTTTGAAAAATGTGATGATGAGTCAGGTACGATGAGTCGATGAACTTGCCCCATTCCTAACTCCACGCAACTAGTAAGATGCAAGAGCTCACCACCGAGAGCTGAAAGGGCATAAGCTATGAGGTGTGTTGAAATGGTAATGATGGTAGATAGACAAAGAGTTGGTGGAACCAAATTAGGACGCTACAAACCTATCTTACTCAAGTGACTCCATAGTTTTAGAATGCAACTTGCTTTGTAGTTTATCCAGCACTTAGATCCGTAGATGGCCACTTGGTTGACAAAATCTGGTTTTCGTGGTTTTGAACTCTCTTGGAATTTTGGACATCTCGATTCATTTGTTTTGAATCAAGATTCAAAAAGGTTTGTTTGAACTATTTTCTCATGAATTTCAACGCCATCGTCAAGTAGACCCCTACACATTTCCCCATGCTACTAAAGAGGAAGTATGGGCTTATCACCATGACAAGGCACAGGTGAGTAAAGTTACATTCCATCCTTTCCCAACCCTACATCACTAGTAAGAGATGTGCTGAAGCTCAACACTTGAAGGTTGGTAGAGGCAAGGAAATGTGTAAAAGTAAATTTTTTGTTTGATCTATATTTGACTTACTTTAAGCAAAATGTTAGTATGTTCTTATTTCCAAAGAGATATATATACGGTGGATAGATGTGACACCATGAAGCTTCTAGAATAGACCATAGGTAAGACACCCATCCTAGGAAGAAACCAAAATTGAGAACAAGCATGCAAGCCTTGGTATGGCTACCATTAAGACTTTGTCATATCTAGCTTTAATTGATGAAATGATTCTAAAACAGCTAATGATGTTATGAAAATGAATAAGTATGATTTGAAATCTCCCGCCAATACTATCAAAAGTTTGTAATGAATTGCTTAAGAATAAGTCCTTTGATCAGCAAATTTTATGAAACGAGTGAACAAAATGAACCTATCTAAATGAATATGTAATGTAAATATAATTGTACAAATAGTGCCTATGCTTCATGCGTAAAATCATTTAAGGTGTAAGGAATTGACTCGATTCACTAAATTCTTCACCCTCCAAAGCAGTGCACAAGAGATATGCGTACATGTTACCACAGCTTCATGACTCGAGCATGGGCCCAACCATTTGGGCCGGAACTTTCTTCCTTCACCAATTTCTTTTCTTATCAAAACCGGCTATCTAGTCTTAGGAACTAGATCTCCTTCATATATTTCTCACTCATAGAATTTTTGTTATACTGCCAAAGACATCCAAACATCATAGGCTCTATGCCACTATTCAAGCTTCTTTTAACTTGGACCTTTGTCTAGGCTTTATAGTTGAGAGGCGTGCCTCTCTATAAGCTTCTTCATCTAGAATCCCTTATAGGAGATGCGGAGGCTGGGGTATTTCAACCTCAAGTGGGAGAACCGCTTCTACCCCAAATACCAGTGAGAAAGGAGTTTGTCCCTATTGGTGTTCTTATTGAGGTTCAAAGGTGGCCCACAAGGATGGATATAATTTTAAATTCCAATCTCGTTTGTTTTTTTTACTGCTTTGAGGAGAATAGCTTTCAACGCTTTGTTTGTCACTTCGGCCTCCCATGGGCTTCGAGGGTAGTAAAGGGAGGCTATGTGATGGTTTATCTTGAACTTGTTACATAACTGCATGAACCTTGTCATTTTTAAAGGATGTGCCATTATCTAAGATAATGATTTGTGGGACACCATACTTGCGGAGATAATTTGGTTCAAAATGAATTTTGCAATCACCGAACTTGGTACGATGGTGAGGGGCATGGCCTCCACCCATTTGGTAAAATATTCCATGGCTGTGATTATAAAATTATGGCCACTCTGGGTGGATGAGGGAGAGAATTTCTCTATTAAGTCCAGACCCCAAGTGGTGAAGGGCCACGAGTCACTTATTGGTCAGAGGGATTGTGCTGGCATGTGAATCTCATGAGATAATTCTTGACATTTGTGGCATTTACATACAAATTTCACTGTGTCATGTTCTCGAGAGTGGCCCAAAATAGCACATCCGATGTATTTTGTGAGCAAAGGGCATGACCACCAAAGTGGCCCCCACATATCCCACCTGTGGGATTCATGAAGAATATTCTGGATTCTTCTATGTTGACGATCTTAGAATCATGTCGTCAAGGCTCTACGATATAGCACTTGGTCTAAAACAACATATTTAGTGGCAATAATGTGTAACCACCTTCTTTGTTATGGCATGGCACCTTCTAGATATGTATGGTCCATGATAAGATTGATAATATCAGTATACCAGGGACATGTAGAGATGGGGGGTCTGGTTTTGACAAAGAATATACATTCATCAGGAAAGTCTAGATCTACAAATTTCACCTCACCTCCATCTAGTGGATTGTCAGCCAACCAGTCTGCAATGATTTGTCCTTTGATGGATTTTTGGTTTATGAATGTTAACTCAAATTCTCCCATTAAGGTTATGAAACATCCAGCCTTCTTAGATAAGGACCCTTGCATGAGGAATGTTCGTAAATGGTCTGTCTTCACAATGACCCTTGTTTCTTGATTTAACATGTAATGTCTTAAACATTTTGTGGTGAAGACTATGGCAAGGCATTCTCTTTCTGCCTATGTATAACACATTTCATAATCAAGTAATGTTCGACTAATAAAATAGATCATGCATTCTCATTTATCATCGTCTTCTTGAGCCAACATGCAGGCTAGCGAGACATGAGTAGCTTGAGAGTATAGAATTAAAGGGCGGTCTGGCTTAGGAGGCATTAGCATGGGTGGTGACAACAAGAAATGCTTAACTACTTCAAAGCCTCGTTTCATTCTTCAAGATAATCAATACTATAATCTTTCTTGAGTAGGTTGTTGATTGGATAAATGGCAAAGCTTAAATTTGGGATGAACCTTCAAATTGTACTCGAGTTTCCCAAGGAATGACCTCGATACTCAGACTCATTCGAAGGTGGGATCATTTCAAGAATAGCCCATATTTTGGTCAGATCAACATCAATATCTCGTGAAGATATAATGTATACTAGAATTTTGCACGCCTATTACACTAAAAACACACACTTCTTCGGGGTTTAATGTGACTCCATATTCAATTAATCATGAGAGGATGATGCGGAGTACTCCGCAGTGATCACAACGTTTCTTGGCCTCGGCCAACAAGTCATCCACATATGACTCCACAATTTTATGGATAAGATCGTGGAATATATAAGTCATTGCCTGATATGTAGTGCCGATGCTGCTTAAGACCAAATGACATGAAAACATAACAATAGTTCCTCTTTGTGAGTTATAAATGTGGTTTTGGCTTGGTCTTGTTTTCGATATTTTGATTTGACTATATCTCTGAGAACCCATCCATGAGAGACAAAATATCAAACCAGCCTATTGAAGTCGTTGATGATGTTAATGGATGGTAATGGGAAATCATCCTCGTGGGACAAGCTTTGTTAATATCCCTAAAATCTATGTGCAAATGTGTATCTTCCCATTCTTTTTTCGAGAACGGGACAATATTAGATACCCATCATGTGAATAATCGAACGGTTTGATAAATCCTACTTGGAGAAGTTTTATCACTTCTTCTCTACCATGAGAGCTACTTTTGGTTTCATTTGTCTTGACTTCTATTTAATTGGCTTTGCATCTTGTTTAGTGAAAAGATTATGTACTACAACTGTGGTGCGATACCTATCATTTCCTTCATAATTAAATGCAAAAGATTTTTGATGTTCTTTGAGGATTTGGGTGTGTATTTCTATTTCTTCCGGAGTTAGTGAGGATCCTAACTTCAAAATCTCTTGGTTCTTCCTCCATTCCAATGTTTATGTCAATGAGTTTCTAAAGAGAAGAAGCGTTACTCTTTCTTCAAATTCAAAGTGGGGCTAGAGGCAGTTCTAAGCCTTTCCTATTTTCTGCCCTCTTCGTAGATATCAAGATCCTTCTACGGAGGAGACTCTACCATGGGATTTCCAAAGTAGGGAAGAGGAATGTGGTATTGTGTGGAAAGATGAACTATAGGGTGAGTTAAAGGTGTAGCTCTATATAGGCATTTAGATATTCGAGAGTGAATTTATCACTATCAACATGATGTAAGATAGAGATTCATTCTCAAATTTCGTATGTGTTAGGAAGAGGGTTTGTTGAAATTTTCTTCATTTTCAATGGTTCGGTACTGATTAATCGATACCTTGAAATTTGTATCTCTAACTCATTACTTGGGGTGAAACGTAGAAGTCGAGGTTTCAATAATCAATCTTTGAGAAGGTCTCTATTCTCAAGTGGGACTTCTGTAATGGATAATGGTCGTCAAAGCTTTTTCTTAGATCTAATACCGATGTTTTATAGAGTCATGGAAGTGTCGGGTCTAGTCTCACATACTTTAGAGACGTGCTCTCATAACTAATCACTTGCAGTCCCTTAACAACTGGATGTCATTAACACCAACTTTTGGCTATGATGAGCTAAGGAGGAGGGCGGGCTTGTACGGAAAGCGCCATTATTCAGTACATTCAAAGTTCAACTTAAAAGCAAAAGGTAGGATCTTTCCTTAGAGAAGTAAATATTACACTCGCCTCAAGCTCCATAAAGAACATCTAGCCTCATCAAAATGGAGATTCCAATATTTACTAGGAAAGATGGATGTTGGGACATTCTTTTTGCGCCTCTCGTCTTATTTTGTTTCAAATATTTCTACCATGCAAAGTTCTCTTGTTGGAAGAGAACTAATTCCTAGGGTACATCCTATACCGCAGAATCAAATGGTGGGAAAAATTGGTACCAGATCTTGGTTCTTAAAGTAACTCCAAAAATTTCATGGCAAGGGTTCCTAAAACGATACTATTTCTAAGCAAATGCCAATTTCCATCTTCGGGGGACTGGGATAACAACTTAACTAGGTTCAGTACTCTCCAGTTTTGTCAGTAGGTATTAATTTTTCTTCCTGGGTTTTGGAAATCGAATGGCCTGTTGCTGGTTTGTTCAGAGTTTAAACTCGCAGTGAACGCCTCTGGGTCTTTTCTTTAGGTTTGCTAGTTTACAGTATATACAAAATGGTTTTGGGTCACCTCATACTAAGTGAATATCTTTCCTAGGTGTAAAGGTAATCTTATTTCAGAATAACATAGAGGGAATTGCTTTCATACGATGTATCCATGGACTAATTTCCGAGATCACATTATAGCTGGTTTCCAATCTATGATATAAAACTCTATGAGGATCATGGTCTTGGGTCCTAAGGTGACTCGGAAATATTATAGTCCCAATTTAAGTAGGCTTTGAGGCTATCATAACCTCTGCAATAGCGTATTTCGTTCAGGAATAGCTCTGTTTCTCCATATCCTGTAGCCTTTTGAAGGAGAGAGAGGGGAAATATTAACTACTTCCCCATCATCCACCATTAGCGCATTTAATGTAATTATCAGGAACTCCACACCTATAAAACGCAAGGTTGTGTCACCTCTACATGCAATTTCAGTATCTCGTTGGCATTTTTTTATGTCAAATATAAACTTCGTATCCCCATCTCTGCTTCCCGGAGGGTGGATATTGAAGTCTATATGGTTTACTCAGTGTTTCTGTGGAGGTGAATGATGTTAATTAAAATGACTTAATCCTAGTGCTTCTAAAAGAGCGCCCTAATGGGCAAGAGAATTTTCAACAAGTCCAAAAAGGAGACGTGAGAGAAGGTCTTCGTTAAGTCATTAATTAAATCATAAGCACTCACGGGTTTTACCAATGCTCATGCTGAATGTGCTATCTGGTTCTAGTGTGGATAGATTTGATTTGGTTGATGAATAATATTCTCGTGGTTCTTATTATGGTCTCTCTTGGCACGCAAATCTTTAGTATCTAATTCCACTAGCACCAACTATCTTGGCTCGTGGACTCGATTTCAATTATGGTGTGACAGTGGATTTAGTGAAGTTCAGGCTTTACGATCATTATTTCCTATTATTACACCTT